>OY992894.1:53773531-54306031 GCA_963921405.1 Cepaea hortensis
ACGACAAGTGACACCTGATAATGTATCCACCACACCTATTCTCATTTAATGTTTGTCTATATATATTTTCCCTTTATTAAAATATACGTATACCTTCTTTGAGTTGTTTGTTATTTTGAATGTTTCATGTTTTATATTGTACACTGGACTACCACCCCAACCACCACGTCACTAGACGTACGCTCACCTACACTTGAGGGGTCTCTTGACCACCCAGGTCACTCTACCACACCCACATTAAACAAAACCAAGAATTGTAATCAGGAGTTGTAGAAAATCGATATTTAGTGATAATATAATGTTCACCACCACCACCACCACCACCACCACCACCACCACCACCACCACCACCACCACCACTACCACCACGACGACGACCACCACCACCACAAAAACGGACATTATAGATCACCTACTACACTACAACATCAGATGGAAGATGCACAACAGAGAGTAAGAACAGAATAGTACAAGCAAAAGCTGTATTACAAAAAATGAAAAGTATATTATGCAATAAATCACTATAATTACATGTAAGAAAAGGAGTGTTGAAATGCTATATAGAACCTGTTTTGCCATATTTCAGTGAATCTTGGAACGTATATGAGGAAATTAGAAAGACTTTGGAAGCAACTGAGATGTGGTTCCTGTGACGAATGTTGCGAATTCCTTCGACTGCCAGATTAACTACCAACGATTGTCTGAAAGAGGCTTATGAAACTAGCACTTTATATACAACAATAAGAAAGAGACAAACATCTTTCTTTAGTCACGTGATGAAAAGTGAGGGTTGGAGAACACTATGAAAACTGGAAAGATCAACGGGAAGAAGGCAGAGTTCGATGAAGAGAAATGTGTTTGGATGGACTGAGACCGTGGCCTGGAGGCGTGTGATCAGCAGAGCTGATCTAGAACACCAAAGGCCAAGATCTGTGGAGAGACATGAAAGCCTACGCCTGCTGGCAGGGCACATGATGGTGTTCTCATGCACCATTTATTGAATGTTTTTGTTATTAGTACTACGTAATTCTTTTAGTTGTTCTCCATGTTTCGGATCGATTGGATAAGGTGTACGGATTAAATATTAGAGTTAAATATTCTAAGATTTGCGCTAAATTTCTGGGTTTTTTTTTTTGTTTTTTTCTAACTTCCACAAATTTCCTAATGCTATGAAAACTCCATTAGAGATATTATTTGTAATGTGTTTGTGTTGTCAGACGCATTGGGTATGCTCATCATACATAACTGTCCGTGTCCTATAAGACCCTTAAGGTGAGGTCCACGGCGTAAGAGACAAGGTAGACGGGCCGGTGCCAGACGCCTCAGACGTAATTGCGACCGACTGGGCCTCAAGTACACGCGTATTCTATATTGGAATTGTGCCAGCGCTAAACAACGTGGCCCTTACTTGGAAAGCCTGGCATACAGGAACAATATATTTGCACTTCAATAGACAAGAATGGGCGTTAAGAATACACTCCATATAGCCTGCTTCAAATGTTTTTACAACAGGCGACACCTGGAAATGGCGATTCTGATTCGAGACAATATAATGGTTTCAGAGCTGGACATGTCCAGGTGGGACAGTGACGAGATACAATTTCAGGCTGTTAGAGTTCACTCGGGTCTACCATTCGTGTTGGTGAATGTTTATGCCTTTAAAGCGAGTGTGGATTCTCAAAGATGGTAGTGTTTGAGTGACATATTATATCACGAGAGGAATGTCATTTTCTGTGGCGATTTGAACTCTAAGGGCAAATCATGGGGTAACATTTCTTCCAACACACAAGGGGAGGAGCTCGAGGCGGCACTTGAAACCAATGACATTGTTTGGCTGTGTCACCAGGACAGCAAATCGTCCAGGTGACGAGAACAGTGTTATTGACCTGGCGCTGGGTCTCCGTCACTCACTAAAGTGTAGAGATGGGGTGTCCTAGGGCACCCTTGCAGCGACCACCACCCTTGCAGCATATTGGTGGAGAACGGCAGAACCAGGCAGCACAATTCAACAGTCAAGACCTTTAAGTATGACAATTCATGACAAGATGTGGTGAGTAATATATGGCGTGATAAGCGCAGGAATCATCATTGCAGGGGGGGGGGGGAAGCTGGGAACAGTCACCTTGGTAGAATTGTGAGGTGGAGAAGGCTTGGGTGGATAAGCGCGGTGCTGTAAGGAAATTACAAAACGCCAAGAAGAACAGAGCTGCCCATTGCAATTGGAAAGAGAGATGGACACCAAAGTTAGCTATTTAAAAAAAAGCTGGTTAAAGTTGTTAAAAGTGAAAAATGGGCAGAGTTGTGTCAAAAAAAATAAGCACAGATAAGTCACTGAAATTGTTCTGGCGACTACATTAAAGTATGAATGAGAGTGTTCCTGACTTCCAAAGTGCTGACCTTATCTGGCAGAGGTCTGACGAGAATAAGGGCAAAACCCTTTTCAATCGCTACCCGAGCAGAGCAATCAGGCAGACATGAGAGGCCGACATTTTGCCAAAGCGGTTACCTCAGATAGGTGTAAGTCCCAGAACATTGCAGTTGAAGACACAGTGACAATGAAGGAGATCACGGCTTGCTTCGACAAACAAGAAATAGCGCACCAGGGCCAAATGGTATAAGGTATGACGGCATCAGTATGTGTACCGACAACGAGCTAGAGGTACTAGTAGATATGTACAACAACAGCATAGCGAGTGCTAGCATAAATAAAGGTGGTTACACAGCTGTCTGTGAAGAAACTGTGAGCAGCGCCATCTGTGTCTTCTATACGAGGGTCTGGTTATGTCTGTTTTTGAGTATGCGATGACGATCCTGACTCTCAGCCATAAACAGATGGAAATGATGGAAAGGATACAGAACGAAGATTTGCGTATTATTCTTGGATGTACAAGAGATACAGCATGCAGGGCGATGCGCTATCTTCTTGATGTTCCAACCATTGGAGACAGAATACAAATTTGCAGAGTACGTGCCTACCTCAGAATCAATGCAAACACATAACATCTACTGCATAGTGAAATTAAGAAGGTAAAGGGCTGCAGGTTAAAAATAGGAAGGTCGTGAATGGGTCAAGCCGAAGACATTCTTCAACAGGTGTGTTCACTTGAGGACTTAGAACCTGGCGAGGAGTGGGTACAAGCGCCAACAGATTTCTGTACGCCCTTTTCAGTTTGCATCCAACTAGACAGAAAATGCAGGCAACAAAATCCCGGCTACTATGGAGGCGGAAGTTGCTTGCTTGCTTGTGTTCATTGGCTTGAGCTCCAACGCGAAGTCCTGTATGTCGGATGAAGGCATCCTGTTGTCCAACATCAGTGTGATGTCATACAGGACCTGAGTTTTGCGTGAGTATCCGCTGTCCCATGTCTGGCTTATTGGTGTGCAGACTGGTGGTTCCTCGCCGTACAGGCAGACACTCTCCGACTTCGGAGGAATCGGCGATCCTACTGACTTTAGCCAGGACCCCGAAGGGTCCTGTTGCCCAGGACGCTCGACGAGGACGCGTCAATAGGTCTTGGCCAGTATATAACCCGGCCCTGGTGCCTTGGAAACACCTCTGCGTGATCTTCGAGAATTCGTTAGACAGATGAGTCGGTCGCTCGACAAGTGAGAAGTTCATGAGCCTTTACGGATCAGGCCGGAGGGAGAATTGTGAAGGAGGATTCTTGTGCTTTTGCTTTTACCACAGTTTGCCCGACTATTGAAGTCATGGCAGTAAGTAAAGCAATAACATGGTTCGAGACACAGACATATGTTTCCTTAGCGACTCAATGAGCATGCTCAAGAAGATAGAGATAGGGTGGATCCGAAGATAGTGGTTGCTGTCTCTGGAGAGTCGCAGGTAAGGCTACTGTGGAAGGCGAACGAGCCATGGATTAGGCTGACATTCTGAATGCTTTGCGAGAAGTAAATCGTTCGCAAGAACCGAGTAATGACTGTGAATCTACAACCATGGTCAGGATGCGGAACAGCAAATTAAAAGATGGGTGGCCAAACAAAAACACTATGCAGGAAGTCAAAGAAGATTTATAAACCAACACAGAACTGGTGTCGTTAGCCGCTACACGCTGCGGGATTTACTGAGGAAGCGATCCGGGCACTTATGGACTGAATGGTTCGACGTGCAGTGAGGATGATCTGTCGACTAACTAACTAACTAACTAACTAACTAACTAACTAACTAACTAACTAACTAACTAACTAACTAACTAACTAGCTACCTAACTAACTAACTAACTAACTAACTAGCTAGCTAGCTAACTAACTAGCTAGCTAGCTAACTAACTAACTAACTAACTAACTAGCTAACTAACTAACTAGCTAGCTAACTAACTAACTAACTAACTAACTAACTAACTAACTAATTAACTAACTAGCTAACTAACTAACTAGATAGCTAGCTAGCTAACTAACTAACTAACTAACTAACTAACTAACTAGCTAACTAATTATTTAACTAACTAACTAGCATTGGGTATATTGTATGTAAGTAATAGTAAAGGCCCCCCCTTTACGCGTTTTAAAGTGTATTGGACATTTGGTTCTGGATCCATGTTTGTATAGACCAATCCGCCATCTTTACTTCCCAAGTTATATTCTGATATCCATTTTCAGCTGGTCAACACGGGGTCCCATGTCTACTGTAAAAGTTCTCCCCGATGCCTATTCAAACCCAAGACTACCGGACCGGCTGGCTAGCGCATAGCCACTGCGACTTCCAGAATTGTTAATATTCAACACATATTATTTCGTTATATTAGATATATGCAATGAGTTAAAAGTTTATGTTTACTTAATTTCCCAAATTTATACAAGTTGACACTTTAGTAGTTCGTGGTAGTTAGCTGATACAGCGCCGATGGATAATATATCGCCAAATGTGACCTCTCATTTAGACAGAATGACAATAGGGTCATCTCGTGTTATTTATTTTGTTTCTTGGTATCTTCCGCAATTTCAATGCTCAGTGAACAGCAGTTTACATGATAATTTGTGTTCAGTTGATTGTGTACCATGTTTGGTCCAAACCTACATTTTTATCGTCAATGAATCCGTTAATAAGTTTAAAATATAGTCGCAGAAAAAGATATATGTCAATGCAGAAACATACACATAAGTGCACACACAAAACATACATGCAAAAGTAAGTACATAATCAATAAATATCGAAAGTCATACTTGTACTAACATACGTATAATTATATTAAAACATATGGATACTATATAACTTTCACATTTAATTACTTGTGGGAAATGTGTGGAAGGAATGGCCTAATTAATCACTTCGAGCCATCAGCAGGCAATATTGAACAATGGATACGCTATGTATCAGAAATGCACACCGTATGCAAGGAGATTGCAGCACAGTTTGATGAAACATGATAAGTCGTTAGTGACAAGGTCGGGACCAGACGGTGAAAAACAGTACATGATTTTTTTTTATATTTTATTTTGGATTTCATGGCAAAATTTCAGAAAATCAGAATATTCACATTATTATATTCGAATTGTAGCATTGAGAAGTCATGTTTCCTCTCTACAACACTTGTTTGAGAAACCATATTCAAATATATTTTCCAATTTTTAAATATTTTTTTTTTTATATTTGACGGGCCAAACTGCAGTAAAACGGGGAAAACACACAATGAACAAATTAAAAACAGCGGAAAATAGAAAAGTCAGCTTTGCAAGAAGACAACTACAAATAACAGAATTGATGTTGAGGATAGAAATCCTTCGTCGGAAAACCGTTAGTTAGTTGCAGCCAACCTTCAATTGCGGAGACGGTACCTGAGTGATTGAATGAATAATTGAATAAGTATGTCCAGTCGTTGTAATAATTGAAATAGTATTTAAGTCACTGTAATAATTAAATTAGTCCAGTCACTGTAATAACTGATCAAATATGTGCAGTCATTGAAATAATTGACCTAGTATGTCCAGTCATTGTAATAATTGACTAGAATGTTCAGGCATTGTAAAAAGGAATTAGTATGTCCCGTCATTGTAATTATCAGACAATTAATAAATCAGAAACAGACACGGCCATGATAAACAACACAAACAATGGTATTTTGCTGGATCCTCTAGAGCAGTGGTTCTCAACCTTTTATGGCCCTTGCCCCCCTTCATCATATGTTCAGAATGTCATTTCCCCCTTTCGTATTTCCTTACTATAATCCCCCCTCCCCCACCACCACCACCCCCTACACAGTATACTTAAAATGGAAGCTAAATTTAATAACACATACTAGAACAAGTCTAGACGTCTACATAAAACGTGATTTGCTTGTCTACTTACGTTATAAAATGAATTTCAGAAGGGCGAGAAGTACAGAACCGTAAAGTATGGACGGAAAAACAATATCAAGTAATCGATTCTTGTATTAACGCGATCTTGAAATAATCTTAATTCCCCCTCTGGAAACCCTAAAATCCCCCCCCCCCCCCCCCAATTCCCCACCGGCTGAGAACCACTGTACTAAGTCTAACAAGCATAACTCTCGCCGTACTGGAAGGAGGGAAAGAGCGACAGAAACAAACTATGAACATAATTGGAAATGAGATGAATTGATTACATGAATCTCATTGGTTGCTTATCAGTTGACATATGTAATATAAGAACCTGTTGCTGTCATGGCGAGGGAATATTGAGTATACTTTTTTATCTTCTGCGTGAACTGCGGGGCGGATGCATGAAAGCAATGGATATGAGCAGTGACACTTGAAATGCAATATAAAAATACCAGTAATTCGAAAATATTCACTCTAGAGTAGAACTGTCACAGCACTTGCCTAACAGAAAGTCCAGGTAAGTGAAAGTGTGCATACCACTTCTTTGTCACATTTCAGATTAACATTGGGTCTTCGTCTGTTAGTGCTTCTTGTATGTGGGAATCAATTATAAGATTTGCCTCGGTTACAGAATTCAACATTTGGATTTTTGTTTTCGCATATCATATTTACAGGACATCGCTGTCAACACCATCATTTTTACCGCTGTTTGTTGATTTCTTTATAAGATTACGCTCAGTAGTTTGCCATTGCTTTATGAGCGACCGGCTCACATACCCCCGTAAGTAACCAACGGGGCGCGATCCGTTACCGAATCTCGTGCAGCTGCGTTACCCTATGTGAATATACGGGATTACGGAGAAAATCGTTAACCCTAGGCCAGGGAGACCGGCCAACAGTTGGATGGCATGAATAAAATAGCGGCTTTAACGGTTTTTATTGCAAGGTTATTCTAAACATGTTTTCCCCTTTCTTTCTTTCTTTCTTTCTTTCTTTCTTTCTTTCTTTCTTTCTTTCTTTCTTTCTGTTAACGTATCGTTACAATCAATGATTTATGTGGTCTAAGACCTTTTCACGTCAAAGTCGAAATTGGATTACATACACAGAAATTTCTGTTAAAAATGTATGTGTTCATCAGTCATCTGTAGAGAATGTTATACACTTATAGAGACTCAGCTATGGTACCTTCTCACTGTGGAATAGTAGGAAATGGGCGAGCTGATGCCTTGTCTAGGATTGGTAGAAAAGTGGAACGGTTTTACTGTTATATCAGCAGCAGTCACGATTCACATCTAATTCATCTCTCAGTGACAAAAATATAGACATAGACAACAGACAGAATCATGGACAGATAGAAAATAAATGAGACATTCCTACAAGAAACAAAAGAAAACCATACAATGATTACAGAAATGAGAAGTAGACTGGAATTTTTGGAAATGTTAAGAGAAGAAATAAGCTAGAAAACTGGCAGACTGATAAACGTAATGGGGACAAGAGCAAGGGGATGGCAAAGAGACGGCTTGGCCACGTGCGAGGCTAGAACGCAGACCCGATTCAAGACTGGTCATCTGTAATACGGAGAATCATGACCATCGATTCTAGACTGGTCATCTGTAATACGGAGAATCATGACCATCCAGGCTTGTCGGCATTGCTTCCGTGTTGATGAAACACCAGATATGGCTCAATGCAGAAACTACAAAGTTAAAAGAGGTGTGGCCAAACAAGAACACTACGCATGAAGCCAAAGAAGAGTAATAAACCAACACAGAACTGGTGCCATGAGCCGCTACACGCTGCGGGATTTGCTGAGGAGGGGATCCGAGCACTTAATGACCGAATGGTTCGATGGGTAACTAGGATGATCTGTCGACTCAATCAATCAATCATGTGCAATGCCGGAAAGCGTGGGCGGTCATGACTCGCCATTTCACTCATCACCAGTGTCGTGGATCAGCTCAGTGTTCCTGTCTCGTCCATGCCATGTGGCCCAGCCATCCAGGTATTTTCCTCTCGGTCTTCCTCTTGGTCTGTTCCCTTCGATCTTGCCAGTTGTTACCAAGTTCTCCAATCCATTTCTTCTCATAACATGTCCAAAAAATTTTGACTGTCTGCGTCTAATTTCTCTAATCAGTTTACGATGTTCATTTGCCTCCTGTAGTACATGGTCATTGGTTTTTCTGTCTGTCCATGGTATTCTTTGCATTTTCCTCAGAAACCACATTTCTGCAGCCATCAGATGTTTTTCAGCTTGACTGCCCATTGTCCAAGTTTCACATCCATACAAAAGAACAGGCTCTATGTATCCCCTCAACACTCTTTTTCTCGTTTCAATTGACATCTTTTTGTTGGTCAGAATGTTTTTCATCTTGCTAAAGGCTACTTTCGCCATGGCGATTCTTGTTCTAATCTCTTCACGGCATCTCCCATCAGATGTTATGACTGTTCCAAGATAATTGTACCGATTAACTTGTTGAAGAATATTTCGATTTACTTATATATTACCTTGTGGCACTTCTTCCTACCTAGTGACGACCATAACCTGAGTCTTTTTACAATTTAATTCTAACCCCAGTTGCTCACTGTGTACAACAACCGCATCTACTAATTGTTGCAGGTCCTGCGCATTGTCTGCAATTAATACTGTATCATCTGCATATCTAATGTTATTGTTTCGTCCTCCAATGCTGATTCCATTTATATCCTCTACATTTCTGAAAATATTTTCACTGTATAGGGAAAAAATATCTATAGACATCACACATCCCTGCCTAACACCTCCCTTAATTGGCTGATACTGTCCCACTTCATTATCAATCCTTATTGCAGCTTCTTGTTTCCAATATATGTTTTTTATAAATCTAATGTCTTTCCCATCAATTTGTAGATCTGCAAACATATCCACCATGTTGACATGTCTAACTCTATCAAAAGCCTTTGTATAGTCAATAAAGCAAAGATGTATATCCTTGTTTACTGTCGACTAACTAACTAATAAAATTGATTGTTTCTTCTTCTTCTTCTTCTTCTTCTTCTTCTTCTTCTTCTTCTTCTTCTTCTTCTTCTTCTTCTTCTTTTTCTTCTCCTCCTCCTCCTCCTCCTCCTCCTCCTAATCCCTTTCTGTATTCGTCGGACATTTGTTTTTCTAAGTGCTGTGGGCGGTAATTGCGTTATGTCGAGTGTGTGCAGTATTCACACTTGTGTGCCAACGTTTCTTCTTCTTCACCGCCCGCGCCCATAATGTGTTGATTGGGGTAGCCTTCTCAGTGTCGTTGCCGCACCTGGATCTGTTCCATTCTCAGATTCCGACATCGCAAACAGAGGCACACGTGCGCTCGGCTCTTTAGAGCCAGTACAGACAATTCATGCATCCATCCATTCAGTCCCTTACAGAACCTCGCTCCCATAACAACCGTCCGGAAAACTTCTCGATCATAAGCAAGATGTCTCGAGTCCGATATACCCATCTGGAGATCATACGCCACATCCTGCACCCATCTTCTCTTTGGCCTTCCTCTTCCTCTCTTCCCGGGCAAATGCCCCTCCATGATTGTTATCTCCAAACTTTCATGACGTTTCAAGTGACCAAAATATTTCCATTTTCTTTTGTTTTATCGTCTTTAATAGCCAAGGTGAGAAAATACACCGGCATTTTTCTCCTTCCAATGAGGCTTTCATTAAAGTGTGCAGATACAAAAAGCTCGGGATATTGGCGTACTCGAGTAATCATCATGTCCTGAAGATGGCTGTTTAGTCTCACTTCCATATATTGGACCACGAGCTTTACCTATATTGGGCAGTAGAATGCATTTTTGAAAGAAGAAAGAAAAAGCAAGATACAGAAGAATATAATAGAATACATTCAGAAATAGCAAACAAATGCAAAAAAGCTAAAGAAGTCTAGTTGAATTAAGAATGCAAAAATTAGGACAAATATGTAAAAGATTCACATTCCATGTATCAACAAATAAATACACTAAAAGGTATGAAAACACGAAATACCACACGGTTCATTACTGTCGCCTGCCATCTACTGCTTACAGTACCTTGCGGTGTAAGACAAAAGGGGTCTTGAGCCTGAGGAATTCAGGCCGCCTAGCTAGTGCAGTCGCTGCTAACTGTGCAGATTAGAGGTTTTAATGTGTGTATATATATCAGGGCACTATTAGAAAGTGCTATGCATGTAAAAACAGAACTGCACTTGCGCTTCATATAGTGTCATATGCTAACAAAAACATTTGACAATGTGAAACACGAAGAAATAATCAAACTACCAAAATAGTTAGTTGCATATCCTTTACAGGACGTTTGCAGTCAACACCAGCATTTTTTTTTTTTGGGGGGGGGGGGGCCGTTATTGATGTCTTGGCAAGTTTACGTTCAATAGTTTGCCATTGCTTTCTAAACGACCGGCACACATAGCATTTCGTAAAAAGCCGGTCTGCTGACAAATCACGCGTAGCTGTGTTTCTATCGCGGATATGCGGGATCACGAACCGCGCCCGTAACGCCTTCGCCACGGAGCCGGGCTATCAAGCTACTAGAGCAACTAAATTTTGACGGATGGTTGTCTCCAAAACGAAAAAAAAAAAAGTACCATCCAAGTAAATGGGAAAATGCTTAAACAGTACAACTATCCTGGAATATCAATTCTGGAACCATTTTAGTCACTAAGACATTCATTCATTGGCACCTTGCATAATAACTACAACCCATGGCGGTAGCGTATGTAACTGATAAGGTCAATTCGCGCTGTGAAATGTTCGTGATGCATGTGAACACATGGTCATTATCACCATCACGTACCATCTTACGTCTCATACGTTGCGTGTTTGACCTATCTGAAATCATTTTCTACTTTGTCTTTATTCTATTTCTGATATGTGCCCTCCATGCAACACGTTCAGTGGCGACTTGCTCCCAATGTGCATTATCAATGCCTGTATCAGTCATGTCCCGCTTACACACATCTTTGTATCGTAGTAGAGGCCGACCCTGAGATCTCCTACCCATCTGTAATTCACCAAAAAAAGATGT
Organism: Cepaea hortensis; assembly: GCA_963921405.1. Taxonomy (NCBI): domain Eukaryota; kingdom Metazoa; phylum Mollusca; class Gastropoda; order Stylommatophora; family Helicidae; genus Cepaea; species Cepaea hortensis. The sequence goes on from OY992894.1 coordinate 53,784,866, forward strand.
CCTTTGCTATTCTACCATCATCCATCCTCCTAACGAGTTCGGCATCAATCACATCCGTTTTTCTCTCATTGTCAATATTCGTCAAATCAGTGGAAAATCATGGACACGTGGTTCCTATGTTCCAGGCTGCAAGCCGTAGCTTGAAGTTTCTAGTTTTCTTTTTAGTATTACCTGGTGCATTGGTTTTACAGCCTGCGATTCAGATTTTGTCCTAGCCCCAAGCACTCATTGAAGCAGGCAGGCTATGGGGGGTCAGCACCCAATTGGCCGGGGGCTGCCCAGTTTTAGGCGGGCCGTAGCTGATCAGTGACACCTGTAGGTGTCTCCCACTGTCAGAGGCAACCCGTAGTGCCCCATGTATACGCCAGTTGACAAGGACTTATAAACCTTAACTACTACCTCTCCCTTTGATTCCGAGACTGGTTAAGACCAGGGATGAAGTTATTCCTTTCCATAACACAAAGCCTGGGCTAAGATATAGAGACCATGTGTTGCCCATGCAGCATGATCCCTCTTTCGGCCTGCCTAGTTCACTCCAGAGGAATCGTAACACCCATACATCTGGAACAAGACAAGCTGCAGACGCTGCCGGATCAGCAAAGCTATGCTCCAACTGTCCCCCTGTCGGAACTTCAATCCTAGACCAGCTGCCAATCAAGGCTTAGGGCCTGGTCTGCCCTGCCATGACATTTTGTCTTTAGGTTGCGTTTCCTCGCACCAGGATAAGGCTTGTACCCTCCCAATTGCGCTCTTCCGCTCGAAGCCGTTGGCACAATGTGGGGTGTCGGGTTTTTTAAGCGCTGCCCAACATTCGGCGCTAACAGAAAGCAGGTAGTACCGTCTACTGTCATATGATAGCTCAGTCATATCTGACTAAGACCCAACGTTCGGCGCTAACAGAAAGCAGGTAGTACCGTCTACTGTCATATGATAACTCAGTCATATCTAACTAAGACCCAACGTTCGGCGCTAACAGAAAGCAGGCAGTACCGTCTACTGTCATATGACAGCTCAGTCATATCTGACTAAGACCCAACTTTCGGCGCTAACAGAAAGCAGGTAGTACCGTCTACTGTCATATGGTAGCTCAGTCATATCTGAGACCTGACATCCCAACATTCGGTGCTAACAGAAAGCAGGTAGTACTGTCTACTGTTATATGGTAACTCAGTCATATCTGACTAAGACCTGACATCCCAACATTCGGCGCTAACAGAAAGCAGGTAGTACTGTCTACTGTTATATGGTAACTCAGTCATATCTGACTAAGACCTGACATCCCAACATTCGGTGCTAACAGAAAGCAGGTAGTACTGTCTACTGTTATATGGTAACTCAGTCATATCTGACTAAGACCTGACATCCCAACATTCGGCGCTAACAGAAAGCAGGCAATACCGTCTACTGTCATATGGTAGCTCAGTCATATCTGACTAAGACCTGACATCCCAACATTCGGCGCTAACAGAAAGCAGGTAAGACCGTCTACTGTCATATGGTAGCTCAGTCATATCTGACTAAGACCCAACGTTCGGCGCTAACAGAAAGCAGGTAGTACCGTCTACTGTTAAATGGTAGCTCAGTCATATCTGACTAAGACCTGACATCCCAACATTCGGCGCTAACAGAAAGCAGGTAGTACCGTCTACTGTCATATGATAGCTCAGTCATATCTGACTAAGACCTGTCAAAAAGTCACCAAGACAGTTCATAAGTAAACGCACATGTATTGCGTGGTGTTCATAGAAGCCGGAAGAAGGAAGTAGAGACAAGAGGATGCACTAGACAACATAACAATTGAAAACTATAGTTACTGACTGGGATTCGAACCTGTCACCTCCAAATGACAAGGCACCTCGCTGCAGGAACAAGAGTGCTTCGACGCATGACCAACTAGTCACCCCTTAAAAAGATGTCTTCATTGGCCAGGTCTATCATACACATGAACCCACAAGTACTGAATATGGGAAGGCAAAGAGATAAATATCTGGATGACTTAACCAGAGACACAATCAGAACAACAACACAGACTTGTCCAATGTGGCAAACTATGACCGCCCATGCCTGTCAGCATGGCACATGATGATGATAAGATTCACACATATCATACAATGCTAGGCACTGTTAGAGTTAACAAAAGAAATGTGAAAATGCCATAGACAGCCAAAATGAGCAATCCAAATGTTTAGAAAGAAGCCAGGACACAAAATTATCACATACATTAGCAGGGAAGTGACATTTATGGACACCTTTTGAAAAGACTGCCCAATAGAATTTTATAAACGTGTCAACACAATGAGAAACAGAAATGCATGCTACAACCCAACCACCATCATAAACAGCGAAAGAGGTATACCGATATTTAATCCACAACAAAGACTAGCAAGGTGGCAGAATACTTTCAAGAACTACTTAACCCCACATATAACATAGAAAACCTCAATGTTGTGCCTAAAAGCCAGGGACAGCAAGAACCAAATTTCATACCTGCAGAAGTCAAAGCAGTTATACAGAAAAGTCCTAAAAACAAATCACCAGGTCCAGATGGAATAATCACAGAAGCTATTCAGGCGTGTGGGGAAACAGGAGTTAAATGGCTAACAAGACTTTTTAATATAGCATGGGAAGAAAGAAAAGTCCCAGATGATTGGCAAGAGGCAATAATAGTACCAATATGGAAAAAGCAAGGCAATACGAGAGAGTGCGAAACATACAGAGATATATCACTCCTGAGCCATATTCGGAAAATGTATGCAAAACAATTGAAACAAAGCGCTAGACCCATAGTTGAACAACAGTTAAGCAAAGTACAATTCGGTTTTTGGAAAGGTAAAAGTTGCACTGATGCATTATTTACATTGAGACAAATACGTGAAAAAACTATCGAATATGGTGACCAGCAGAATATTGTGTTTGTAGATCAGGAAAAGGCTTTCGATAGAGTAGACAGATACAAATTATGGACCATCCTTGAAGACTATGGGATACAAGGGCGACTGCTAGAAAACATCATAGCCATGTACCACTCGAGCCGAAGTGCAGTAAGAACTCAAGAAGGTATATCAGATATGTTCACAGTCAATACAGGAGTGAGGCAGGGATGTGTGCTCTCTCCCCTGCTATTTAATATCTACATGGAAAGAATTTCCAAAGAAGCAAGTCTCGACAGAACATATTCAGAAAATTTAGAACTCTTCACTCCAGATGAAACAACTGATCCACAGGAAATAAATGAACTTCTATTTGCAGACGATCAGTGCCTGTTTTATAGCGACGAGGGCAGACTGCAAAATCATATTAATAATCTGAGTTCAACATGAAGGAGATACAATATAAGTATAAACACAGCCAAAACCGAAGTAATGCGAGTTAGCAGATCGCCGGCCCACTAAGTATACAGATTAAATAGCACAACTCTGAAACAAGTTAAAGAATTCAAATATCTTGGAAGTATGATCACAGAAGATGGCAAATTGGACAGAGAAATAGAAATCAGATGTCAAAAAGCTAGTGCACATATATATCAACTATCACCCTTACTGAAATATCCAAATATACCCATGTCCACAAAACGACAGATAATAAACAGCATATTCACACAACAACCCTATGCTACCAATGTCAAACCTGGACTTTATCCAAATTACGGGGTATGTGAGCGGGTCGCTCAGAAAGCAATGGCAAACTACTGAGCGTTATCTTGCCAAGAAATCAACAATCAGCTGAAAGATGCTGCTGTTGTCCTGTAAAGGATATGCAAACATTTTAATTACCATCAGCTCTGCTTTTTTTCTGTTATTCAGAGTAAGATTTAGTTTGGACTTTGTTTTAATCAATTTCTATCAATTTTTGTAATTCTGCTTCAATTTCAATGATCAAAACCATGTCAACCCTGTCTAATACTTTGTCTGATCAAACATTTATACAGTACAATGAACAGTAAATGGCCTCACAATTACCAAACATTCAGGAAAACAAGTTTGTGAACGCTACATCAGTACAATGTCGATTTACCTTCATTGATTCCTCCTGAATTTGTTCCAAACTCTGAAATGTAATGCCCAGTTTCTCAGCCTCTTCTTTGGACACCTGGAACATTGTTACCAATGCAAGGACGTTGTAAAACATAATATACATTAATAACTGCAAACTATTTAGTGTGTGTATGAGTGCCATTCTCTCTCTCTCTCTCTCTCTCTCTCTCTCTCTCTCTCTCTCTCTCTCTCTCTCTCCATCTCTCTCTCTCTCTCTCTCTCTCTCTCTCTCTCTCTCTATCTCCTTATTTTGGTCACTGTGTTTTTTGGGGGGAAGATAAAACTGTTGTTCTTGCTGCTTTCTTTATAGCTCCTTCTCTAGCAAAATGTGTGGACAAAAAGAACATGAATAAGCACACACTGTCATGTTTGCCAGTCCAAGAAAGTACAGGCCACCTGAGAGGAATAGATTCCTCAACATTCTCAGCAGCTGACTTGATGGCCTGACCACATGGCATAGTCGGAACAAGAACACAGACTTGATCCAAGGCTCTGATGATCGTGCCAAAAGCGGAACCATGACTGCCAATACTTATCAGGGTGCCACATGATGATGATGATATGAAAAGACACAGGAAATTGCTGCATGAAGAGGGAAAGGCACCAAAAATAGACGACATTACACTTAAGGAATCTATGGCCTTGGAGATTTGGGAGTAGAAATAATAACACAATTATTTCTTCTTCTTATAGTTCATGCCGTGTGGCATTGGTGATCATGTCTGTCTACAGCCTTCTGTCTCTTGTACTGTGAATCATTTCTGATACCGATGTTCTTCGTGCCATGATATGAAATTATCCAGCATTTACTCTCTTGGTCTCCTTGTCTCTCTTCCTCTCCACTCTTCCCATTGTGATGACATACTCCTGCCTTCCTCTTCTCATGAAATGCTCAAAGAATGTGGACTGTCTTCTAATATGAGTAGCCAGTTTTCTGTGTGAGTGAACTACTCTCATGATATCTTCTTTATTCTTTCTATCTATTCACTGTGTTCTCATCATTCTTCTATTAAACCAGACCCTAGGATTTAACTTGCCATCTCCAAATAATTACTGGGAACTCTCTTTCCAACTCTACCATTAGACAACTCAAAGTCACACATCCCGAACACTACAACCTTGTGGCACACCAATCTGGTGGCATGGTCTCGTTTACCCATATGTTTGAAAAGACTTGGTGAAGCTGCTCTGTTAGGACCGGCCCACCTGCCTTGTATATCTCTGCTGGGATGGAGTCAGGACCAGGTGCCTTGCCGCTGGACAGTTGCTGGATGGCTTTGTTTACTACCACTATAGTTGGCAGGTCATTAAGTGTATCATTAGTGGGGACTTGAGGAAGGTAATTGATGGTTTCATCATCGAAGGAGGAGGTTGCATTTAAGATGTTGCTGAATGCTCTTCCCAGCGTTGGAGGATTTCTTTCTTATCAGTGACTGATGTACCCCCATCTGCACTGATTGGGTGGGGGGGGGGGGGGGGGGTTATGCCTAGTGATGCAGGACCATAGACCACTTTCAGTGAGTCGTAGAAGTTTTTCATGTTTTTCATATCTTATACGGCGGCAAAGCTTTGAATCTCACCAGCTTTGTTGCTCAGCCAGGAGTCCAGCATGTGCCGAAGTTTCTGCTGCACTACTCTCCGGATGTTATTGAAGGCATATGTTTCTTACGTTGGCTTAGTGTCAATCGAATATGCCTTGTGGAGAAGGTGTTTCTCGGCCAGCAATTGGTTGATGTCTTCGGAATTTTCATCAAACCAGTCTTTATGCTTTCGGGGGGCTGGACCCAGGATTTCCATAGCAGTGTTGTTAATTATGTCCTTTAGGGCTCTCCACTCTGTTTCCGCATCCTGTTCAGCTGCAGCATTGGGCTTGCGGCGGTCTTCCAGCATATTTTCAAACGACAGCTGCAATTTTTTTATTTATTTTTTTTTTTGCTGCTTAGGCAGGTGACATTTAGTTTTTGTTTTGTTTTGGTGGTACTTTTACTCATTGAGGGCGCCGTGGTGGTTTGATGTGTATGTTTATTTTTGAGATAATGAGACGATGGTTTGTCCAACATTCGGCACCACACATGGATTTTGTCACCCGAACGTCTTGTCTGTCACTCCTCCTGACGATGACATAGTCAATGAGGTGCCAGTGTTTCGAGCGAGAATGCATCCACTATGTCGTATTTCTCATGAGAAGACAAAAAATTGTGTTGGTAATCAGGTGATCATGTTCGGCACATGTCTGAAGGAGATGGAGTCCACTGCTGTTACAATTTCCGATTTCGTGCCTTCCAATAATGCCACTCCAAGAGGTGGTGTCGTACCTACTCTGGCATTGAAATCCCCAAGGAGTATAACTTTGAATCCTTTTGGGAACAGATGTTAATACATTGTGCAGGTCCTCAGAACTTGTTTTTGACGTCATCTTCATTGGTCACAGTTGGTGCGTAGACACTCACAATGGTTGCATGCTTTCTTCCATTCTTCTTCTTCTTCGTTCATCCGGAGTGTTTTTTTTCGGACGTGATTGCGTTGTGCCTGTCCACAGCAGAGCTGCGTTCTTGCGCCGTTAGGCCGACACATCCGACTTCTGCGGGCATTTGTTGACCGGGTTAACCTTCCCGGGGGTTTCTTAGGGTTTCTTCCATTCAGCAGGGGCAACTTAATGGTCATAAGCCTGTCGTTTATAGCCTTCGGAAATTCAGCTAGGTTGCCAACCAGGGCCGACTTAATGGCAAATCCCACACCGGACTGGCATCTTTCCTCGCTTTTCCTTCCACCCCAGAAGAATGTTAGCCGGCACCTTCTTCACAGATTTGGCCTTCTTCTGCAACTCGTGTCTCGCTCAAGGCTGCAATGTCGATGTTGTACCTGCCCAGCTCTCTCCCAGTCAGTGCTGTCCGTCTTTCTGGGCCCGACGCACAGTCTCTATCAAGTAGGGTGCGTACATTCCAAAATCCGATTGTCAAGGGAATATGGTTTGCTTTTTTAGCTTTACCTGTTTTTACTTTGTTTGTATGTCGAAAGCAGTATAGGGTACCCACCAATCGCGGTTAGCTGGTTAGGTAATGATGAAGCAGACAATGTTTAGGGCACCTTTCCTAGCCCCTTCCTCATGCTATGGAGATGAGCAGTGTGTTCCTATAGAGGGCTGCTCAGTCGCACAGGGGGCTGCCGAACCCCACTGCTGCTCAGGTCAGTAGAAGATGATCATATGGCCTGAGCCGCCTGTGTGCAGATCTGCGACTACGGCTGCCAGCGTACCCACGCCTGCCGCGTCGCCGCTCGCCCATCGCCACCGGGCTTGAAGGTGATATATGACGTTGGATGAAGAATGACTTGCGCGATGAATTGGATTAAAGTGATGAAGAGTTGCGCAATTCGTCGACCTCACTCTCTCGCCTGAGTCCATCTGAGCTCAGTGGCAAGAAAAGTCAAGACGATTGGAGACGAATACAGGTGCAGTGGATGACCAGGGCGCTCTACGTGCCTTGCCGTGCTCATTACGTTCCACAACGCTTTGCAAGTAAACGCCGTCTTGCCCGTTGAATCAACAGTGATTTCATCCGTGCAGTCTGCCGAATCCTGTCTTCACATGCTGGGTAGGCATACCCTAGTTCACCCATTATTTTACACCAAATCGGCTACCCACTCCTGGTTTAGCAGTCCTGTCACAGCTGCTGCCCGGGGATTGACCGCTGTCGCATGCTGACAGCTACTAGGAACCACAGACGTGAGCTGGGTGTCAGGCTTGGACCAGTGGGGGATGGGTCCTGATAAAGGCATGACAGTCATCCTTACCAAAGGTACTACCAACGCCTGACACCCCAGACCCTCCGAACATTTAATTAGATCTACAGAAATATACAAGGATTCTGGTTGCTAGATATAATATGAATATAAATAACTTACGTTATGCTGATGACACTGTCTTGATAGCAACAAGTCAGAAGGATCTACAGGAAATGATAGATATAGTGGTTGTAAACAGTGACAAATAAATGGGCCTTGGCTTAAATAATAGGAAGACGTAAGTTATTGTGATATTAAAGAAACAGATTGTGCGTAAATGTACAATTAAAGTAATTTATGTTATTTTGGGGCAAGAGCGGAAATTCAAATATCTAGGCACATGGATTACATCAGATGGAAGATGCATCACAGTGATAAAGAACAAAATAGGACAAGCAAAACCTGCATTCTATCAAATAAAGAACATTTATGCAATAAGTCTTTTTCAATTGAAGCTAGATACATAATTCCTGCATGTTACATAGAATCAGTTTTAATATACGGCTACGAATCTTGCACCCTGAGCCCTGAAATGTCCGCAGTCGTTGATAAAGCTAGGATGTATTGCATACCCATTGCCTTTGTGCCCCTTTTACATCCCAGGATCACCCGGAAAGCTTCATTCTGTACACGCCCTAGTTTCACTAGCTGACTCTTTGACACTGACAGCGGGGCCAAATATTACTCAATTACTGAGATAATAAAATGTTGATAGAGTAATAACAACATTCTTTGCTCTGTGCCCATTGCTGCTTCTTCTCATAACTCCTTCCACGTGAGGTTAATAACGCACGCCTCCGAGGTACATGAACCTAGGCTCTCTAAGAGAATGCAAGGTAGTTGCTATCCAGTATACCACCCAGGGACCAACACATTTCTCCATAAGAGTACTTATTTTTTGCATATCCTATTTACGGGACATCGCTGTCAACATCAGCACTGCTGTTATTGATGTCTTGGCAATGTTATGTTTAGTAGTTTGCCATTGCTTTCTGAACGACCGGCACACATACCATGAATGAACATCACAGTAAACGGGCAGATACTAGAACAAGTAACAAGTTTCTCCTATCTTGGACATATAATAACAGATGATGGCAGAAGTGAAATAGAAATCAAAAAGAGAATAGGAGTGGCCAAAAATGCTTTCAACGGCATGAAATCAGTACTAACATTTAGAGAGATTAATAACGCCTTAAAAATGAGAATTGTCAAATGCTACGTACATTGAACAAGCAACTAGAAAGACGCATAGAAGCCCTGGAGATGTGGATATACAGACACATATGTCGTATTTCATGGAAACAAAAACAATCCAATGCAGAGGTTCTAGAAAAACTGGCAATGAAGAGAGAGTTGATGAAAGAAATAAAGAGGAGGCAAGTGAAATATTTCGGCCACGTTAAAAGACATGATAATTTTATAAAAACGTACTGGAAGTCGGGGTTGAGGGTAAGCGAGCAAGAGGTAGACAACCATACAAGTGGGAAGATAACATCAAGAGATGGAATCCTCCGAAGTCGGAGAGTGTCTGCCTGTACGACGAGGAACCACCAGTCTGCACACCAATAAGCCAGACATGGGACAACGGATACTCACGCAAACCTCAGGTCCTGTATGACATCACACTGATGTTGGACAACAGGATGCCTTCATCCGACATACAGGACTTCGCGTTGGAGCTCAAGCCAACGAACACAAGCAAGCAAGCAAGAGATGGACGAACATCAGTCTGACAGAATGTACAGTCAAGGCGAGAGACAAAGTGTTGGAGATCCATTGAAGCCAACCTTCATTGTGGAGACGGCACCTCATTGATTTGATTGAGTTTGCCATTGCTTTCTGAACGACCGGCTCCCATATCAACACGTTCAAACCCAGCGCGACACCGTTTGCTGCCAAATCGGTTGGAGCTGTGATTCGAACGCAGGTAAGCGGAATTACGAACCCCTCCGTAACACCTTTGCCACGGAGCTCGATAAGAGTGCACTTATAGATCATAAATAACTCGTTCGACCAAATATCTTTCCATGGCCGATAACTCTTCAAGCCCCGTGAGAGTAGCTCTTCCCTTTCCATGTATTGAAAAGTAAACCACTGATTCTATCTGCTTGTAAATTAGTACAATAGCAAAGTCATCCATCACATTCCCTAGTTCTTTGAATCGTAGAGCAGCAAACGATCTACATCAGTGTTTCCCAACCCTTTTGTGCTATGCCGAACCTAAGCCTTTCTAACATTCTTATCGCCCTTCCCCCCTAACATAGGCCTATACATAATTTTTAATATTAATAAATTGAAATGTTCACTAAAGAAACTTGAATGATAGATTTTATGAAGAAATCAATAGGAAATTATTGAGCAAACACAGTAAGTAAATTTTCAAAACATATAATGGAGAACTGAAATTCAAGTACAAAATAATTTTAATGAAAGATTTTTCTATATCATTTTAATTATTAGTAATTATTTATTATTTAAATTTAGTGATATTCTTGCGCTTGATGCTTGCTGCAATGAGATTTTTTGTCAGGTTCCAATTTAGTTAACTTCAGTCTCAAGTCTCCCGGTTTTGTTATATCCAGCCGATTTCTTTTCTTCTTTTATTTTTTATTTTTTATTTTTTTTTTTTAGCAGCAAATCATTTATGGCACTAAATCCGCATTCAGCTAAATTGAGTTGAGTTGAATTAAGAACCGACACCACTGCACTCAGGACATTCCATACGTGCTCAGTCTCCTCGTTAAATATGAAGATGGAAAGCTAAGAGTAAATATGAAGATGGAAACGGTAACAATAGTTCACTTGCACATTTGCTCGCATTTGGATATTTGATTTCGGTTTCCTCACAAAGACATGCCATCGCTCATTTTATATTAAATAAAGTTTTAATTGACTCATCATTTTGCATTTCTGCGAGTTCTTCTTGATACTGCATATTTGAAATATCAGACAAATCCACTTACATTGGCTGCATCATTTAAGTTGGAATGTTTCAAATCAGAAAATCTTTCTTTTAAATCAGCCGATAAAATTTTCAGATGATGGAAAATAACATATATAGCGGTATCAGTCACTTCACATTTTTGGAGCCAATGAAACTTTTCAAAATTTTTGTTGTAAATAGATGTCTGACATAATTCAATAAAGGTAATTAAACCAAATATCTTCGCTTTTGCATTGACAAGAGTCTTATTTGTTCCTTAAAGTTGTTTATTTAATATATTTAGTTTTTCAAAGATATCAGCTAAATAACTCACAAATGACTTACCATCGACCGTTAACAGATTTTTCATTTCAGGTTTGTCTTTTAAAAAATCACTAAGAGTATGAAATAGTTCCATAAATCTTTTCAAGCAGTTCCCTTTCGAGAGCCATCTTACTTCAGTGTGAAGTATAAGTTTCACATGGTCTTCATTTTGTTCTTCACAAAATAACTTGAAGAGACGTTCACGTTTGGCACTAGCTTTAATAGCATTGATACATTTTATAACTAAATTTAGTACTTCATTTAGAACAGGCGAATTTGTTTAGCTACAAGGTTTTCCTTGTGAATAACACAATGCACAAAAGGCATTTCTGGATTCTCATCTTTCATCAATTTTAAGCAACCAGTTTTCTTCCCCATCATATTAGGAGCACCATCTGCAGCACAAGATGTTATATTTTTCATTGGTTTTTTATTGACATCAAACTAATTTGTTTAGCTTACTAATCAGCTGAAAGATGCTGATGTTGACAGCAATGTCCTGTAAAGGATATGTAAACAATTTTTATATACATCTTTGGAGGTAGTGGTGCTTTCTAATGATTTACAGAACAATATTTCTTCAGCAAAATCACCTTTATCAACATATCTTAATAAGTTATAAGTACGGCCTCACTGTCTCTCAAAGTTGAATCATCCATTTGCACCGATAATTTTCTTGTTTTCAGCTTTTCAAAAAGTCTTATTTCAATATCCTCACTCATTTCGTCTATTCTTCTGCTAACAGTATTGTTACATAGTGGCATGGCTTTAACGTCTTTGTCATCTTTTTCCAGAACCGTTTTAAGAAATGCTGATATTGATGGTTTGATTAAATTCTCCCCTATAGTATGACGACTTTTACCAGATTTAGCGATGAGTAATGAAATTTGATAACTAGCCTCAAGAGTACGATTGATAGTTGCATTATGAGCAGTAAATAGAGACTTTAATGTTACTCTTTTTCAGAATTTTTCTTTAAAGTTTGAAAATAATTCAAATCTGAATTGATATAAGCATTATGTTTCGCCTTCAAATGTGCCTCAAGACGACCTCGTTTCATTGATTCGTTGGTCAAGAATTGTTGGCATAAAGGACAAAATTGTGACCGTTCATCGTGGACAACGGGTATGAAACCAAATGTTAAATATTTCTCTGAATACTGACGAATTTCTTTCTTGCTTGCAGCCCTCATTTCACTATGGGTTGAAATAAATAAATATAAAATCAATTAAAAACTATTTAAAAAAATAATATGAACTAGAGTAAACGTAGACCAAACATGCATATTTAAATATGTATGGCACAATTACCCCACTGCAAAAACACATACTTTTTCATTTGACAATTTTTTCTAGAAAATGATGCTTCCAAAACTGAAATTAATAACAATTACCAATTGAATTTACATACAATTTATATATCACTTATGTTTATACAGTATATATATATATATATATATATATATATATATATATATATATATATATTTATATATATATATATATATATATATATATATATATATATATATATATATATATATATATATATATATATATATATATATAAATTATTTTTTTTTTTTTTTTTTTTTTAAACAACAAAACTTTTACAACAATTTAATGGACGCTTAATTCAAATTAACACCAACGGTGAATGCTGAGTGTTACTGCGAAACGCTGCAGAAACTGAGATCCCGGCACTAAGCATTTCGCGCCATTCTGAACAAATAGCGCGAAATGCTTAATGCCGGCCCAGTATAACCAGTAGTTCACCTCTAACGGCTAACAATGAAATCACGGATACTAACATGGCGGACAGAAGTTACTTATACTGGACGTTTACCCAGCTCGAGTAGCGACTGAGAGTCGCCATACGGTAAACTTAAACTCTGGATGAGTGTCCATTTTCGAATTTCCCCCCTTTGCAATCTAATTGCCCCCCCCCCCCTTGTGGGGCCTGGGCCCCACGTTGGGAAACGCTGATTTACATGGATGTGCACATGCAATAACAATAAAGGCTACTCAATATTGTAAGCCAAACCACCACCACCCTCCCACCCACCCCCCAGATAGTCAGATATTAGCCGTGGTTGACCGGCTATGTGGCGAAGGTGTTACGGACACAGTTCGTAATCCCGCATTCGAATAACAGCTGCGTTGGTTTTTATGAAATGGTATGTGCGCCGGTCGTCCAGAAAGCAATGGCAAACTACTTAAGCAATGGCAAAGTGCTTGCCCAGGAATTACGAACGGCCAAAAAATGCTGGGGTTGACTGCTACGTCCGTAAAGGATATGCAATAACTTTAAAAGGCCGTGGCTGAGAGGCTGCGCTGTCTGCCTCAGGCTCTGAGAGTACCGGGTTCGATAACTTCATAGGGCGGGCCACTTTTCAAAAGAATTATTGATATCTGCTGATTTACACGGAACCCTGATATCCTGTACAGTGAGATCGGAAACCTAGCCTTCTCGGATAAGGGCGTCAAACAGGAGTGCAAGTTACAAATCCGATGGCAGTTGGAAATTGCAATTCAATTCAATTCAACTTTATTTTAAAAGGGTCACAAATTGGGCACGCAGGCCCGTCTTACATTCAGCCCTTCCAATCACTCGTCTTTCGTTCATCTAACGGTCACTGTCATTTACTGCCAATATAGTACCTTACGGTGTATGGCAGAGGGGTCTTTGAGCCTGAGGAATAAAGGCCGCCTGGCTAGTGCAGTCGCCGCGAACTGTGCAGGTTAGGATTTTCTTCTTGCCCCCGACAGAAATAAATCCCACATCTTACCGAGGGATCGAACCCGGGTCCCACGAAGGAGAGTCCGGCGTTCTAGCCACTCGGCCAGCCGCTCCTCGTTCACCGATAGTGCAATATACATTCACATAAGTAGAAAAAAAATACATTGTCAAATGAATGTTGCAAACATAAATAATGCAAATTATCATGTTATGAGGTCCATCTCTCACCCACCCACACATCACCCCGCCCACACACATACCCCCACCCACACTCACACATACACACCCAGGGACACATACATACATCACCAACCGACCCATCCCCCTCCCACACACATTCCCCGACCCACACAAACTCCCCCCACCCGTTCCCCCAACCCACACACATTCACCCACCCACACAAACAACCCCCACCAACCCACACATCCCGTGCCCACTCACATTCACACCCTAACGCACACACCAATCCCTCACCCACACATCCTCTACCCATCCACACATCCTCTACCCATCCACCCACACCACACAACCACCCATCCCTCAACCACACCTCCCTCGACCACACATTCCCCACGCACACACACATACCCCCACCAACCCACACATCCCGCACCCACCCCGCACCCATCATCCACTCACACATCCACAACCCATACACACACATCACCACCAACACACATTCACCCACCCACACAAACATCCCCCACCAACCCACACATCCCGTGCCCACTCACATACACACCCTAACCCACACACCAATCCCTCACCCACACATCCTCTACCCATCCACCCACACCCCACAACCACCCATCCCTCAACCACACCTCCCTCGACCACACATTCCCCACGCACACACACATACCCCCACCAACCCACACATCCCGCACCCACCCCGCACCCATCATCCACTCACACATCCACAACCCATACACACACATCACCACCAACACACATCTCCCTACCCACCCACACACACATATCCCCCACACATCCACAACCCACACAAAGAGTAGGCAGTAAGGTCGTTGTCCTGTCAAAATTGCTAATAATAAGTAAATCTACTCACAGTTAGACAGAGTCGGTTACCTTTGGTAGAATCTGTCTTGCTGAAACCTGGCACAGTCGCATGCCAAAATCGGCCACACTCACCTCCGCGGTACGTAATTAGGTATTAAGCACCCCCCCCCCTTTTTTTTTTTTAAACCTGGCCTAGAATGTGATGAGAAGAGAGGCATTGGAGAACATCGTGACAACTGGAGAAATCGAGGGGAAGAGAGGCAGAGGCAGACCAAGAGAAATTATGCAGGATGGATTGCGACAGTGGCATGGAGGAATATCAACGACAGAGTTGATCCAGAAAACCAAAGACCAAGATCTGTGGGGGTTCATGAACGCCTACGCCAGTCAGAATGATACTTGATGATGATGATTATGACCTACAAAGATAAACGAAGAAGAAGAAGAGTATTATATCTAGGCGCTTAGACGACACATTCGTCAGGCGTGTATGATGGTCTGCGATAAATCTTCGCAAACACACGTCGTTCAGAAAGGCATTCGCAGAAAAGAAGGAATTATCTTCTGCATTATGAGTATTATAATGTAAATATATTTTAGGCAATATATGTGTGAACAAACAGTTAGCGGGTTCAATCATTGTAATGTTTCTCATTTCAGATGCAACGCCTATACATTGTTTTGCATCTTCTCGCTGGGACTTTGCTACCAGCATCTGATGCCACGGAGTTACTAAACAGTGGCCTCAAGCGAGACAGTCGTCAGTTGAATGTCGGTACTTTAGGTGGCCAGGGTGGTACTTTAGGGAACCCTTTTGGTGGCCAGGCTGGTACTTTAGGGAACCCTTTTGGTGGCCAGGCTGGTACTTTAGGGAACCCTTTTGGTGGCCAGGGTGGTACTTTAGGGAACCCTTTTGGTGGCCAGGGTGGTACTTTAGGGAACCCTTTTGGTGGCCAGGGTGGTACTTTAGGGAACCCTTTTGGTGCCCAGGGTGGTACTTTAGGGAACCCTTTTGGTGGCCAGGGTGGTACTTTAGGGAACCCTTTTGGTGGCCAGGGTGGTACTTTAGGGAACCCTTTTGGTGGTCAGGGTGGTACTTTAGGGAACCGTTTTGGTAGTCAGGGTGGTACTTTAGGGAACCCTTTTGGTGGCCAGGGTGGTACTTTAGGGAACCCTTTTGGTGGTCCGGGTGGTACTTTAGGGAACCCTTTTGGTAGTCAGGATGGTACTTTAGGGAACCCTTTTGGTAGCCAGGGTGGTACTTTAGGGAACCCTTTTGGTGGCCAGGGTGGTACTTTAGGGAACCCTTTTGGTGGCCAGGGTGGTACTTTAGGGAACCCTTTTGGTGGCCAGGGTGGTACTTTAGGGAACCCTTTTGGTGGCCAGGGTGGTACTTTAGGGAACCCTTTTGGTGGTCAGGGTGGTACTTTAGGGAACCCTTTTGGTAGTCAGGGTAGTACTTTAGGGAACCCTTTTGGTGGCCAGGGTAGTACTTTAGGGAACCCTTTTGGTGGTCAGGGTGGTACTTTAGTGAACCCTTTTGGTGGTCAAAGTGGTACTTTAGGGAACCCTTTTGGTGGCCAGGGTGGTACTTTAGTGAACCCTTTTGGTGGTCAGGGTAGTACTTTAGGGAACCCTTTTGGTGGCCAGGGTGGTACTTTAGGGAACCCTTTTGGTGGCCAGGGTGGTACTTTAGGGAACCCTTTTGGTGGTCAGGGTGGTACTTTAGGGAACCCTTTTGGTGGCCAGGGTGGTACTTTAGGGAACCCTTTTGGTGGTCCGGGTGGTACTTTAGGGAACCGTTTTGGTGGTCAGGGTGGTACTTTAGGGAACCCTTTTGGTGGCCAGGGTGGTACTTTAGGGAACCGTTTTGGTAGTCAGGGTGGTACTTTAGGGAACCCTTTTGGTGGCCAGGGTGGTACTTTAGGGAACCCTTTTGGTGGTCAGGGTGGTACTTTAGGGAACCCTTTTGGTGGCCAGGGTGGTACTTTAGGGAACCCTTTTGGTGGTCAGGGTGGTACTTTAGGGAACCCTTTTGGTAGTCAGGGTGGTACTTTAGGGAACCCTTTTGGTGGCCAGGGTGGTACTTTAGGGAACCCTTTTGGTAGTCAGGGTGGTACTTTAGGGAACCCTTTTGGTAGTCAGGGTGGTACTTTAGGGAACCCTTTTGGTGGCCAGGGTGGTACTTTAGGGAGCCAGTTTGGTGGCCAGGGTGGTAATTTAGGGAGCCAGTTTGGTGGCCAGGGTGGTAATTTAGGGCGCCCTTTTGGTGGTCAGGGCGGTACTTTGGGGAACCCTTTAGGTGGTCAAGGTAGTACTTTAGGGGGCCTTTTAGGTAGTCAAAGTGGTACTTTAGGGAGCCCTTTAGGTAGTCAGAGTGGTAATTTAGGGAACCCTTTAGGTAGTCAGAGTGGTAATTTAGGGAGTCCTTTAGGTAGTCAAAGTGGTACTTTAGGGAGCCCTTTAGGTAGTCAGAGTGGTAATTTAGGGAGCCCTTTAGGTAGTCAGAGTGGTAATTTAGGGAGTCCTTTAGGTGGTCAAGGTAGTACTTTAGGGGGCCTTTTAGGTAGTCAGAATGGTACTTTAGGGAGCCCTTTAGGTGGTCAGAGTGGTAATTTAGGGAACCCTTTAGGTGGCCAGGGTGGTACTTTAGGAGCACTAGGTAATCAAAGTAATCCGCTAGGAAGCCTATTTGGTGGTCGGGGCAATTCTTTAGGAACATTAGGTAATCAAAGTAATCCGCTAGGAAGCCTATTTAGTGGTCAGGGCAATTCTTTAGGAACATTAGGTAATCAAAGTAATCCGCTAGGAAGCCTATTTGGTGGTCAGGGCTATTCTTTAGGATCATTAGATGGCCAGAATAATCCTTTTGGAGCATTAGGTGGCCCGGGTAATACTTTAGGAAACCTATTTGGTAGCCAAAGGAATCCTTTAGGCACAATAGGTGGCCAGAATAATCCTTTTCGGAGCCTATTTGGTGGCCAGGATAATCCCTTAGGAACATTAGGTGGCCAGAATAACCCTTTAGGAGCATTAGATGGCCCAAGTAATCCTTTGGGAGCATTAGGTGGCTCGAGTAATACTTTAGGAAGCCTTTTTGGTAGCCTGCGGAATCCTTTAGGAGCAATTGGTGGCCAGAATAATCCTTTCGGGAGCCTATTTGGTGGTCAAGGTAATCGTTTAGAGGCATTAGGTGGCCAGAATAATCCTTTAGGGGCATTAGGTGGCCCGAGTAATTCTTTGGGGACATTAGGTGGTCCAATTAATACTTTAGGAAACCTATTTGGTAGCCAGAGGAATCCTTTAGGAGCAATTGGTGGCCAGAATATTCCTTTGGGGGCATTAGGTGGCCCGAGTAATACTTTAGGAAGCCTTTTTGGTAGCCTGCGGAATCCTTTAGGAGCAATTGGTGGCCAGAATAATCCTTTCGGGAGCCTATTTGGTGGTCAAGGTAATCCTTTAGGAACATCAGGTGGCCAGAATAATCCTTTTGGGACATTAGGTGGTCCAAGTAATCCTTTGGGGGAATTAGGTGGCTCAAGTAATACTTTAGGAAGCCTATTTGGTAGCCAGAGGAATCCCTTAGGAGCAACTGGTGGCCAGAATAATCCTTTCAGTGGCCTATTTGGTGGTCAAGGTAATCCGTTAGGAGCCTTAGGTGGCCAGAGTAATCCTTTAGGTGGTCAGGGTAACGCTTTTAGAAACTTAATACGCCGTCAGCTTATTCCTCCAGTAAGCCTATTTGGTGGTCAGGGTAATCCATTGGGAAGCCAATTTGGTGGACAGGGTAATCCTTCAGGCACTCCGTTTGGCCAGGGTGGCCTTTCGGGAAACTTCTTAACTAGCACAAATGGTTTGTTAGGTGGTGTTTTGGGCAGCAGTGTTATAAATGGGGATTTAGGCAATACAGAACTTGGAAGGGTCTTGAACGCTGCTGTCTGTTTGGCTGATCAAATAGGCCTTCGTTCAGTACTACAGCTTATAGATAGTTTTGAAGTTGGCACAGTTCTGGGATTAAATAACATTGCGTGTGCGGACGGTGGGGGTGCAGTTTTAGGCCTTCTTATATCAAATATCGGTATTCTGCCACCGGGAGTCGTTGAGGAAATTTTGTGCTTGGTCAAAACTATTGGTCTTCGGGAAGTTAGTGTTCTGCTTAACATTAAAAACGTCGGTCTGGACAAATTTCTTGGCTTAAGAAGCATAACATGCTCTGGAGGAGTTCCTTCCCTAGCTGAAGGTTCAAGTGCAGCTGCTGTTCTCGAGCAACTTCTAGCAATTTTTAACATTGATATAGTAACGGCTGTTGGGGTTAGAGAGATTCTCAATCTAGACAAACTGCTCGCGGCAGAACGTATACGAGATTTGAAAAGATTTTTTGAACAAGTTTCGTGTCTGACCAAAGAAATTGGCCTAAGTACTTCTATTAATATCATAGAAGTCAGCGGCGTGAGTGGTCTTATCCGTCTTAATGAGATAGTGTGCAACAACGCCACTAATTTAGCGGCTATTCAAAACGCTTTGAAATCTGGAGTGGATGTTAGGACAGTTCTTCCATTGCTTCTGCGAGTTCTTGGTCTGGATATTTTGACACAACTAGTTTACATTATTGGTGTTGATAATCTCCTTCGACTGGGTGGTTTCCTAATGGCAAATGGTACTATTTTGATTAACGACCTATCGCAGTCCCTTTGTTTAACTGGTTCCGTAGGCATAAAAGTCTTGATTGGTCTGCTTAATGAAATTGATCGTGCTGACGTGTTTGGTCTCTATTCAATCATTTGTCCAAATGGAAGGCCGCTGATGTTTCCCACGGGCTCCAACCCCGAGTTCTTGATAGACCTCTTGAGGGCGTGTCGCAGAGGAACACCGGACCAGTGTTTAAAGTAAGTATTCTGTGTGTATGTAGCGGGTAGATCAGTGTCATTTTGTTGCGCACCTCATTTAGTGCATGCTTTTAAACCAGTGGCAGAGAACGTCTGGCCCGCGGGCCGTATATAGCCGGTGAAATCATTTGGTCTGGCCATGTCAAGGCATCTGCAGGCGGGACTCGAAATTTCCCACTTTGAGGAGACAAGCATTGAAATATGCATCTAAGCTTCGAAAAATACTTACTGCGGTGACCAATTCTTTTCAAGAATTACCATCACAAAGAGCCGACTGCGCTTTAGTCCGATTGACGCAATCTAGAAAAAGAGTTACTAGTAGCAACATCATCATTACTAACTAACATCATACGCCTCACCAAAGAGAAGCAGCTCCAGCCACCACATTAGAGTGATTTAATTAAATGATGACGAAATATAGCAGGCTAATATTTGAGTTGATCATTTAGTATGACCGCAAATGATGTTATAAACACTAATATTAAAATATCCCTTGGCAGAAAAAGTTTCTCCACCTGTTGTAAACTGTCCTTCGCTGTTTAGATAATGATCACGTTCGTT
Organism: Cepaea hortensis; assembly: GCA_963921405.1. NCBI lineage: Eukaryota > Metazoa > Mollusca > Gastropoda > Stylommatophora > Helicidae > Cepaea > Cepaea hortensis. The sequence continues at coordinate 53,805,137 of OY992894.1, forward strand.
ACACACTGATCAGACAAGCGAAATCTTAACATAATGAACAAATTCTCGTACGATCGGCAAGATTCCAAATGTATGTATACCAAAATTACGCGTGCCATAGCTGTTCTTGTTTCCCCTATGGGTCATCATCATGTGACCTGCAAACTGGATGATTCGTTCGTGTTTCCCTACAGATCTCGATCTTTGGTGTTCTGGATCAATTTTGCAGATGATATTCCTCTATGCCACTGTTTTAGCCCGTCTAGCATCATTTCTCTTGTCTTCCTCTGCCCCGTCTTCAACTGATCTTCCCAACCGTGATGATGTTTTCCGTTGCTTTTCTTTTCATCATATGACCTAAGAAGGTTGTTTGTCTCTTTCTTACAGTTGTATATGTTTTACTTTTATTTAACTCTTCCAGGCAATCGTTCTTAGTTACTCTGGTAGTCCAAGTTATTCGCAACATTTGTTTCGGGAACTACATCACCGTTGTTTTTACCTAATTTGTTCGGTCATGTTTCATGATTCACTGGCAAACAGCAAAACATGTTCTATATAACATTTCAGTATTCACTTTCAGACATTCAATCTGTGTGTAACTTTCGCAGTTTTGACATTTCGGTCAGCACTTTTCGATTTCATGTAGCCGAGGTTGTTTACCCTTACCCAATAAGGCTAGATGTTCGATCCACTGTCCCGGGATCAAGGGGGCATCCTGTTCTTATTTTGTAACAATTCCAACAATCCACGATGTGAAACGAACCAGTTCTGCGCGAGCCAAAAGCGGACCTCGTAACCTCTGAGACAAGTAAAACAAGGGACCCTTATTGGGTATATGGGGCTGGCCCTATAGACATGTAGACCAATCGGCACTCGGTGTTGGTGCATATCAAGCCCTGTAGCAGGAAGGTGCTGTGGGCGTGTCCAGTGTTAGAACAATCACATGTTATAGGCCTGGATACATGGAGGAATGGCTGGCCACTCTTTCCAGCCGTTAGCCAAGAACGAGATTATATCAAACCTTTGTCCGACCGCGCTCATGCCAATGTCAGCGTAACGTCCAAACCATTACACCAACGCAGCCGCTTCAACTGGTACATTAAAATAAATGTTCTCGCAGCTGTTGCCTGCTATGGATGTGTGTGAGGTGATTGCGCCATCACTTGTGTAGGCCTGTTGCCAATCTCTTTCTCACTTTCACAGACGACGAGCCCTGACCTCGAACGCTGACATTATCAGCGCAGTTGGCTATCAACTATGGGTGTCTAGTATTGATCAGATGAAAATTGGGACTTTTGAACTCAAATATTACAGAAACATTCTTAGAATAGCATGGGCCAAGAAGAAGATAAATGCAGACATTCTACAAGATCTGATTGTCAAAGAAAACTGGCTCGTATGGACAGGGGAGAGACAGGACGCTAACTGCACAAGAGTTGCGGGAGAAAGTAAACAAAGGGGTCGACTGGTGCACATAAATGGGTGTTATCGTCAACTTAGATATGTTACTGTGATCTCTGGATAATAGGATTGTTATGGTCGACTGACCAGGCCGCACAACAGGTAGCAGAAATGTTAACACAGAGGAAAGTATGAGGCATCTGAGAATCACCTTCGACAGAAGTATGTCGTTCAAGGATCACGAGGAAGGAGTTGTTATGTGATATAAGAATGGACTTAGACATGGTGTACTAAAGACTAATTGGCAGCAATGGACACGGAGCAAATAATGTTGTTCATCATCAACATCCGATTATCTCAATAACTGAGTTTCGTTTGACCATGCTCACAGTGCCAAAAAGTCAGCTAGTGAAACTAGAGCACATACAATACAGAATGAAGCTATCTGGGGATTCTGGGATACACAAGGTACACTCCGATAATTTGTATGAGATACATCCTAGTTTTTGCCAACGATTGTGGACAGGCTCAAGGCGCAGAAGGCTACGCTATTTCTCCGAGTGGCCGCGGAAAAAAAAACACCACCTCTTCTCTCTCTCTCTCTCTCTCTCTCTCTCTCTCTCTCTCTCTCTCTCCGTCTCTCTCTCTCTCTCTCTCTCATCCTTCTTGCTGGATCTTGCTGACAGTGAGGACACCCACGCAGTAATCTATTACGCTTAGCACAGTTAGTTAGTTAGTTAGTTAGTTAGTTAGTCAACAGATTATACTCACTGTACATCGAAACATTCAGTTCATAAGTGCTCGGATCCCCTCCTCAGTAAATCCCACAGTGTGTAGCGGCTCACGACACCAGTTCTGTGTTGGTTTATTAATATTCTTTGGCTTTCTGCGTAGTGTTCTTTGTTTGGCCACACCTCTTTTAACTTGCTGTTTTCGCATCCTGATCATTGTTGTAGATTCACAGTCATCACTTGGTTCTTGCAAACGACTTACTTCTCGTAGAGCATTCAGAATATCAGCCTGAACCATGGCTCGGCCGCTTGCCACAGTAGCCTTACCTACAAGCCTGTCAGCCCGCTCATTTCTTTGTACACCCGTATGCCTTGGCACGAAAATTAAACTAATCTTTGCCAGCTGAGACCGCTCCAGAGACAGCAACCACTCTCTTAGGACCCACCCCATCACTATCTTCCTGAGCATACTCATTGAGTCACTAAGGAAACACGTCCGAGTGAATGTCTGTGTCTCGAGCCATGTTATTGCTTTACTTACTGCCATGAATTCCATAGTCAGGCTACTTGCGGTCAAAGCAAAAGCACCAGAATCTTCCTTCACAACTCTCCCTCTGGCTTGAGCCGTAAGGCCCATGAACTTCTCACTCGTCGAACGACCGACCCATCTGTGTAAATGACAGCATTACCCTCTAAAGAATTCTCGAAGATCAAAGCCCGTACTTCCGCCTCCACAGCAGCCGGATTTTCTTGTCTGCATGTTCTGTCTAGTTGGATACAAACTGAAAAGGACATACGGAACTCTGTTGGCACTGGTACCCACTCCTCGCCAGGTTCTAAGTCCTCAAGTGAACACACCTGTTGAAGAATATCTTCGGCTTGACCCATCCACGACTTTCCTCTTTTTAACCTGCTGCCCTCTACCTTTTTAATTTAACTATACAGTGGATGTTGTGTGTTTGCGTTGATTCTGAGGTAGACACGAGCTCGGCAAATTTGTATTCTGTCCTCCATGGTTGGAAAATCAAGAAGGTAGCGCATCGCCCTACATGCTGTATCTCTTGTACATCCAAGAATAATACGCATAGCTTCTTTCTGTATCCTTTCCATCTGGTTATGGCTGAGAGTCAGGGTCGCCATCGCAAACTCCAAAACAGAAAAAGATCAGACCCTCGTAAAGAAGACACAGTTGGCGCTGCTCACAGTTCTACACCGCTTAGCACAAGTCCCATTTAGAAGGAAAGGAAGAGCAGGCGCTGTTCAGTTATTGCTGTTGCTGTTACTATTACCTTCAGTGCTGTTAGCCTTTCCGGGCTCTGATTGTGACACTGTCAACATGATACTTGTATGACAAGCACTGTCAAAGGTGACGCTGAAAGATGTCATTGTGTTCGTTCTGCGGTGTCTGCACCGCCCGAGTTGACGCTGGCTTGGGAACACAGACCATGTGAGCGTTCGGGAAGAACCATGCAAGGGGAGAAACTGTGTTCATTCCCCCTTAGCCACAACTTTTCGTTTCTGGTTCCAAACAAGACTCTCCGGTCTTTAAGAGTTAAATAACAATTATAATTGAATAGTTTTATATAATAAAATAGTGCAACCAAACGATTAAAGAAAAATATATCCCGTGTGGAGTAGTCAATAAACGTATGGTGAGTGGCTGTTTACAGCAACAGATATAAAGTAGATGGTGTGAGATACCACTGGTATTCCCGCCCCCTCGTTCGCTCGCTTTGATCTCGAGCGTAGTCCGCACAAGTACTAATATTAGTGTGTACTGAACTGGTTTTACGTGGGGGTTGGCTTTCCTTATTACTAGTGCCCATCGCCATCAGGCGAACCCTTCTCCGACTTCAAAGGTACTTGTAATATAGGTCCCCAAGTCAAGGACGAGAAGTCAACATTGAAGTTCAACTGACCGACGTGTGGAGCTAACGCACTACGCAGCGGTCGGAAGAGCAAGTTGAAGGCTTTAAACCTTTCAGCCAACACGACCTCCAACAAGCACACAAAATGTGAAAAAGACCAGGATTAGCTCTCCGTGGTTCGGTGTCAAGATGTATACTCCAAGGAATAGTTACAAACATACACTGAAGAGACAGCAGAGAAAATACAACTAGGATTAATAATAAGTATTACAGATTGGGCTGGGGGAATATGTTGAAAAACATGTAAAGAATCGATAATATCCCAAATGTAGAACTTGTTTTGCTGTATGGCAGTGAATCTTGGAATGTAAATGAATAAATTAGGAAGAACTTAGAAGCAACAGAGATGTGATTCCGGAGATGAATGTTGCGAATTCCTTGGACTGCCAAAGTAACTTACAAGGAAGAGGCTAATGAAACTAGAATATTATTTTCAACAACAAGGAATGAGACAAACAACTTTCTTTAGTCATGTTACGAGAAGAGAAGCCTTGGAGAGCATCGTGACGACTGGAAAGCTCAAGGGAAAGAGGCAAGGGCAGACCAAGAGAAATGATGCTGAATGAACTCAGATGGTGGCATGGAGGAATGTCATCACTAGAGTTGATCCAGAACACCAAAGATGGAGAGACATGAACTCCTACGCCAGCTGGTAAGACACTTGATGATGATGATATTAAATAAAAACTTGTGATTTTAATGGCACAATGCTCACACGTAACCTACATTTGCTTTCAGGGCGCTGGATAAAGCTTTCACAGACAATGGTCAAGTGGTCTGCATCTTTTGTAAAGTCATTCGAATACAAACATTGGTCGACGAATGCGACAATTTCTGTGCCACAAAAGGATAATGTGTGCGTGTGTGCTTATCTTTGAAGGTAGGCAATGGTAATTTGATGGTAGCATGACTAGGGTGATGTATCCGTGTGTGCTTACCTTTGAAGTTAGGCAATGCTAGTGTGATGGCAGTATGAACTAGGATGATGTGTCCGTGTGTGCTTACCTTTGAAGATAGGCAAGCAATTCTAATGTGATGGTAGCATAACAAGGATGATGTATCAATGTGTGCTTACCTGTGAAGGTAGGCAATGCTAGCGTGGAGGTAGTTTGACTTGGAATATGTGTCCGTGTGTGCTTACATTTAAAGGTAGGCAATGTGATGGTAGAATGACTTAAGAATATCTGTCCGTGTGTGCTTTACCCTTGAAGTAAGGCAAAGATAGCGTGAAGGTAGTTTGACTTGGAATATGCTGCGTGTGTGCCTTTCCTTTGAAGATAGGTAATGCTAGTGTGGTGGTAGAATGACTTGGAATATCTACCAGTGTGTGCTTTATCTTTGAAGACAGGCAATGCTAGTATGAAGGTAGTTTGATTTAAAATATGTGTCCGTGTGTACTTACCTTTAAAGGTAGGTAATGCATGCTAGTGTGCTACTAAAATGACTTGGAACATATGTCCGTGTGTGCTTTATCTTTGAAGATAGGCAATGCGAGTGTGGAGGTAGTTTAACTTGAAATATGTGTCTGTGTGTGCTTACCTTTAGAGGTAGGCAATGCATGCTAGTGTGATAGTAAAATAACTTGGAATATGTGTCCGTGTGTGCTTACCTTTAGAGGTAGGCAATGCATGCTAGTGTGATAGTAGAATGACTTGGAATATGTGTCCGTGTGTGCTTACCTTTAGAGGTAGGCAATGCATGCTAGTGTGATAGTAGAATGACTTGGAATATGTGTCCGTGTGTGCTTACCTTTAGAGGTAGGCAATGCGAGTGTGATGGTAGAATGACTAGGATGACTATGAAAGCTCCGGGACTTTGCCTTATCACTCACGTACACAAACACAACAAACCACCTACACATGCTGAGTGATGTATGCAAGAACCAAAGCAGTTGTTGTTAGGATATCGTTGGTTATAGCATTACCTTTGAATATAGGTAATGCTAGTATGAAGGTAGTTTGACTTCGAATATGTGTCCTGCTGACAGTATCAAAGAGCCAGCTTGAAAGGTTGGAGCTCATACAGAATGCTGCCATGTGGGTAATCCTGGGGTGCACAAAGGACACACCAATTATATGCATGAGGCATATCCTGGCGCTACCAACAATGACGGATAGGCATAGGGTCCTTCGGGCCAAATGGTACCTGAGAGTTGCTGCAGACAGGGATCACCCGCTGCATGCAGCCATGGATATAGTCAAGGGTCATAGACTAAGATGAGGCAGGTCCTGGATGGCACAGGCAGAAATATTTATATGTCAGGTCTGTTAACTAGAGACCATCAATCATGAAAAAGAGTGGGTTGAAGTTCCGGAAGACATGACGGACTGGTACAATGTAATAATAACACTGTGTCGTGAGTGCAGAGAATGGGCAGCAGGCCGCATTGAGATTGAAGTGCAACAGCTGATCCAGAGTAACACACATCAAGGTGACGTAGTCATCTACACCGATGGGTCAGTGGTGAGAAACAGATGTAGTGGTTAATGGACGAGAGTTTGCATATGAGACTACGACCTCCAGCATGAGAATGGAGGTGGAAGCAGTAACAGCGGCATTCTGTTGGTTAGAGGAGACTACTGTAACACGCACTGTATTCATGACGGATTCAAAGAGTATGCTTAGTAAGGTCGAGAAAGGAATGTTTCGTGTGGAATCGCTATCGTCGATTCAGAGGTCATAGATTGTCAGAATTGTATGGATATTTTGCCCTGGCCATGCGGGGGTAATGAACAGGCTGATAGGCTGGCGGGGAATGCACCTCTTGGTAGTAGATTGCCTATGGACAAGGGGGAGGTGGCTGTGAGCTTATGGGACCAGGTGGAGAAGGCGGGGGAACAGATTGAGAACTCGTATGTGGAAAGAGTGAGATTGTAGGGGATTGACAGGGGTTCTGGACGAATCTCAAAACTGAAAGGGAAGACCAGGAAAACTCTAAATCAGATAGCGGTGGGAACGATTAGTAGTATGAATCTTCGCTGGCTGTTGAACGAAGGGACAGAGCACTATGGGAATGTCCGAGTGCAGTGATGTCAGTTCTTAATTCAACTCAACTAGCAAAAATTGAAATGTATGTATTTAGGAGTAAGCGCAAAATCACTCTTGCTTCTTTAGACACATCTCTAGATCACATTTGTAGAGCCCAAGGGAAACGTCATCTCTAGTATCCCTAAGACCACATCTCCAGTATCCATACATTTACACACCTTTGTCATTGTAGTAGGCAGACAGGAGATAGATCAATAGACAGGGCCGGATTTAGACTTGATAAGGCCCTAAGCTATTTGAAATATGGGGCCCTTTATAAGTCCAGATATTCTGTCAGTGACAAATTGCTCATTCGGACAATATTTTTTGGGGCCCCCACTTTCTTGGGGGGGCCCCAAGCTATAGCTTGTGTAGCTTATACGTAAATCCTGCACTGTTAATAGACAGAAGACAGATAGATGGACAGACAGATAGACAGACCTCTCTGGATCTTGCTACAGACCTCCTTGGAGTAGACGTGGCCCACTTTTGGAGGTTGTGGTTTAGATAAAATATCATTTGTTTGACTTTGTTGTGATAAATATTGATGTACATTATAGTGTTTAACGACATTACTGTCTGTATTAATCTATGCTCTATGATAATGTTTTCCCTTTAAAGGGCTTGAGGGACCGTGTTTGTGGAGTTACGAGCACGATGCTTTAATACAGATGCTGACAGACAAGCAAAATTAAAGATGTCTGATGTGCCAATTACACTGCACAACCAAATATGCAAATAAACAGCTACCAAACACATCTGTATCACGTTTGTTGTTGTTTTTATGTTTTGTTTTATCTGTGCGAATTCTTATGGGAAAGTGAAAGATCAAGACAGTTTTGACATTTTGCATGAACTCAATGTAGGTGAGAACAGATTTTTGGATACTAAGGAATATATATAGGAAGCACAGTCTGAAAACAATCAGGACAAAGTGGTGGTAAAGATAGATGAAGTGTGTACTATTAAACATTATCAAAAAAGGAATGCATGGTGGTTCCATGCAAGCATAAATTCCAATACGTCCTCTATATTGTAGAGATGTTGAAATCAGACAGGTCATCCTTTTTAAAGATATCAAGGCTACACAGTGACGTCTAATGGAAGATGCGAGTCAGAGCTAAATAAAAGATGTATCTACAAAATGCTTTATTAGAATACACAATCATTATATCAGGCAGAAAGTCATTTGAGGAACATCGCCTCACCCACAGCCCACTAAAGACTCTTGATCCTTCAGAAGTTCCCCTGCCTCATGTATTGTAATGTCCTTGCTATCTTCAATGTCCCGTGTCCACTGTTGTGTTGGTTAGCCCTGACCTGGTCTTCCAGGGACCATACTCTTCATTACCGTTCTATCTAAACCTCTTGATGTGCTCCAAGTATTTTCATTGTCAAGACATGACACTGTTAATGGGCCAGTTTTGGTTTTAGTTTAAATAATATTGTCAAGACATGACACTGTTAATGGGCCAGTTTTGGTTTTAGTTTAAATAATATTGTCAAGACATGACACTGTTAATGGGCCAGTTTTGGTTTTAGTTTAAATAATAAAATTAAACAACAATTAAATAATGAAATAAAAACAACCGAAATGGGATTCCTGAGAAGAATACTCAATGTATCAAGAAAAGATCAGAAATGAAGAAATCAGGACTAAAGTGGGGGTTATAGCTGCACTAGATTGTATTAGAAGGCGGCAAGTCAAATGGTTTGGCCACGTAAACGATGGATGCAGGGAATAACAGAGTCCTTGGGAATATCGATACATGAAGCCCATAAGCGGGCACTCTACTGCTTTTCATACTTCACCTCGACACCGCAAGGTACAAGAAGAACATGATGAGATGAGAATGAAATTATGGGAAGATTGGGGATGCGGTGAGATGTGGTTTTTGAAAATAAATGTTGAGACTATCATGGGAAGAGAAGAAAATAAACACCGAGGTATTGACAGCTGCAGGATTGGATAATTGGGATCAGGAATAAATGCTCCAAACCAGGCATATGAAGAAGAAGAAGAAGAGAGGAAGATCTGTGGATATATATGCAAAGAGGGAGAGGAGGGGTTTGGAGTGAATGTAAGAGAGAGGGATGGATAGTATGTTTGTGGGAGAGAGAGTTTGAGAGAGTGTGTGTGTGTGTGTGTGTGTGAGAGAGACAGAGAGAGAGAGAGAGAGAGAGAGAGAGAGAGAGTTTTAATAAGTTGAATAGATAGTTTTAACAGTTAATATATATACTAAACATGAACAATCTGATGCATAGGTAAAGAGTACAGTTAATAGCGTGAGCAAAAGCATAAATATCTTTAGAAGACAAATCTTGTATAGACAGTTATATACAATTATCTTATCTGTGTAATGTGTTGGAATATTTTAAACAGATATTTAGATATTGATATATGTGGCAGAAGTGACACTTTCACTGTTGTAAAATACAACCTGAAAGAACAAACACGTGTGCATGCACCGTGCAGGCATATGCACTCCCACCCTCACACTTTCTCACTCAAATATATACAGAGAGAGAGAGAGAGAGAGAGAGAGAGAGAGAGAGAGAGCGAGAGAGAGAGAGAGAGAGAGAGAGAGATTTCCAGGGGGGGGGGGGGGGGGAAATTAAGATTATTTCAAAATCGCATTAATACAAGAACCAGTTACTTGGTATTGTTTTTTCCCTCTAAATTTTACGGTTCTGTACTTCTCGCCCTAATGAAATTTGTTTTATAATGTGTAAGTAGACCCGCAAATCACGTTTTATGTAGATATCTAGGCTTGTTCTAGTATGTATTATTAAATTTAGCTTCCATTTGTATGTATACTGTGTAAGGGTGAGGGGGGATTTTATAGGGAGGAAATTTGAAAGGGTGGGGGAGGGAATGACGTTCTGAACATATGACAAAGGGGGGGGGGGGGAGGGGCATGGACCAAAAAAGGTTGAGAACCACTGGTCTAGCACATCTATAAACATTACTTTTACTGTCTTGAATCTGCATTGGGGCAGATTTTTGTAATGATCTGGGCTCTTGGGTCAACCCAGCCTGAAACAAATGCCAGGAAGTGTCTTGCTATTGAAGGTGGCTGGCACGATACTCACCACATCACCTACTGAGGGCTGATTGGTCCACAAAAATATTGGTCTGGCAATATGAAGCATGTGAAGGATCCTTCACTCTATTATTGTGTTAAAGCCCCAAAGTGTTTTACTGCTGTGAGTCTGTGATGTGATAGCCTCATCATATTTTGTAGACCTAGAGCCAGAAGGAACAGGTGGCCAATCTGTCCCTCACTTTGGTAAGCCATGCGTCCAGGCATCAAACCCACGCCCGATTGTGTTCATGACATTCCCAGCGCAGTTCGCTATGAACTTTGCTGGCACGCCTACCTTACCATGTTGTACATAGTATCAAACCGCATTGGAATAATATGGCCAAAGAGATTAATGCAGTCAGGAATTCATAGTTTGACTGCCTGGCTAGGGACAATGAATCAGAGCTGACCAAGACTCTATTGTATCTATAAAATACATATTGCCATCTTAGCACCAAAAGTCAGCTGGTAATAAGTGGCCAACATTTTCTGTCCTGCTCCCTCATGGTGCTCTCAACTAGTCTTCCTCCAGCCCATCTAACGTGTTTGCCGTATATAACATTGTCCCTCTCTAGCACACCTGTTCTGCACTACGTCTTTCAACGTGAGGCTGTCTCTCAAAATGTCCAAAGTATTTTTTTCACAAATAAATGGTCTTACTTTGATCTCATTCAGTCAGATTTTCTTGTGTTTGTAAGCAAACACTTCTAATCTTCTTTCTCTGATTTCAATTTGGTTTTCAGAAAGAAACTTTGCTACAGCCTTCCAGACCTTGAGGTCACCAGCATCTCTTTAAAACTAACTGCTCAAAGCCATGGTTGTTTTTCAGAGTAATTTAATAAACCAATCATTATTGCTGTAATAGTCCTTGTTACTAGTACCACTATCATTTTACTACTTTTCATATTTTAAAAAAAACATAGCAGTCAATTCCAGCGGTTTTGTGCTGTTTGTGATCCTTGGGCAAGTTAACATTAAGTAGTTTGCCATTGCTTTCTGAACGACCGACACTCATACCATTGTATGAACCAACACAAGGCGTTTTGTTTCCAAATCGCCCTCAGCTGTATTGCGAACGTGGTATGCAGGATTATGAATTGCATTTGTAACCCATTTGCAACAGAGCCAGTTACATTTATTTTTTTATTAGGTCTTCTACAAATGACAATACAGTGCAGATACAAGCTCACTTGTCTAACTGTAATATTCAATACATATTTGATATGTTTAAAATGTTTGCACTGTGTCAAAACAGCAAGCCATTTATTTAGAGAATGTTCTTATTGAATCACTGCCATTGAATGTCAGCACTTGGTGACATTGCTGCCATCAGGTAGTATGAAACAGTCAAGAAAAGTTGTCCTAGGATACCATAGAGGGCATTTTCCACTGCTATGTTCTTGGCAGAAAAATCTAATTTTCTTAAATGTGGAGCATAGCAGGAAGCAATGCCCAACAGCCTCAGAAGGGGCGAGGCAGTTGACATCACACAACAGTTTATGAGTATGTTCTGCTTCTGTCAACATTCAGTAAGGAGTAACTTGTGTTGAGCTTGCTGTTACATAGTCTGGTATTTCTGTTCATGACCACCCACACCTAGCGGCACGGCACTTAATGATGATGATTTTTGTTCAGTCCAGTTGACAGAATTCTTCTTATTACGGGCTGCCAAACATAGTGTTCTTCCTACATTATGTTTTCATGAGCTGATTCACTTTTCTCTGCAGTTGTCTTTTAAGATTTATTTCACCGTTGACATGCTCAATGTTTTGCCTCTGTGGCATGTGAACCTCTATTATCCTATCAACAGTACAAGATGTTCATGAATAAATCAGCACACTAGTTGCCTTCAAAGACAACACCAGCAGCAGCTTTCTTTCTCCGACTGGCAGGGTTGATAACACTCATACCAACTTTCCTCACCTTTGCCTTACTTTGGCCTGCTCCCTTTTTCGGACCTGGGTCCATGAAAGGATTCAAACCACCACCTGCATTTTTCTGAGCTTTGAATGCCTCTACCTGCTGATTGGCTGTTTCTAACTGAACTTCCAGCTGCGAACAACATTCCGCCAGTCTGATAAGTAGAGACTGAAGTTCCAGTTTTTTCTCTGCTGCTTTAGCCTCAAACAAATCTAGCTCAATGGCTGAAGCCCCTTTACCCACTGTAAGAGTGACTTTGGTACCCAATCGCCCAACTGTAACTTCACCCGACTGAAAACCATTTCTGTGGACATAACAAATACATAGGTCACATGGCAGCAAGAAATGTCATCCTGGCATTTACAAGTTAAGAATCATATACACCATTAAATAGGGTGATACCTAAACAACAACAAACTATCAAGCCTTGTTAAAATGTGAGTATCTTTAAATCTTTAAACCCACAAGGCCAACAAAAAGAGACAGATCTAAAAACACCCGAAGAGAATTAAAGACAGATGAATAAACTGGAGAAGACAAAGTGGGAGCTGAATGAGATAACAAGGATAGGGCATACTGCCATGGTTGGTTGAGGGCCTCTGCTCCAATGGAAGCTAAGAGGCAGCAGAAGAAGACTTTATAGGAGCACTGGACTGATTTTTGCATGTGGATTAGCTTTCTCTATTACCAGTGCTCCTCACCATCAGGCGGACCCACTCTAACTTCAGAAGTACTTGTACTTTACGTCCCCTAGTCAACATTTTAGTCCAACTGACCAGAGTAGGGGTTGAACCTGCTTCCTCAGCATCAAATGTAGTTTAGTTTCCAAGATATGATACTATTTATGATTGAATTTCTTTGACGTTCAGATCTTGTGAGTAAAGGTCCTTTCAACAAGCCTAAAACACATTGGGCACATACATCCAGCCCATATGTTTTTAGAGCAAACATCACTAAATGGTGGGGTCAGTATCTGTGGGCACATGTAGCCAGACCCATATGTTTATAGAGCAAACATCACTAAGTGGTGGGGTCAGTATCTGTGGGCAGATGTAACCAGACCCATATGTTTATACAGCAAACATCACTAAGTGGTGGAGTCAGCATCTGTGGGCACAGGTAGCCAGACCCATATGTTTATAGAGCAAACATCACTAAATGGTGTGGTCAGTATCTGTGGGCACAGGTAGCCAGACCCATGTTTATAGAGCAAACATCACTAAATGGTGTGGTCAGTATCTGTGGGCAGATGTAACCAGACCAATATGTTTATAGACCAAACATCACTAAGTGGTGTAGTCAGTATCTGTGGGCACATGTAGCCAGACCCATATGTTTATAGACCAAACATCACTAAGTGGTGTAGTCAGTATCTGTGGGCAGTTGTAACCAGACCTATATGTTTATAGACCAAACATCACTAAGTGGTGGGGTCAGTATCTGTGGGCAAATGTAGCCAGACCCATATATTTATAGAGCAAACATCACTAAGTGGTGGGGTCAGTATCTGTGGGCAGATGTAGCCAGGCCCATATATTTATAGAGCAAACATCACTAAGTGGTGGGGGTCAGTATCTGTGGGCAGATGTAACCAGACCCATATGTTTATAGAGCAAACATCACTAAGTGGTGGGGTCAGTATCTGTGGGCACATGTAGCCAGACCCATATGTTTATAGAGCAAACATCACTAAGTGACGGGGTCAGTATCTGTGGGCACATGTAGCCAGACCCATATGTTTATAGACCAAACATCACTAAGTGGTGGGGTCAGTATCTGTGGGCAGATGTAGCCAGACCCATATGTTTATAGAGCAAACATCACTAAGTGGTGGGGTCAGTATCTGTGGGCACATGTAGCCAGACCCATATGTTTATAGAGCAAACATCACTAAGTGGTGGGGTCAGTATCTGTGGGCACATGTAGCCAGACCCATATGTTTATAGAGCAAACATCACTAAGTGGTGGGGTCAGTATCTGTGGGCACATGTAGCCAGATCCATATGTTTATAGAGCAAACATCACTAAGTGGTGGGGTCAGTATCTGTGGGCACATGTAGCCAGACCCATATGTTTATAGAGCAAACATCACTAAGTGGTGGGGTCAGTATCACACAGGCCGTCTTTACTTCTCATGACAGCTCCTGGTACTCGCTGGGTCAACCTGGAAGACCAGGTCAATTTTTTTTAAATTTGAAGTCGCCCTATGTGGATCACACCCAAGACCATCTGTAAGGCAGACAATCATCTAGCTACTATGTAATGCAGACAATCATCTAGCCACTATGTAAGGCAGACAATCATCTAGCCACTATGTAAGGCAGACAATCATCTAGCGACTACGTACGGCAGACAATCATCTAGCCACTATGTAAGGCAGACAATCATTTAGCCACTACGTACGGCAGACAATCATCTAGCCACAATGTAAGGCAGTCAATCATCTAGCCACTATGTTGTCACGGCACAGATCCTGTAGGATGTTAGTATTTGTATGAATTCTTGATCCAAGATATTCAAAGAATTGTTCTGCATCATTTCAGTTCAAAGCCCTGATTTTCTTGTTTAATGATTGTGGAACAGTTCATGATTCACACCTGCATGTTGCCATTGAAAAGATGCATTTTCTTAAAGTGTGTACATTTATTTGTTTGCTGGTGTTATGCTATATGTTCTATGTTTAAAATCTGCAATGCCATGGTTGGTCTCTTTCTTTTTCCACCAATTATGAATGAATCCAGATTGTCACAGGTTTCATCATTTTTAAACAATTCTCATTGTATTTCCCCATACTGGAAGGTAGGGTTGAAGGCAGGCAAGCAAGTTGTATGCAACAATACAGGTTGGAAGACATCGAATGATGGACAGACAATAGTCTAGCAGAGTGTACAGCCAAAGTGAGAGACAGAAAGTCAGAAACTGATGCTATTCCATTGCAGTTAACCTTCATGAGATGGCATTTGATTAATTTACTACATCCTTGTCCATTGTTATAATTTTACTCTTATTTTCAAAAACAGTAAGTGACTCATGTAACAAGGTTATTTTATCTGTCCACTTTCAGGTGTTTACATATGGTTCAGCAAAAATGGGAGACAGCAGAATTTACATAACACATCCTAATAAGATACTGCATAATGGCAAGAGAAATCTGTACTAACTTCAGGGCAGAAGCAACTGCCCTTCTTACATGTGTAAACACCCTAAATAGTCGATAAGAACTATCAATAAAAAAGCTTATGTCTTCGTTGACTCATAGTTAGTTATCCAAGCCATCTCTGTCTCTAAACAGGACAATATTATTCATGAAATAAAAGGCAACATTAGAATGCTGTGTACAAGAACAGATTTACTATTACAGTGAATACCAGCCCAATGTGATATCCTTGGAAATGGAAATGCAGACAAGCTAGCAATCATTGAAGGAAACCTGGAGCAGCCCTATCCATTTCAGAGCTGTGGGTGGGGTGGGGGGGTGTAAAAAGAAAACTCCTAACGCAATGTATGAGGACGAACTAAGAAAACAACTACAGAGTATGACTTCATAAAGAGCTTGGCTTGTGAGTCTGAAGATTCTGACTCTTCAGACTCACATAAGGACATTGCTGATTCAGAGAAAACTGCTACCAAATGGGCCTGACTGATTCTGGTACTTACAACTGTGCAGCATTAAAGCAAATGCTAGAACATGTCCTAGAAGACTGCCCTGCCTTCACCAGAAGAAAGGAAATCTGGCCCCTGGGAGTGACCCTTCCAGTCAAATTGGCAGACCAGTGAAGAGCAGCAGAAAATGATCATTACTTTTCCATAATTAATTGTGGGAAATTTTGTGGGAATTCTTGATGCATTTCAGCATTTTGCAAAGATCTTGACAAGATATATTCCATGTCATGTTTCGATATTTCTATGATTGTTTAATTATCCTACACTATACAGGGTGTTTCCAAGAAGTGAAGTGTTATGGGTTAATCTATGGGACAAATGGGCTTTAGACTTTAACAGAAAACCATAACAATAATTCATAAAATCAGTGACATAACAAGAGTTCTCACCTGAACCTGATTAAAAAAGCATCACTTGAATCAACACCATTGAGATCTTTCTGGGCTTCTACTCCATCAACATCAAGCTCTAACAGCCACAAGTCAATTCCATCTGTCACATTTATCACCCATGACTTAGAGTCTTTACATTTGGTAAAGCAAAGGTATTTCATACGCCCGTTTGTAACAACTTTCTGAAGTGCATCTATTTTAGCCTCAGAGAGAGATGTAGCAAAATCTGACGATGACATGGCTGTCCACTTAGACAAACAATGGCTGTCACCAACTGCTTGTCTGTTAGTTAAGGATGAAAGATTTCAATCACTGATAATTCTATGTCCTGTTGTGGTGGAAATATACAAGAACAAGTTAATGACCCTACAAATGCTCAAGCATACATAACACTACCATTCTGACCGAAGCAGTCTTCGTCAAGTACTACTGAATCACAATGAAATTAAATGCTAGCTACGTTCCCAGGACTATCCTATCCTCTTCCTCAGGCTCACACATAAATCACTATTATCAGATGCGATGCCGACTGGCGTGGGCAATCATGCTTCTCCACTACTCGTAATTTTTAACAAACTATATCAATTTGCGTGCTGACATTTTTCTATGTCATGATGAAATATTGTTAGGAATCTTCCCTTGTTGTCTTCCTTTATCTCTCTTCCCATAAATCTTTCCAGCTGTTAGTATATATTACAATTTTCCTCTTCTCATGATGTGGTAACAAAATGTCGACTGACACACACAAAGAAACAAAAAAACATAACTTGATATGGTAATAAAATGTCTTTACTTTTGAAAACATGAAACATATTCTACTGGATAGAGCTGACCAAATTAAATCCAACAGTACCCCATTCAAGTCTTGATGTGGGACGCAGAGGTGTTTCCAAGGCAAAAGGACCAGGTTCTATACTGGCCAAGACCTACTAACACGTCCTAGTCGTGCGTCCTGGGCAACAGGTTCCTTCGGGGTCCTGGCTAATGTAGAAGGGTCGCTGATTCTTCCGAAGTCAAAGAGTATCTGCCTGCATGGCGAGGAACCACCAGTCTGCACACCAATAAGTCAGACATGTGACAACGGATACTCACGCAAACATCAGGTCTGGTATGATATCACACTGATGTTGGACAACAGGGTGTCTTCATCCGACATACAGGACTTCACGCTGGAGTTCACAGCCAGCGAACAGAAGCAAGCAAGCAAGCAAGTCTTGATATCTTCTTCTTCTACGTTCATCCAGAGTTTTTTTTCCGGACATGATTACGTTGTGCCTGTTTACAGCAGAGCTGCGTTCTTGCGCTGTTAGGTGGACACATCCCGGGGGTCTTGATATTATAAAGAGTATTTTTGTGACTTAACTGTGCATCAACCACAAGTAAAGAAATATAGAGCAAAACACTGGAATTCCAGATTGTAATTGTGTGTAACGGGGAAGAAGACAGATAAAAGCTGTTTTTAGATATCTGTTATAAAACATAAGGCTCCGTTATATAATCATCGCAACTGTTAGAATGGACGAGTTTTTAAATAAACATTAGCAAAATGAATGCTAATTAACTAAACAATTTGAAACAATTGAATGTTTCTAGTAAATATAAAATGGGCTAGTGAAGACATCAAAGCAACTTTTGAAAACTCTCGTTTTTTAAATAATTGATTACTATCGACATCAGCACAAATTCTGGATTTAATCATCTTCATGAATGAATCATACATAATCATGTAACAAACATGGGAAATTCTACCCTGAAGATTTGGTCATGCATCTGTTGTTGGTGGTCAAGTTCCAAGAGATGAACTGTTTACACTAGGTCAGCATGGCCGAATGGATAAGTATGTGTGTTCCTAAACATCTGGTGTGCTGATGCCAAGGTAAGGGGTTCAACCCGTACACCGGACAGTTGGACTAAAATGACCTTTCGCCCTTAACTTGGGGATGAAAATTACAAGTACCCCTGAAGTCGGAGTAGGTTTGCTTGATGGCGAGGGACACTGTTAAGCGGGAAAGCTAATCCACGCGTAAAATTCAGTCCAGCACTACTAGAAGTAGTGTGTACGGACTACGCTTGAGTTAAAAAGCGAGCGAGTGAAAAAAAACAACAACTGTTTACACTTAGGAACTTGCCAAATTGTAACCTTATTGTCAACATTTAAATAATACTTAATGATCCTGCAAACACCATTAATGTTAAGAAGTCAGCATTTAATCCCAACTAACTGGTCAGTGGAATGAACCCACTAACCTGCCATCAGCACACAGGAAGTTTAAGTGCAAGAGCCTTAATCATCTCGGCCATTATGACCTCCAGTTTGCAATTAGGCACATCATTATGTTATTACATTTCCCTTTTTAGCAAAGTTCAAGTAACATGACCCACTAGTTCAGAACTAGCTTTTACAAAGTTAACATCTCCACTTATAGAGTGAGTAGAGACTTGAATGAGCCACTATTGGACTACATTTTTTCAAGACCTATCTTACTATTAAAGAAATCAGTAAAGGACCTTTTCCACACCCTGAGGCATAGTGGTTAAGTGGTGCTAGCCCCACATTTGTATAGACCAAACGGCATTCGATAGGTGATGTGGTTAATATCATACTGGCTACCTGTAATTTCCAAAACTTTTCCTGGTACACATACCAGGCTGTGTGGACATGGGAGACTAAGTCAACTTTTCCTGGTACACATACCAGGCTGTGTGGACATGGGAGACCAAGTCAACTTTTCCTGGTACATGTACCAGGTTGTGCGGACATGGGAGACCAAGTCAACTTTTCCTGGTACACATTTCAGGCTGTGTAGGCATGAGAGACTAAGTCAACTTTTCCTGGTACACATACCAGGCTGTGTGGACATGGGAGACCAGGTCAACTTTTCCTGGTACACATTTCCGGCTGTGTGGACATGGGAGATCAGGTCAACTTTTCCTGGTACACATTTAAGGCTGTGTAGACATGGGAGACCAGGTCAACTTTTCCTGGTACATATACCAGGTTGTGTGGACATGGGAGACCAAGTCAACTTTTCCTGGTACACATTTCAGGCTGTGTAGACATGGGAGACCAGGTCAACTTTTCCTGGTACACATTTCAGACTGTGTAGACATGGGAGACCAAGTCAACTTTTCCTGGTACACATTTCAGGCTGTATAGACATGGGAGACCAGGTAAACTTTTCTTGGTACACATTTCAGGCTGTATAGACATGGGAGACCAGGTAAACTTGTCTTGGTACACATTTCAAGCTGTGTAGACACGGGAGACTAAGTCATTTTTTTTTTTCTGGTACAAATACGAGGCTGTAATTTCAAGTTGCCCTTTTTTGGTATTGGAATAAAGAGTTTTCTTCCAATGTTTTGGCCATACACCATATAGTTTCACATAATGCGTCATAGATTTGTATGCATTTTTCTCCTCCCACTTTAATTAGTTCAGCTGGTATCTCTTCACAACCTGGTGGTTTACCATTTTTCAAGTTATTTATTGCCCATACAATTTCACCTAATTAGGGTTCAGGTTCTGTCTCTGCTGCCATTGGTTCACGTATCCCATTCATATCATCACAGTCATTCATATCATACATTCCACTGTAGTACTCCTTCCATCTTTCTAGGATATATCTAGATTTTGATAGCGTATTTCCCAACTTGTCACAGATAATATTTAATTGAGGTTGAACATTTCTTGTCAATAACTTCATTTCTTTGAACATTTCGTAATCTATTCCATTCTTATGATATTGCTCTATTCGAGTACAACAATCTTGTATATACTGGTTTGGTCTTTTCTTATTTCTCATGTTTTTGTTTGTTTTGTTTTTGGTGTTTTTGCATATCCCTTACAGGATGTTGCAATCAACATCAGCATTTTTCAGTCGCTGTTGATGTACTAGGCAAGATTACGTGTAGTAGTTTGCCATTGATTTCTGAGCGACCGGCTCACATACCCCGTAAGTTACCGACGCGGCGAGAACTGCTACCGATTCTCACGCAGGTTACGTTTCTCACGAGAATATACGGGATTGCGGAGAAAGACGTTAACTCCTAGGCCACAGAGACCGGCTTCCTTATGTTAAAGATTTATAATTTATTCTGCTGTTATTGGCTTCTCTTTCTTGTTTCAGCTCCCTTTGTTGTTTTATTAATTCTAACGTGTCTGATGTAATCCATCGCTTAAGTTGCTTATTCTTGATCGGAATTAGATGTTAGGCTGCAGTTATCAAGATATCTCTAGCTTGTATGCCAATTCATCAGGTGTCATTTGCTCCTGTACAGACATCAAAACCCCAAAATGATTCTTCACTTCTACGTTGTATGCAGCTGGTATTTTTGTGAGATCGAAACGAAGTGGCCTTGGTCCTCAGGTAAACTTTTTGAGTTTTACTTTCACATCTGCTTCTAATAACTGATGATCTGTATCACAGTCTCCACTTACTAGGGATTTTGCCAATGTTATGCTTGATCTCCATCTTATTTGCATTAAAATATAATCTACCTGGCTTTTGGTAGTACTGTCCATGTGAAGTCTTCTTGGATGTTGTTTAAAAAGTGTGTTGGCTATTGTTAACTAATTTTTTTCTGTGCAAAATTTTATTTATTTGTCCCTGCATTATTTCTGTTTCCCAATCCAACTTTTCCTAAAACGTGAATATCATTTTCAGCTCTTCCTTTACCTACTTTTGCATTAAAATCTCCCATTATAAAAGCAGATTAGCTCAAGCAAAAGCTGCCTTCCAGAAAAAGTGTAATGACATTTTACGTTGAACCTATTCTGTTGCATGGCAGCATACCTAGGAGTGTAAACAAATTTAGAGGCAATGAGATGTTTTTGAGATGAATGTGGTAAATACCTTGGACACCTAGGTAACTTAACGATTTCCTGGAAGAGGCTAATGAAAGTAGAACATTATACACAATATAAGAAGCAGACAAAAAGTATTTTTCTTTATATAATGAGATGAGATATGCATTGGATAATAATAACGAAGTGACTATTCGCAATAGAATTGCGAATAGAAAAAAAATATATTCGCAGTAGAAGTAGGTCACATGATTATTCCTATGCGTGTAGCTATATTATAAATGTTTGTTGATTTGTTAACGTGTCCTCAGTAGCATAGTGATAGTATCTCCGCCTGTCACGTGGGAGCTTGAGGTTGATTCCTCGTTGGGGAAGTAAATTTGTTTTGTTTTTTCATTTTCAGCAAATATGTAAAAATATTAAACATTAGGAACTAAAATATAGAACTGAGAAACTTGAAGCATGTGAATAAAGTGTGATGATCGAAGCATATTACTGTCAGCTTGGACCAGAATTATCAGAACATACAAAGTAGGACGGTAACGTAAACAAACATGGATGCCTGGTAACAGTAAGTGTACAGAAACGAAAGTTAACAATTCTTGAACTCGCCTGAGGACACAATTATTTGTAGGGATCGTTATTTCTATTGGGGATACCAGTTCTGGAAGATTATTCTTGATATTTAAACAGGACTAACGTAATGTAAAAATAAAACGGGATGCCAGAAGAACGGACAGAAGTAAGAAAAACTTTGAAGAAGGGTGATTCATTAACAATTACGGAGAATTCGGCAGAATTAAACTCGCAACAGTGAACATTCCTATTTACATTAACCACCTTCTTAGACTTCTTAGTGGCTCAAACTAAAATTGACTAGTGAGCAGACACTGTAACATGTTTGTTACTTCCCGCAATTCTATTGCGAATATAATTTTTCTCTATTCACAATTCTATTGCGAATAGAGCCTCCCTAATAATAATATAATAAATAATATAATAATTAACATAATAATAATATGAATCATGAGGACAGGAAAGCCCAAGGGTAGAAGTTTCAAGTAGAAGAGTCAGACTGAGATGCTTGATTGATGATCTAAGTTGTGGCATGAACTGAATTGATCCAGAAAACAAAGAACCGAGATCTGTGAAGAGACGGTAGCTCATAAGGTAGCCTAAGAGGCATTTGGAAAGTAAAGAAAAGGCATGTGATGATGATGATCTTAAATTTAAAAAAAAATAACTCGAATTAAAAAGAAACAGAAACATCCGCAAAGAAAGTGAAAATTGGGACCTGCGTAAGTGCTAACAAACACTTGTACATTTATGTTTTATTACTTTAAAAACTACAACCTATGGTTTCTCAATGTTTAATGCTGTCAACTTCCTTGGGACCACAGTTTGTATACATTGGATGTTCTTCTATATATTAGTTCTAACTTCTAAGGCACCAACGTCGCTTTCATAGCATGTAATCTATAAAATTGTGGACTCGTGTAAACGCGGCAAAAGAATATATACATTCAACAGTTATGTATGAGTTAAATATATAGATTTAAATTTATTTATTATTAAATGTGTTAAACATATATTTTAAATGTAATTATAATGAATGCTAAAATATTTCACAGTGTAATGTTTAAATATTTACAATTATTACTTTCAGGTAAACAAAATATTTCATCTGCGGTATATCTGATCGTGTATTTATACATACTCAACTCACTACTAGTACTACTTACCAACTAGCAAGATGGCTGCCCTCATTCGGTGCAATGCTTTTATCTGTCGCAACTTTGTACAGTCAATATCTAAAGTTCTGTCAGTTCCAAACAACAATGGATTTATCAAATATTCAAACCAAAGGTTTGTATAAAATTATGCACTACTAATTTGTGCATTCCTGATATGTTTATTTCACAAGAGGATACTACTTCAAGTCACATAACAAGGACAAAATCGTTCGCAACTCATCTCTCACCTGCGTGTCTCCAAAGTCATGATTCTATAGTATTTTCTTATTCTTACCACTTTTGAAGTTTTTTATTAATAAATCGTGTTGTATTCTTTGTTGTCCGTTGCTGCAAGAGGTTCAGTGTTTGCTCAGTTTTTACTTGTCAGTAGATATTTATGCCATGCTACTTGATTCTGTTCTTCATGACCTTGTGTCTTGTCTTGTTCTTCTATTCCAACAATGCCAATAATATATTTCGTGTGATTGTTTATTATAATCATAACATTCGATTAGTATTCCCGGCTTCTCTTTGATCTCTCTCATTATTACTTCACTTATAGAGGGAGAATAGATCTGGTGACAAAACTCATCCCTGTCATACTCCTGGCTTTATTTGCTCATAACTGCCCTCTTTATTTCCCATTTGTATTGCCGCTACTCTCATCATCATCGTCATCATGTGCCATGCCACCTGGCATGGGCGATAATGTCTCTCCACATATCTTGGTCTTTGGTGTTCTGGATCATCTCTGCTGCTGACATTCCTCTATGCCACCGTCTCAATCCATTCAGACTCAGCAACATTTCTCTTGGTCGGCCTCTATTTCTTCTCATAGCATGACCAAAGAAAGCTGTTTGTCTCTTTATTATTGTTGTATATAAAAATAATTTTCTAATTTCATTAGCCTCTTTCAGGCAATCATCGTTAGTTACTCTGACAGTCCAAGGAATTCACAACATTCATCTTAGGAACATCTCTGTTGCTTCCAAATTCTTCCTAATTTGTTAATTTACATTCCAAGATTCACTGCCATACAGCAAAACAGGTTCTAAATTAAATAGCACTTCAGCACTATCTTTCTTAATTCAATAATAGTGACTTATTGCATTAGATACTTTTTATTTTCTGAAATGCATCTTTTGCTTACCCTATTCTGTTCTTAATCTCTGTTGTGCACCTTCCATCTGATGTTATAAATGCCCTATGTATTTAAAAACTATCCACTTGGTGAACAATTTTTCATTCTATTTCCATTTCACATTCATATATATTACCTTTTTCTTTTATATCACCATTGTTACTGTTGTCTTTATATTCAAGGAGAGTCCTTTTCTTTGCACTCAGTTACTACGATGCCCAACAATTGTTGTAGATCTTTTGCATTATCCACCACAATACTGTCATCTGCATGGCGTAAATTGTTTATAAAAATATTCTAACCTCCGATTAGTATTCCCGGCTTCTCTGTGATCTCTCATGATTACATTGCTATAGAGGAAGAAAAGATCCTGTGACAAGTCACAACCCTGTCATACTCCTAGCTCTATTTGTTCATAACTGCCCTCTGTATTTCCCATTTTAATTGCTGCTACTTGGTTCCAGTAAACATTGTTTATTATTCTGAGATATTTCCCATTGTCTGGGAAAGAATGGCCACCTGTTCCTCCCTGCCCTCTGACCTACAACATGTGATGGTACTATCATATCACAGACCCATGGCAGGAAACTGTTTTGAGACATTTAGGACAGTTTTGGGACATTTATCATTAAAGTGGCTACATGGCTTAAGGCAGAAGCCCAGGCACCACTACACTGATTAGGTAACTATACTATGAAGTATTTTCAATGTCCAGAGCTAATCCAGAGCAACACACATGAAGGTAACATAGTCATCTACACCGATGGGTCAGTGGTGAGAAACAGACGTAGTGGCTGGGGCTTTATTGCAAAGGCTAATGGGCGAGTCTTGAAAAGGGGGAGCCTGGCATATGAGACTACGACCTCCAGTATGAGAATGGAGGCGGAGGCAGTAACAGCGGCATTCCGGTGGCTAGAGGAGACTACTGCAACACATGTTGTGTTCATTACGGATTCAAAGAATATGCTTAGCAAGGTGGAGAAAGGGTTGTTTTGTGTGGAATGGCTCTCGTCGCTTCAGAGGTCACAGATTGTGAGAATTGTATGGATATTTTGCCCTGGCCATGCGGGTGTACGGGGGAATGAACAGGCTGATAAGCTAGCAGGGAATGCACCTCTTGGTGGTATCTTGCCTATGGACAAGGGGGAGGTGGTCGTGCGCTTGTGGGACCAGGTGGAGAAGGCGGAGGAACAGATTGAGAACCCATATGTGGAAAGAATGACATTGCGGGGAATCGGCAGGGGTTCTGGAAGAATCTCAAAACTGAGAGGGAAGACCAGGAGAACTTTTAATCAGATAGCGGTGGGAACGATTAGTAGTATGACTCTTCGCTTGCTGTTGAACGAGGGGACGGAGCACGTATGGGAATGTCCCGAGTGCAGTGATGTCGGTTCTTAACTCAACTCAACTCAACTTCAATGTCCAGTTAATTCCTGCCTGTGTCAGTACTAACACAAATTAGTCTGGTTTGTTAAGTTTCAGATATGCTGCCACTGCAGCGGCAAGTAAAGATGCACTTCTTGATCAAGTACGCCATAAAGTAAACATTAATGCTGGGATATCACAGGACCTGTTCCAGTCAATATATTCATCATTTAATGGTATGGGCCAATTTATTTATTTTCAGTTCTGTTATGATAATTCACTAAGCTTTGACAATTTACTGAAAATATTTAATTTACATGTCAAAAGGATACTTTAGTGCACTTACAAATAAAATTGTCTAGGGAAATTTTGCACATGATGTTTATAAGGCGTTTCTACACATCATAAAGTCATTGTGGCATTGTGCCTTATTAGTGTCGATTTCTTTTGTAGGCAACCATATCTTAGGGATGTTGTGGATGTAATTTCACAATCCTGACATTGGGTTTGAAGTCGGCCGCAGGCAGTTTGGGAGTAGACCGCTTTGTGTTGATTTTCACATTGGTATGAGTGTCGGCTGATCAGAAAGCAATGGCAAACTATATATATTTTTTGCATATCCTTTACAGAACATCGCTGTCAACATCAGCATCTTTCAGCTGATTGTTGATTTCTTGGCAAGATTATGCTCAGTAGCTTGCCATTGATTTCTGAGCGACGGCTCACATACCCCATAAGTTACCGAGGTGGAGAGAACCGCTACCGTTTCTCACGCACGTCACGTTACTCACAAGAGTATACGGGATTACGGAGAAAGTTGTGTAAACTCTAGACCAGGGAGACCAGCAAACAACTGAATGTAAAATTGCCTAGAAAATGACAAACAGGTAATAAATATTGGAGTTGGTTATAAGATCCCTTAAAAGGACATCCAACTAGCTTAATATCTTGTTTATCTGACATAAAGTCGTGGCTGGCATGATGATGGATAGCAGCCACCTTGATTAGACAGGTAGTTCCTCTTCACTGAGAACCTGAACAATAGAACCAGTGCGAGTATGTCCTGGTCTGGTGCAAACCTGCCCACTTTCGTCTGTAATATTTAACATCTACACAGTAAAAGCAGCCAAGATTCATCTCATAGGATTTGGATGGTCTCTGACATTTCTAGATGACATTCTCATTTATAGATTGGATTCAGCAGACATGAGATCTTCATGGTACATGGCAGGCTATCTCGCAGTGTTATGAGGACATCATTTATTATTATTATGTGCCTTGTCAACTGGCGTAGGCTTGTAAAACTTTATGCCTCCCCACAGATCTCGATCCTTGGTGTTCCTGATCAACTCTGCTGATGATATTCCTCCATACCACAGTCCCGTCCATCCAGCATCATTTCTCTCAGCCTGCCTCTTCTTCCACTGCGGACTTGTGTTTTAGAATTAATCTTCAAGCAGCAATGTGTAACATGGTGTTCTCTGGAAATTCCATAGAAAACCTGACCTACCTGACATCGCTCTAAAAAGGCAGACAACTTAGCAGAAGTCAGAAGGATGGGTTGAAATATAATAAAATATTTTACTGTGGCTTGTTCATATACCGTGTCAAAGAAACTGTGCAGAACTGCACTCATATATGTTATATATGTGTGTGTGTGCGCGCACGTGTGTGGTTTTTGTTTGTTTGTTGAGCCAGCATATGATTTTTGCAAAAACAAAGAAAATGGTTGAAAGTAACAATTTTCAGACATGGCGACCAGATGCCCAGGATTTTTCTACCCATGTATGAATGTGTGTATGTGTGTGTCTCTTTCTCTCTCCCTCTCTCTTTCTCTCAGGTCTTAGTCAGATATGATTGAGCTACCATATAAGATTAGACAGTACTACCTGCTTTCTGTTAATGCAGTATGTTGGGCTGCGCTCAGCAAACCCGACACCCTACATTGTTCCAACAGCTTCAGGCGGAAAAGCGCAAATGGAAAGGTACAAGCCTTCCCTAAGTTGAGGAAATGCAACCTAAAGACTTAAATGTCGTGGCAGAGCAGACCTGGCACTAAGCCTTGGTTGGCAATTGTTCTAGAATGGAAGCTCTGAAAGGCGGACAGTTAGAGCATTGCTTTGCTGATCCGGCAACTTCTGAATTTGTCTTGTTCCAAACATATTATTGTTACCTTAGCTCTGGAGTAAACTAGGCAAGCTGAGAGAGGGATCATGCTGCATGGGCAACACATAGACTTTAAGTTCTGCCCAGGCTTTGTCCTGTGGAAAGGTATAACTCCATTTTGCTAACTATTAAGACGGCAAAGTGACAGTCATATGCGTGTGTGCACGCGCACACATACTCCAAAAATGACACAAAATACCACGGACAAGCAGAAAAATTAAATGAGGCAATTCTTTGTAGAATTGAAACTGTAAACTGGTTAGAAAAATTATACTTAGAAATTTGAGGTTTTTTAGTAAAAGAGAAGAGAAATAAATAAATATTTAATGGTATGTCCACATGAAAAATCAGAACAGTAGTACCTAGTGTCCTATCTTGACCCTCATTTTTCAAATCTTGCTCGCTTTGGTACTAAACTACCTCCGGTTTTGGGTGTTTAAAAACTAAAGGTAAGGTATATACAAGATAATTTTTTTTAAATGTTTTTTCCCAATTGAAAATAAAAGATAGTGGAGCAGTTATTAGTGTCTTTAGTGGACTGGGCTTAAACACTAGCATCATAAGGATTTTCAAATGAAAACTGTAATAAAGTAAACATTAAATATAGCGGTTATATGGTCTATAGAGGGTCGTAGTGGCTTATATACTATTATCATTGGGTTACAGATCTTCAAATGAAAACCGTAATAAAGTAAAGATGGTGGATAGTAGTGGTCAGGATGTGTGACTGTGGAGTGGTCAAAGGTTAGAGTATCAACAGTGTGTATAAAGGTGGTGACATGGGTATTGTGGGTGCCTGTGTCATTGGTCATCCCTCGAAGTACATGTTCTCCTGAAGCAAGGCACCGTCGGGATATGGAGGTGGTAGATTTGAATCCAGGGGTCAGCCTGGAGGACTGAATTGTGCTGAGATTTGTGGGACGGACTAGCAAACCCAGCGTAAAAACGAGACTGATCTGATCTAAGATTATTGATAATGTGAGATGGAAAATGATGATGATGCTAGGTTGAAAATTGGTTTGTCAGGTTTCTATCTGTGGCAGACACCTGTTACGGTCCAGCCCAGCTTACAAAAATAAAAGTCAACAAACATGACATCAGCTAACTCCCTTCCACTATAAACTTTACAGGCATGTCAGAAAGCTGAATCTAACTACTGTTTTTATTGGAGTCATGAGCATTAACACAGAAGAAATATCTCCTCCAGCATGAGGATACAGATCGAGACTGACACTGCAGCATTGAAATCGCTTGCAAGTGCTTCTTATATACAGGCCTGACTGCATCTCCTACTCATTTCCAACTCTGTAACAACCATATCAATCTACAGTTCCAGTCAGAGCTCAGGTGGTATCTTATTTATTGTAACTTTGTTTTCTCACAACAGATTCACTAACAGACCAGGATTTTACTTTATTACTGCATGTTTGCACAAATGGACCATTTGACTTTCCTACACAGAAGAGATCTGAACTGGCTGACGAATTGTGGAATAAAATGGAACAGTTGGGTATGTCATTTAGCATGGCAACAGAAAATGAGAACTTGTTCTTTATGGTGATATTATAGTTAATTTACAGACATTCTTTCCAGAATATGTATACTCTTGTTTTGTACAAATTTCATTCAATCCTATAAGAACGATGTTCTCAAAATCTAATTCTCCAGATTTCAACAGGACATACTATAGGCAGCAGCTATCTAAACAATATCCATCTTCAGCATTTGTCTCTGTGCAAACATTGTAGTCACCCTTATGAAGCAATTAATCACCATCACTTTGAATACCCAACACTTTCACATTGTAGTCACCCTTATGAAGCAATTAATCACCATCACTTTGAATACCCAACACTTTCACATTGTAGTCACCCTTATGAAGCAATTAATCACCATCACTTTGAATACCCAACACTTTCAAATGCCCAGGAAAGCTGCAACTATCTCAAACAGTTACTACTGTATGGGTCTCTGGAACAGCTAGAGAATCCTTGCATCTCCTCAAGAAGACAACTCAGCTACATTGGGATTGGAAATTAGCTTCAGATTGTTGACTTGTTTAACTTATTGATAAAATAGCAATAGAACAGTTTGATATTCCCCAGTAGAATGAGGATTTTTGCTGCCATGGCTTGGGCTAGCCAGTTTCTTCAAGTGGGTGCCAAAGATGTCTTCGATAGTGTCACATTACCTGGCTTCATGCTGACCATATCACTATTTAGGTGATGTTGGCTGCAGAAAATATGGGCCTTACATTATCTATTTGTGATCTCTTAATGGCATGTGAATATAAGGTTATAAGTGGGAAGATCAAATACATTGCACTGGGTGTTACCCTGTCTGGCCTGGTCTCTCTTTGCAGAATAGCAAACAGCCTGTTGAGAGCATCACAAAAAAGCACCAACTCTCTAGCTCTAGCGACCACACACACACCTCGAGGGTCTCCAGGAAAATGGCGCTCATAGTCTGAAAGACAGTCTTAAAACAAATGCATTCCTTTTCAGATGTAATGTAGACAGTGTTACCACATCACTACAAATACTCTCTAACATGTGAATGGTGTTACTTTACATTTGTTCATTTATGTCGTTACCAGTTTCATAGGATGTCATGTATTAATGACTTCTGTAAAAAAAAGTGCGCGGCTGGTCGAGTGGCTAGAATGCCGGATTCTCCTTCGAATCCTCTGTAAGGTGTGGGATTTTTTTCTGTCAGGGGCAAAAAGAAAATCCTAACCTGCACAGTTCACGGCGACTGCACTAGCCAGGCGGCCTTAATTCCTTGGGCTCAAAGACCCCCGCCGCCATACACCGCAAGGTACTATATTGGCAGTAAATGACAGTTTTTGACAGTAAAAGTGAGTTATTATTTATTTTAAATGTATATTTTCAGGTATCACACCTACAGTAAAAATGTACAACATCAAACTGAGGGTGTACATTGCCAACAAGACTCGGTTCAGTCCTGTAGATGAGCTGGTAAAGTTGAAGTCATTGGGTTTGAATCCAGACAGGGTAATAATTGCTATTTACATTAGATGCATGTTGCTGATGTTTGAAAGCTACACATGTCAGACTTTTGACAGCCTGCCTACAGTGTCAGACTTAGCCTGAATGTGCTGATCTGAGACAACAGCGTTGAGAGTCTATGCACCAATAGGGGAAAAAGAGGAGAAAAAGATGTTGAGAGCCAAGAGAAAATTGGTTACTCACGTTAGAGCATTCTTTGAACATGTGAGAAGGGGAAAATTGGAGTAAATCATGATAACATGAAAGTTGGAGGGAAAAAAGAAGGAAAGGCCACAAAAGACAATCCTATACCTCTTAACATTGTGTCTGCAGGAATATGTGAATTGGAATTATTTGGCAGTATGCAAGGTAGGAGACTTGACATATATGGTAACCAATGCCACATAGCGCTGACTAAAAAGAAGGTATTTAGAAGTCAACGTTGCATACAATTATTTTGTGCAAAAGACTTCGTATAAAAAAACTGCTGTGCAGAAGAGGGAGTTTGTCCACTCGACTTTTTAGATTTGGTGAAGGAGAGACGAATGAATTCTCCAGTCTCTCTCTATAATAGTGCAGTAGTTCATGCTCCTACTTTGAAAGTGTCAGGTATAATCATTGATCCTACAGTTCAAGTGGTGAACTTTAATTGTTAAAATTGGCCTACCTAAAGTGGTGTCAGGAAATGTCTTGGGAAGTAAAGGCACCACCACACCCACAAATGCTGATTGGTCGATAAAAACATGCATCTAGCAACATCTCCAGGGCACCTTGAGGGGTGTAAAAATTACTACAATTAAAGTCAGTGTGTATGGAATTCTGGCAGAGAAGAGTTGCTTCCACACTCCAGGGTAGAAGAGAAAAGACTAAGAGTAACCATAGATATAGGATAACAGATTAATTTTTTTAGGCCGGTCTCTGTGGCCTAAGGCTTGCGAACACAGTTTGTGAGCCGCTTGCCAGGCGTTCGAAACGCAGTCGCGACCGATTTGTGCAGCAGACCATGTCACGTTGTGTTATAACGTGTTGGCATGGGAGTCGGTCGTTCAGAAAGCAATGGCAAACTACTGAGCGTAAAAACTTGCCTAGTGCGTCAACAGCAGCTGAAAGATGCTGGTGTTGATAAGGCATGAAACTGTATGCTTTGTAATGAATTATCCTGTTGCTTGTAATTTAATTAATACTGTCATGACCAGTGGGTGATTATAAACTCCATTTTTTGTTACTTTGTATTCACATTTTGTATTGTTTATCACATTCTACATTGTCTCACAGGTGACATATGGACTGTTGTTGGAGGAGTTTTGTCAGCAAGGGAACATAGCAGGAGCAAAGTAAGCATTCATTTGAAGACACATGATTACCTTATATCTGTAACACATGATAGCAGAATGTTCATGAGAGATTTAACCCTTTACAGGGCAGACGCTTGTCCATTTTCTAGCCCTGAACGGGCAAGATTTTTTCAGGTTCGGTAAAATTTCGGGTCGCGGTAGTAAAAACATCACAAATAAGGTGTTAGTCAACCGATTTTAGTTAAATAAACAACACAAGGAAGGGAAAAGCATGTAGAATATGTTACTCACGTGATTGTTGTCGGTAATCCATATATGAACACAAATATTTACGAAATACGGCATGTTGCTTGTGATTTTTCGTCATCTATACGGCAATTTACAAACACATTTTCAGAATCATAATCACTTTCTTTAAAGTCCGACTCAGACTGCTAATGCAAAGTAACGCTTTGCACTGATATCTAGCTCCGATTAATAGTCAACTTCGTGCCCTTTAATGTCATTTAAAATGAACCTAGCGAAATCTCGGCTATCACTTGAAGAATCGCCGAAATCCATTTTGAAAAACAGCGTAAAAATCCCGAAAACTATCAAAAATTGTCCTTAAAAGTCCGTTCACATTCATACTATCGCGTTTACAAATGGCGGCCACGTTGTCAAGCTGTCGGCGAAAGCGAAAGTAGTCGTCGGAAGTGTCGGAAAGCCAAGAGATCGCGATTTTACAATGCATAATAGTATCAGCCGGGATCGGACGCTAAGCGCGTTTTATGGCATCGGCCGGAATCGGACGCTATGCCTTGTAAAGGGTTAACAGAACCATAAACTAGTAGCTAGCGTCCAGTGTCAGCATGAGGTGCCTCAGTACTGAACACCATCTTCTTAAATGCCTCTCATTTTGGAAAGCATAGTGACATGACAATATCTAGTCTGAGAATGGAGGTGGGTGCAGTCTCTATACTTTGTTTAGATAGATGGAGGACAGACAGTACACACAGGTCGTGATTGTAATGGACTCACAGAGCATGCTGGGAAGATTGGCGGCAGACATGCTGCAATTAAATTAAAAAGAAGGAGTATCCATTGGATCTGTTTCCCAGGACATTCTGGTGGTGAGAAATGAGCAGGTGGCCAGATTGGCTGGGTCTGCAAATCTTGGTGAATTGCCATACTGTTGGTTTAGGATAATCATGATAATAACTTCTACGATCCAACAGTACGCATAATTCTTCGGCTCAATGAACTGTACAAACAAGAGCAAAACTGGAGCCTTAACTTGAAAGTGACGGACGAAGCAGACTCCTGACTTTAAATTATAAATATCGCTGTTTAATTGTTTCAACGTACAACGTTTGCTTCGACAATTACTACAATTCAATACTTAAGAGCCTGTGGTACTAGGCGGGGCTTAAGAACATTTGATATGAATGTGTATTAGTAGAAGACAAACCTGGTTTTTCTAACTATCAGCCATTTGTTCTATTCGTCCGCAGATGACCTTCTGTCCATCCACTCAGTGTTAGTCTCGCTGCTCTGTGTGAAATATGTCTAGTTTCTCTGCCTGCAGGTTCGTTTCTTTTGTGGCGATATCTTGTAGCATGTCTGTCACCTGTTCTTTCTCTGCTATTGTAACTCCAGCCACTGATCCTTATTACAACTCTCATCCATAGCCACGCCAATGTTTCACTGCTGAAATTTGCACCGCCTTCTTGCTTCCATGTCCCCGCAAGTCTGTCTGTTGTTACTCTGATCGCTATGTGACGTTTTAGTTGTTTCCAACACGTCTCTTAGTATTTTATCGTATTTTGGCGTCGAGGATTTCTCTCTAATTTATATGATGTCATTTCGTTTGCACTCACTATATGGCATGCATGATAAGATAGACATAGTCAGGGCCCTTTGGGGTCAAGTTAATAGTGTGGAAGAACAGATAAATGATCATGGGTTGGAGAGAATGGTGCTGAGGAACTGGCCAACACTGAGTACTTCAAAGAAGACCCAGATGGACACATAATCAGTTTGTAACTTGTATCATCTGACTAGTAGTAGTAGGCCTCTTTCAGTCCTGAAGGACTATAGAGTTGTGCCGCTGGGGAGGTACCTGACAACACCGCTGGTGACTGTATAGTCCGATGCAAGAGTGACAGTCTCTGTCACAGTTTCTGCATCTGTAAGACGAGGCAGGTCCCGCAGTAAGTGACTGCGTTTTGAGCCTGTGCCGCCTATCCTCAGTTTGTTGGATCAGACTGCGCTCAAAGAGCACCAGTCTGTTTCGTACATCTCTTCTCCAGGAACATCTGTCTGTTGCAACTCTTTCCCACGTGTCTGGATCTATCCCAAGGGTTTTCATATCTTGTTTACACACATCCCTATATCGCAATTGGGGTCTTCCGGTTGGCCTCTTCCCTGTGGCTAGTTAACTTACTAATATACCTGTTTTTGAAGATGAGAAAGGAGCACGCATAGGAATGTTCTAAGTGCTGTGATGTCGGTTCTTGTATTTGCCTTGAGAGAGATGATTTTGATTTTGAGTTAACATGTAGTAACTAGGGGTGTACCGGATTTCGGCTCCGGCAAATCCGGAATCCGGCCATTTTTACAAATCCGGCTTCGGCTCCGGCTCCGGTCGGATCTCACTTCATAAATCCGGCCCTGGCCGGATTTCAAAAATTTGAATCTGGTACAGCCCTAGTGAAAACACTCATGGCTTTCCTCCAGAAAGAAGGTAGTGATACTGGGATCAAAACAATGAAAGCAGCCCTGCTTGAAGCTGTTAGCAGCATATTTGCGGACATTGAATCCAACAGTATTTACACCTGTGCCACACTACTGGATCCTCGATTCAAGCTGTGCTTCTTCTCCGAACGTGGTAGAAGTGATGCACGAGCCTATCTGCTGTTAGCAGCTAACTCCATTATTGATTCAGCAAACACAGTCAGTCCACAGGATCTATCAGCTACTAGTAGTAGTAGTAGTAGTAGTAGTACTAGTGTTTTGACTTCTATGAGCACTGCCACACAGTACGAGTCCAGCCTATGGAGCTGTTTTGACACAATTGTCGAGGAAAATCCCACCACAGATCGTTCTGCAAGTGCCGAAGGCAACAGCATTAACACTGAGGTGACACAGTACCTGTCAGAGCCACTTCAAACTCGACATTTCTTGCACCACCACCTACAAGTGTGCCATCGGAAAGGCTGTTCAGTACTGCAGGAGACATTATCACTGACCACCGTAGTAGCCTTTTACCACAAAATGCGGAGACGTTGATTTTCCTGAAATACAACTCGTCCCTTCTTGACCCTGAGAGTTCAACTTCACAGCCATAATGAAGACTGACTGACTGAAATAGTGAAATTACTGAATGAATGTATTTCAATAAATTCAATCTGTTCAATGTACTGTTGTTATGAGTTGTAACTGAGCTGCCAATTTGCCAACTGAAAACAATGTGAAAACTAAAAACTGAAACTTAAAACTAAAAATTAAAATTACTAAATTAGCATTATGTGCTTATGTATTATGTTTCATCTTGAACTTATGGAACTTAATATTACTTAATTACTTATTCTAATGTAAATGTAATTATTTTACATTTAAATGATTTAATATGAGTATATGTCATCATTGTCATGTCTATAGTAATGAACTGCAGTAATGAACAGTCGAGTGACTCCACTCACCTAAGTCAAGTGATGTAGTACGTTATTTTATTTTTATTTTTTTTATTTGTAAATCCGGCTCCGGCCGGATCTCACTTCATAAATCCGGCCAAATCCGGCTCCGGCCGGACCTCACTTCATAAATCCGGCCAAATCCGGCTCCGGCCGGATTTCAAAAATTTGAATCCGGTACAGCCCTAGTAGTAACTAATTGTAAACTGAGAATGTAGAATGACATTTCTGTGTTTACCTACAGATATATAAGGGTCGTTCATTTGAAACCCGTTCCAATGGCTTTATTAACAAAAGCATGAAAGAAACATTAACAGGTGTGGTAGAATTAAACAAAGCATTCATTTTGAATGAATTATGCACCATGGGTTGGTCAGAAGAAGTCGCTGTAGGCATTCAGGCAAGCATCCCATTGCTTAGGTAGGCGGCGAATGCCATCTGCAAAAAAAGGATTGTGGTTGCTCACTGAACCAAGTGTTTACCGCATTCATTATGTCTGCATCTGTGTGAAATCGTTGCCCCTTGAGAGCCTTTTTTTAGAGGTCCGAACAAATGAAAATCACATGATGACAAATCAGGACTATAGGCTGGATGTTGCAGAATTTCCCACTTCTTCCTTGCTAATGCTTCCTGCACAATTTTTGCAACATGCGGACGAGCATTATCGTGCAACAAAATCACACTGCGAGAAAGCATGCCGGGTCGTTTATTCTTGATGGCTTTTTGCAGCTTGTCTAGTGTTTGCAAGTAGTAGGTAGAGTTGACTTTGGCACCAGTTCCTTAAAAGTCTGCCAACAATAGCCCTTCATGGTAAAAAAATGCGCTCAGCATAACCTTACCAGCGGAAACCTGTAACTTGAATTTTTTGGCTTTTGGTGATCCAGCATGCTTCCATTGCATGCTCTCTCTTTTGCTGCTCGGCTCAAAGTGGTGACACTATGATTCATCACCTGCCACTATGCAGAAGAGAAATGCATCACCCTCCACTCTGTAACGCAGCAAGTGGATCAAACACCATCCAATGCGTTCCTCTTTTTTGGTGGTCAGTCATCATCCGTTGTATCCACTGTGAACACACCTTCCGATATTGCAGTTTCTTACAAACGACCTTTTCGATTGTCCCATCCTTCAAATGAAAGAAATTGAATCACCACTCTTTGAGCTTCTTTGGACGGATTTTGGATCAACCTGGCCATTTTCCTATACCTATGCATCATGGGACGGTAAGCTCTTTTATTCATTGACCAGTATTTATCACATGACTATGACATGATCATGTTCAACGTACGCAATTACATGTGGTGCGGCACGAACAGATTTCACATGAACGCTCCTAATATCTATACATTAGAATACTATATTCTGTCAATAATATATTTTGATTTTTCACATTTCAGCACTGTTTTGGAAGCCTTTAAAACAGCAGACTTGCTTCTTGGGATTAGCATGTTCAACTCATTTATTACAGGGCATCTGAAGGCAGGGTATGTTCTTTTTCACAGTTGTTAACAATAAATGTTTTCAGTGTACTTACAGGCAACGTATATATTACACTGACATTTTGCTTTAAATCTCAATCGAAATGTTCATGTTTTAACCATACAGGCTGTTGTTGCTTTCTGTCTTGTTTTTACGTGGATCAAGTCTGGTCAGAAATGACATGAGTACCAGATTCAGGCATAGGGAGATCATCTCTGGCACAAACATGCAGCTATTTCTTGACTTGCTAGAGGTTAGATGACTGCCTCGCTTGGGATTGAGCCTGAATAGCCCATGAAAGCAATATTGCCACACTGCAACGATTGCCAGTCTTTTTCCTGACTCATTTATGCAGGCTAGTCTTGTGTACTTCATTCACGCAACATAGAATGCTGTCAAGTTTTATCTTGAAAATACGTAGTCCACTAGACAAAACAAAACTGTCCATCTTTGGCTAGCAAAATTCACACCCATCTGGAATACGTGTGCAATCCCTGTGTATGCCAAGAATGAGCTGACTTGTAATAAAGAGTACATGACGATTGATATAAGTATTGTGTTTCATGGTCTGCATGTGCATTTCCTGCACAATCTAACAGTTATATGCCAACAACATTCTGTAGATTTGACTGATGAAATAAACAGTGTGTTGCTACTTTGTGAGGTACCTTGTGTTTATGTCCTTGTGGCTAATAAGTAACTCTACGGAACAAATGTATTTCTACAGTTCCTTTAATTTCCTAGTTCATATATTGACCATTTTCATAATATGGTGTCGTAATATAGTTCACATTGCTCTTATTCTTTGTCAGTTTAGTCGATGGATCAATGGCACACGGGTGTAACCCATAAGTGCTCCGTTCTACTCCTAACTCAAACCTGAGTCTGGGGCAATTCAGCTCAGTGCATGAACTCTGTGGCACCAGCGAGGATCCTGAAATACTTTGGGTAGATTTTTAACTCTAAAATTTGCCCAAGCAGCGCCGTTAGGCTACTCTTTTTCGATTTCCAACTACCAAGGGATTTTTTACGCACGCAACAATACACACCAGCATCAGATCTCACTACCCAGAGACCAGGGGAAATTTTATTACTAGA
This sequence comes from Cepaea hortensis, assembly GCA_963921405.1. Lineage (NCBI taxonomy): Eukaryota > Metazoa > Mollusca > Gastropoda > Stylommatophora > Helicidae > Cepaea > Cepaea hortensis. The sequence goes on from OY992894.1 coordinate 53,843,027, forward strand.
AGTCCACGTGAAAAAATCCTGATCCTCACCGGAGCTTGAACCCAGGACCTCCAGCACTCAAGGCGGACACCATACCTCGAGACCACTCAGCCCCCTAATGGTCCTACGAGCCTGATTCTTTGTCATCTACTGCTTAAGTTCATCATTATTCATGAACACAGCTGTTTCTCTTAAAACATATGTTTCCTTAAAACCAGGGTTTAGACTTTTAGATGTGAAAGATGATAACCACTCTAACTAGACGACTAGTAAGTCAGTTTTTATGGAAACCATACAGAGTGTTGTGGTTGATCATAACATTGCTTGGTTCTAAATGTGATCATTACGTCACGTAATGAATTCAAACTGGTTTCTAATATTTCTGTTGGCTAGTGTGTTATCTGCTATAAACTTGTCTCCCTATTTATCTCTTTGTTCTATGATGCCAGTCAGTACCATAAAATGTGCTTATTATGCCATATATCATTAGCATAAATAGGCTGTTGCCTGGAATTTCTGAACAGTTTCAGGTAAAATAAATATTTCAACAATATATAGCCAGGGCTGTGCAGAGTTATACTTGAATGTAGAATTTGTGTGTAGAATAAAGTCAGTAAACATGTAATTAGATATCAAACATTAATTGACAGTTGTTAATCTGCTTGCTATTTGTATATGTTAATCACAATTACAGCAGGCCAGCTCCATGGCCTAAAGGCTAGCGAATGCGATTCGTGAGCAGCTTACTACACGTTCGAAACACAGCGGTGACCAATTTGGCAGCAGACCGTGTCGCGCTAGGGTTGTAATTTGTTGGTATGGGAGCCAGTCGTTCAGAAAGTAATGGCAAACTACTGAACGTAAAATTTGTCAAGACATCAACAGCAGCAGTAAAATGCTGGTGTTGACAGCGATGTCCTGTAAATAGGATATGCGGGGGAAAAAATGAAAGCAGAGTTGGTAGACAGAAAAGACAGCCCTAAGAGTTACAACAAATGAGCAAGTATATGTTTTCAAGCACAAATGTCTATCAAGCATAACATTATAAGAGATCTAATAATGTAAATTGTTATTGCTGTAAAAGAAGCAATAATATAAGAAATAAAGGTAATGTAAAAGATGCATACTACAGATTTACACCAGTGTAATGAGATATGTAACATATAGACAGCACTCACAAAGTTAACATGTAAAACAATAGGCATTCTGTGAGTGCTGTACATTTTTATGATAACATGTAGATAGTAAAAACTAAAAGAATCATGCAAGCCATTTCAATAAGAGAGAAAAATTAGCTTTTAGAGAGGTGAAAGATATAACCTTTCCCACTGATCATGCTTGTATTTACTGTGTACAGTGTGCTTCTTTCAATGTTCAGGTCACCGGAGGAAGCTGTCAAGATCTTGGATGTCATGAGGTAGGAGGATACAACTATTAGCAAAGTTAGACAGAAGTGCACAATATTTTGCACTTTAATTAACTAGTCACATCTAGGCAGGTATTAAGATCAGTTATGTTTTGAACTCTTGCTGTCATTGAGAAAGAAATATACACTGGAAAAACACTTTTTCTTTATCTTAAGTTCACTGTGGTTCTTTGTATAAAATACTGTTTTTGCACAGTCATTCTACGCTAGTTGTCTCTGCCCAATTCCTTCTGATATTTCTAGTTTATGTTTAATTAATTGCTGAACTAGTAGACTATATCCCTAACAAGACACATCAAGGGAAACCCAATGCTTAGGGCTCAATTAAACTTAGAGTGAAAAACCAGTCGTCTTCTTGAACTGAACTCTAGACACTGTTTTCAGAATGAGGAATGAACTGAACACCTGCTGCTACAGTGTCTAGTGTGACACAAACCGCTCCCACATCTTACTATCAGCCCACTCTACACTACTGTCACAACTAAAGAGGCCCTGTGGTTTTGTCAGAGAGGGCTGTCAAGAGCTACCTGCTCACTGTAATGGAATTTTATCAGCATCACTTATCTCATTTCTTAGTGAGTTGGGGTGACCGGTTGCTTTCCCCGCCATCTTTCCTTCACAGGTAAGTCTAGAAATGTAAAGAGTGGGATCTTTCAGAGCAGTGGTGGTCATAAAACTGCTGGAGATTAAACCCTCATGTCACCAAAAGGGGCAAACCAGAATATGTTGTGAAAAATAAAGTTTGAGTGGAAGAAAGACGGGAAGACCTTGGGATGTTAGATTGCTTGGCAATATGGCATGGAAACATTTTTATGAGGTATGATTGACAACACACAAGATAGGATCAGTGGACAGACATAATAACCAATGTCATATGGCAAGACGAATGGTGATAGGTTAGCAACCTCAGCATGTAAGGTGCATGACTGCAGAAACCTCCAGTACTATAATACTTGTTTGATGTTAATGATACTAGCAAAATCACCTTATTTTGATAGCTTGCTGCAGCTTGTGACTTACACTATTGTTGTAGCTAGTTCCTTTTGCCTCCAGAGTTTTCATTTGCGGAGCACAGATTTGTAAGGTTTATGCTAATTACATTCACACGTATGTTACCAGGTCCAGGGGTCTAACTCCAGATTCAGACAGCTACTTAAGATTTGCCTTGCACTATGCTGAGGAAGGAGACATTGATTCTGTTGTAAAGGTAAGCAGTTTCCATAATCTTCTTCATTCTGTCTTCCTTTCTGTTATGCCTTTCAGCATCAGGTTGCCATTATCATTGTTGTTGATGCCAGATATTGATTGATTGATTTGAGATCAGGAGTTATAGCAGCCTTTGAAAACCACATGGAAACAATGAAGAATATCGGACCCACTTTTTAAAACCTGACAAAAATAAACTGTCATTGCTGCCTGTATTACCTTGTGGCGTGTGTGGGTCTTGAGCCTCAGAAATTAAGGCCTCCTGGCTAGTGACATTGCTGTGAACTTTGCAGGTTATGGGTTTTCTTGTTGCTCCTGATAGAAGACATTCATCACCTTACCTAGGCTTCAAACCTGGGTCTCCTTTATGGAAGCTAGGTGTTCTAGCCACTCAACCAGATGCTACCTAACAGAAGGGGAAAAAAAACCATAGTCTTGACATTAAAACCTGAGAAACTAAAATGAAAATCTTAATCGTGAGGTTTTTTGCTGTTGGTGACAATTATGGCTGATCTATATTTCTGGCTGGTCGCTGTGGCTTTCATTAAACTGTGAGGACATAATTTGATGATCAATCATCATGCATGTGTCATGCTGGAAGTTACATGTTATAATCATATACACATATGTGTATGCTTATTATATTTTCTAACCAAACATGTAGCAATTGAGACATGATGGTAAGTTCAAGTTGTATAAATGGAAGATCGTTTAGTGTATGGTCAGAATGTCTGTAGAGACTGCCCTTTCGAAGTCAGTGCAGTTTCATACAATAATACAACACGAATACACAGGCCATACAAATGATGGGTTGATGGTCTGACATCTTGTACAGAGTAAACATCAGTGTCATTGAAAGATTATCATATTTTACCTTGACACTGCAATGGCAAAAAAGGACAATGAAGATTGAATCAGTCAAGCTAAAAGTGACTGGCACCTGGCTGTCTTGATAGATGATAGTTTATAACATTGATTTATACCTCCCCATAACACAAAGCCTGGGCTGAATTTAGAGACCATGTGTTGCCCATGCAGTATGATCCCTCTTTCGGCCTGCCTGGTTTAATCCAGAGGAAAGATAACACCAATATGTCTAGAACAAGACGATCTGCAAAAGCAACTGGATCAGCAAAGCAATGCTCTGTCCGCCTGTCATAGCTTCCATCCTAGACCAGTTGCTGAACAAGACTTAGGGCCTGGTTTGCTCTGCCTTGATATTTAGCCTTCAGGCTGCATTTCCTCGCACTAAGGTAAGTCTTGTACCTTCCCTATTGTGCTCCTCCGCACGAAGCCATTGACACAGTTGGAGGGTCGAGTTTGATGAGCGCCACCCATCATTCAGTGCTAACAGAAAGCAGGTAGTACCGTCAACTGTCATACAGTAGCTTAGTCATATCTGACTAAGGCCTGACTTTCAAGCTAAAAGTATATAGGTAGTAAATGGTAAACATAAATTTTTTTACAGAGTGAATAAAAGCAGCTCATGAATATTGCCACGTAGATTGTAATAGTCCCCTATTGTTAATGTTGTCACAAATGTTAATAATTTCCTATTATTTGCAGTATGTAAACCAAGCTGAGAGTGAATGTGTTTTCTTGGATTCGTCTTCATTGTTGGAGTTGTACAGAACAATGGTCACCTCAGGACATTCCAGCAAAGCTGACCAAGTATGTCTTTGGCTTTAAAAAAAATTTAACATTGTAAATGTGCAGTATGATGTCTCAATCTGACCACAACCGTTTGCTTTATTCTTTCTACGCCAAGTTTTACTTTGGCTGAATTTCCTCTGTCTGCATTTATATCCTCTTACAATTTCATTCTTAAATAGTGCCTTCTTGATGTGTGTATAGTTTTGATGTCCATGAAAAACAAACACACAATACATGCAGTGGTTTATATAATATTTCTCATTAATTGATTAAATTGAATTGTTGAGCCATCTTAGCATATGGTGATTGATGGTGAAGAATTGATATCACTTTACTCAGGGCAAACCTTTCAGTGCTGTATTTCCCAGAAGAGGTTGAAGGGTGTGGATACTGGTTGTTCCTGTTCTGAGCAGGTTGATTACACATTGGAATTCTCCTTGCTTGCATTCATTGCTACCAGTTTTGTTCTCTTTTCCCCACTCCAGCAGTCACTTGTTCAGATTATCCTCTCTGAATGTTCCAAGGAGTGAACTGGGAGCATATCTGAAAAGCATACTTATCATACGCCACACCTCTGCCAGAGTTTTATAGAGATGAACATTGAGAATTATGACATCCAGCTAAATTGAGAATGTGCAATTTATAATGGTTGTATTGTAGTGGAGAGTATGCTTTTGGATAATTTTCAAAATTAAAAAAAAGAAAGACAGATAAGAAGTGACATGTTCACCTCATTTCATTATACCGTGACCTAGAATATTTGAGGGTGTGTCATTTTATAGCTCTATGGCAATATCTGTTTTAATATTCTCTATGCTGTTGTCAAGGGAATTCAATTAGCTTAGCTGTAACTGGGTTACGGACGCAGTTCCTAATCCCGTATACCGCATTCGATACACGGCTGCAGGCGATTTGAAAGCAGACTTTACAGGACATTGCAGTCAGCACCATATGGATCAGGTCTTTGTTTATGTCCTGATTATGTCATGTTGCCAAGCCATCCAGGTATTTATCTCTCTGCCTTCCTCTTGCTCTGTTTCCATCAGTTCTGTCAGTTGTCACTAAGATTTCTAGTTTATGTCTCCTCAAAATGTGTCCAGAAAATCTGGACTATGTCTAATTTTATTTGTTTCTTGTAGAACAGTCCCTCATTTTTCTGTCTGTGCATGGTATTTTTTGCATATTTCTCACAAGCCACATTTCCACTGCCATTAAATGTTTCTCGACTATTAAATAACCACTTGCCAAAGCTGATGCTTCATCTATTTGCTAAAACTCTTTGTGGGACACTTCTTCTTTCTTCTGCCCTTTATGCCCTCAACCAACTTAGTCACACCGTCCTATATTTTGCTATCTCCTGCAGCTCCCTCCATGCCCTCCCAGTATTATTCATCTCTGTAATTTTCTTCTCCGTGCTTTTTAGGTCTTTTGTGGGATGCTGTCTTGTAGTAATGTTGCTGTCTTTTTAAGACAATAGCCAGTGGTGCTGAACAGGCTAAATTTGATCTATTTCACCATGTCGAATCATTAGTAGAATGCGTAGTACACGGGGTGTAATTTATGATTTGTTGCATGGTATAGGATGGATTCCGTAGCATTGTAGACCTCTACCACAGTTTACATCATGGGGATTCCTTTTGTATCAGTGTAAACTGTTGTTGGGTAACATTCTAGGAAATGTTTAGTCAATTATAGCTGACCATTTGTGTGGTCATGTTTGCAGGCTGACTAAGACATTAGACCTGTTTCAGTCCCCAGTTATTCTTTCGTTCGCTTGAAATATGTCTATAACTGCAATGTTGTCTCTTGTATAAATTTAACTGCCTATTTTAGTTCACTCGGTGGTCCATAGAGTTTCTCATCATCCATAGAGTTTGTCGTCTCTGTAGGCCAGAAGGTTTGCCTAGACATGTTGTAATTTGGGCAGTCTTGGAGTATGTGCTCTGCTGTCTGCGAGGCCAATCCACATGTGCACATGGCTGATTCACCAATCTTGAATTTTGTACACATGTTGTTGCGTAATCTATTGTGTCTTGTTCTGAGGCGCAGAATAATGATTTGTTCTGGTCTGTCCATAATGTGGTAGTTATCTTGAGCATGTTTTGGTGGCTTTCTGACTGATTTGATCATTCTTTTCTTTTGGTGGTATGTAACAGGCACATCAGGCTGTTATTCTTTTGCTCCTTCCTTAGCCAATCGATCAGCTCTGTCGTTTCCAGGTATTCCACAGTGGGATTGTATCCACTATATGGTGACCTTATGCTGACTGCTAAGTTCAGAAAGTAGTGTCCTTAGTACTGACAATTTCCCAGACAGGAGCGCCCCACAGTAACCTTAAGTGGTTTAAGGTGTCCTTTTACCTTACTGTAGTTTAAAGAATCTCTTGTGATGTGTTATTTCACTGTCATCTTGTCATTTTTACAACTGTCCACAGCTGTTGAAAATTATATCGGAAAAAAATGTTTATCGTAACATGACTTTGCAAAAGTCATGTCAGCTGGTGTCTGATGGATATAACGATGCAGCCTTCCAGCTGTACTCAGCGATTCCTAAGAATGATAAAGAGCAGCAACAAAGCAGAGATGGCAGTTTTCTATTGAAGGCTATGATTATCAATGGACAGGTGAGATGTTACGCTGTGTGTGGTACAGACATACTATACTGTTATTAGATATCTTATTATATTAGATATATTATTAGATTTCAGGCCTTGTGTTGTAAAGCAAACTGTGAAGTGAAACACAAACCTTGATTTGATGTACACTGTAATAATTGTATATGTATGCATAAGTGACATAATAAAGCATTGACATTTCAGATAACAATCATAACTAAATTTATAATTTATTTCTGTCAAATTTAATAGCCTGGGATATTTTTTATCTCTTATCTCCTGTTATTAATTATATTGTATTTTATTTGTCGGTAAAACAAGACGTCAATAGTAATAAACAGGTTATGATTCACTGAATAATAAAACACAGGTGTAAACAAGATGTACAGGAATAGAGTAATATGGTTATTAACAGTGGAAATAGACATTTGGAATATCAGCAGCAGCATGTTCATTAAACCACCATATCAGCAAGGCAGCCACCGAATGATGTCTTAATTTAAAGCCACTGTTTACATGTGGCAGTCAACTGCAAATGGTCAATTAGTAAGTAAGCCCTATTTCATGTGTTGAGACGTATGATGGGGAGGCATTGTTGCAATTATTTTCTATGTGTTGATCAAACCACTCCTCAAACACGGATGCCTGGATAAGCATCCATTGTTTTATCTGTCTTTTTTTTTAAAATTGTTGTGTCCTTCTTGTGTGTTGACAAAAACGGTGGTTAATATGTTTCTGTGCATTTGTCCTATTCATCGAGCTTCTTAATCACATTGTGTGGTTGTATTCGGACTCCTTTTACACGATGAGTTTAAGGTATCCAGTTTTCTTCTGTTGGCCTCTCATCTTTATTTCGTGGATTCCATTTTATTGTTGTACCATCTTTAATAAATCCAGTCTACAATCACTTTCTCCCTGGATTCTTTATCTGCATTACTTGTGTTTCTAATAACACAAACTAAATATGTAGACATGCTTATGTCATCATTCTATGACTACTGCAGAGTTGTAATCACATTTTCTTATAAATATTTGTCCCACTTATCATCTTCAATCACTCAGCAGTCTGTTCTGTGTTGTTTCTATCTTAGTAACTACAATAACCATGAGTTATGTTTATATTGTTAGTTACTTAGCTTAACCAGTTTTAAACATTTCTTTGTCTTTGATTGCAATTTGAGCATTTCTTTGTCTGCTGGAAGAGATCTTTCCAGTTATCTGTCTCCTATTATTTCAGTGTAAGATTTCAAATTTATAATATCTATAGACAGATTTATATTTATCTCAATATAGAGTGCAGAAGAAGTTATGAAGGTGGCAGACAAAATTGCAGAGACCAATTTCAAAGCTCAGCCATACAGCTTTGCTGTATTGTATGCATATAAAGCAGAAAATACAGGTAAAATTGTGATTCTTGAAAATGATGCATGTTGAACCCTCTCAGGTGTGCTGGCGTGACTGACATACACATTTAGTTTAGTCTAGTCGATGGATCAACATCACGGCACACTGGTGTAACCCATAAGTGCTCCGTCCTCCTCCTAACTCAAACTTGAGTCTGGAGAAACTCAGCTCAGTGCACGAACTCCGTAGCACCGGCGAGGATCCTGATGACATACACATTTTTATCCCCTAGTGCACAAACTATAACATTAAAATGTATGAAAAAAGTAGGCACATTCACAACTGTAATGCTACTACTTCATAAAGTAGACTTTGGGCTCATAGCACTCATCTTAGGGGAAGTGTTCATGTTGTTGATCCTTGCTGTTGCTTGTGTAAATACAGTGCAACAGTGAACACAGTTTTCATAATCAACTTGGCACTTTATTGTTTGATTACCTATTTAGTTAATTAGATACATTTTTCGTTACTCTCTATTCACCTAAACTTGTTTCTATGTAGATGTGCTTTGTATCCGATGTTGCCATAGATGATGATTTTCCAGAAATTTGAGTCAAATCAAGATCCATACTGGTTGGAAAAATCTTCTTGTAAAATTGGTACTAGATATTTTCCATAATTTTTTGGATTAGAATGGAAATAAAACAACTGGTCATATGGCCATATTCTATGTTATAACCTAGTAGATGTGAAGACCTAATGCTTCACTCTGTGGTCACTTGACCTTATGTTATGACCTAGTAGATGTGAAGGCCTAATGCTTCACTTGAGGTCACTTGACCGTATGTCATGACCTAGCAGATGTGAAGACGTGAAATCTAATGCTTGACTCTGTGGTCACCAGACCATATCTCGTAGTCTAGTACAGTGATTCTCAACTGGTGGGGAATTCCCCCTCCCCCCTGGCCGCCCAGGCGGGTGGGGGGGATTTTAGGGCTTGGGGGGGGGGGGGGGGTAAGATTATTTCAGGATCACGTTAATACAAGAACCGATTACTTGATATTGTTTTTCCCTTCATACTTTATGGTTCTGTACGTCTCATCCTTCTAAAATTCACGTTTTATGTGGACGTCTAGACTTTAGTATGTGCTATTAAATTTAGCTTCCATTATTATGTATACTGTGGGGGGGGGGGTGTTAGGTAGGAAATACGAAGGGGGAGGGGTGAATGGCGTTCTGAAAATATGGTGAAGGGAGAGGGGGGGCACGGGCCAAATTTTTAGGTAGAAACTGTGAAGGGGGGGGGGGGGGTGACGTTCTGAAAATATGGTGAAAGGGGGCACGGGCCAAAAAAGGTTGAGAACCACTGGTCTAGTAGATGTAAAGGCCTAATGTACACAAAGCACATGTAGACAGTTGAGAGTAAGCAATGTGTTGCTAATTCATGTCTTTATTGTGTTGCCAAACAGAACTAGCAGTGCAGCTGTTGGAGATCCTCAAGGTCAAGGTCAGTGTGGTTATATATTATTTTCATATCTACATTCAGTAAGGAACCATAGCAAGCTATAGTTTCACCTCCTCTAACACCTCCCTTTCCCTACTCCCACCCAAGATTTGGTTTATTTTAGGTTTTATTTCTTCAGTAGCTTGCCATGCATCATCATCATCATCATGTAGCAGGTTCTTTGTAGAATGTTGCTGTTATTATTGCATGCTGGGAAGACTCACCATCTTTTACCTGTCTCGTGTATTTTTGTGTCTTTCTCGTTCCACAGATGCATGAGTGATATAGTGTCATCATTACAAATGCCCGCAGAAGTTGGATGTGTCGGCCTAACGGCACAAGAACACAGCTATGCTGTAAACAGGCACAACGCAATCACATCCGGAAAAAAATTCCGGATGAACGCAGAAGAAGAAGAAGTGTCATCATTATTTTTCCCGCTGCAAACATTCCTTTTGTAGTATATTAATTCTTATAATTCTTAATTTGTTTCTTCTGCAGAACTTTGAAATCAAAGTGCCCTTTATTACTCCAGCTATTGTTAGCTACAGAAAGGAAAAAAATAAAGAAGGTAATTAACTTTTTTTTTTTTAAATTAGCAACATTACTATGTGTGTGAAGCAATTAAACGGTATGACATTTGCCAATATAGAGCTCATGGAGAGAATTGAAGAAAGACCAGTGTATCAAGATATTAGGTAGGAACGCTGGTGCTGGACAGACATACACTGAGAAAGCATGAGAGTGGTATAACTGGAAAGTTCTTTTTCAGGGGGTATATTTGAAGGCCTAAAAACACATAGAAAAGAGAATTAGAAACAATCAAGATGTGTTTGTAAGGCTGCACACACTGATGATATTTGTATGTGTATTGTTTCCGTGATGTATGTGAAGCATCTCATCACCATTGCTTGGAGTTTGATTTCTGGTTCAGCAATTCATGTCTCTGTGTCACAGTATATAAGGCTATGAAAATGGCCCATATTTGCAATAATATAATTTAGTTTTCACTGAAATGTTCTTACCTATCCATTTTGGTTTCATTCTAGCTAGGATTCTTGTTACTTGTACAGCCCCTTCTGTAGTTTGTGCTTACTCATTTATCATTAATTATAGATAGATCCGAAGTGCATGAACTGTGCTTACTATGTCCTTTTTCAGTAGTATTGATTCATTCTTTGCTATTTATCATTAGCTGTGTTTTGTGTAGTTCATTTCTTACTGTGGTTGTGATATTTTCTGTAGTCGTTTTTTTTTACTGTAGCTGTAATGTGTTTTCTTTGATTGATTTCTTACTGTGACTGCATGTTTTCTTTGGTTGATTTCTTACTGTGGTTGTAATGTTTTCTTTCTATAGTTTGTTATTGTGTTTGTGATATTTTTGTGTATGGTGGTATTTATATGCTCAGGTATTCCATCAATTCATAGTTTACAAGGGCAACCTCATGCTGTTTTTCTATTGAGCTTTGGTGATAAACTTTTTGTGGGACACTCACTGTCTTGTGATAATCATTGGCCTGAAGTGTCAGTGTACGGTTTAAATATTTGATGTCAGATGTCTATAAAATGTGTATTGTCATTCATTCACCTGTTTAGAATGTTGACAATATGTCGTATCGTGTCAGGATAATTCATTCCATAGGCTGGTATGATATTTCTTAATAGTTTCTCTTTGTGTCAATAAATGGTTTTCAAATTTGGTCTTATCTGAGCGGTGTTGGGCACAAGTAAGTTCAGAGTGAAGCATGACTCATGGGGAACATTTGATAGATCAATGTCGAAAAGACATAAATTCTGGGTCGAAATGCTGTGAAAGGAAAATCAGGCATGAAAAGATGATGGGAAGAACACATCTCCCATATTTTAAGATTATTTTTGAAGTGTGTGAGAAGATAGTATACTAGTGTGTTTTAGAATGATAGTAGAAGTGTATACTCTGTTTGAAATGATGGAGATGAACTGTAATTGTAGAAAAGGACCCAATCTGTGAAGTAACTGCTATTCTGATGTGCATAGCATTCTTACGATTGGCTTTATTCATGTGTAAGAAAACCAGAGTGAAGCATGGGGAGCTTTGTATCATTATAACATTCCCTTCAGAAGCCCAGATGATAGATTTAAGATGAGCCAAAGAAGTGTTTGGAAGCAGGCTGCATGCTTGGAGCTAATATAAACAGCCCACATAATAAAGATACATATCAATAAGTGGGAGTTTTCCTACAAGAACTGGATAGATCCAGTCAGCTGTCTTTGTTTTAGCGAGGTCAAGGATATTTTAATGATGCTCACATAATAAAGATACATATCAATAAGTGGGAGTTTTCCTACAAGAACTGGATAGATCCAGTCAGCTGTCTGGTTTTAGCGAGGTCAAGGATTTTAATGATGCAGAGATCATCGTCAGCAGACAGTCAAAGATATATAAAGAAGAAGAGTCCTCCATAAAACCAATACAGAAATAACTGCGATACTCCACCAATTGTAAGTAGCCATAATACAAGGGAATCTCAAGCGGACCCCCGACAGAAAGCCACCAAAACATGCTCAAGATGACTACCACATTATGGACAGACCAGAACAAGTCATTATTCTGCACCTCAGAACAAGACACAATAGATTACGCAACCCACAAAATTCAAGATTGGTGAAACAGCCATGTGCACATGTGGATTGGCGTTGCAGAATGTTTGGTGCGAATGTAAAAGTAAACATACCATACAGTGTATTGGGTACATGGTGCAAGACTCGTATTTCTATAGATGAGTTGGCTCTCGGTCGGTGATTCTTGGATTGACGAACCTACATAAAATGAGTACCAGAAAATCGTCTGGGGGGGGGGGGGGGTAGAATGACAATCATGACCCAGGCCACATGATTCATCCAATTTTCTTTAGGTTTGGCATGGGCTTCTATCTTCAATATGCCTCTGTGACATTGGCACTGGAGTCCTTTGCGTTTTAATGGCAGGGGTAATAAATAGAGATGTGTGTGAGGTGTGGCTGTGATGTTACGGTGTCTCAGGCGTAGAAGACACCAGGTTTCAATCTCAGCATCGGGCAGGAAGTGTTGACAAGAACCAGTTGTGTTTAATATTATGTACCCCCTGAATGCTTGGGTTGTGAGATTAGATATCATGCCTTCTCAGATAAGGGTGAAAAACATGCAGTCTTGTGTACACGCTGTGCATATTAAAAATATCCTGTGCAGTTGGAAATCATAAAGAGTAGGCTGTATATACCTGGCAAGATTGTTAGAAAAAGCTGACCACAGATAGATCCTGTTACCTTGCATATTTTCTGTCTAGAGGAAGCAAATCGTACACAGATGCATACTGAAATTGGACATACTGACCTGTGAGGTACATAATTAGAGGTGATACACTATCCTCAGAACAGGAGCAAAGAACAAGATACAAGTGTTTATGAAATAATTAACGTGTGTGTGTTCTCCTTTCCTTGTGGTGTTGCCTGTGTTTTAAGTGGGACTTATTTTTGAAATTCTCTAGGTTTGTACAAGGTCATTCGCATGCTTTTGGAGATAGATGGAGCCAGTTACATCGATGATACTGTGGAATGCCTTCATACATTTGGGTATCCAGCGCTTTCTGCTCTAGGAGAGACGAGAGAGGACATTGTACAGAACTTTAAGGTAAACGTGTGTCTTAATACTTGATGACATGTTAGCTTCTTCTCTGGTAGAAGATGAATATAAAGAAAATTACAAGGAAATTTAGTACATGGAAATATAGTCACTAAATGAGAATTCCAGTAAACATTGCAAAGAAGCAGACTTTAGTATAGGTGTTTCTTCTTGTGTATACACCTTCAGTTGTCAGCCTGAACATATTTAAAAAGAGCAGCTGTCACCTTGAGCTTGTTGGCACATCCATAGTCTGTTCTCAAATGTGTGGGTGTTCAGTTTGTTGCATGTCATTAACAGGACATCGCAATCAACCCCTGCATTTTTTTGCTGTTGTGATTTTCTAGTCAGTTTTATGTTCAGTAGTTCGTCATTGCTTTCAGAACCACCCACGCTTATACCATTGTGAACATTCACACAAGGCTGCCTGCTGTCTGAACCACCCACGCTTATACCATTGTGAACATTCACACAAGGCTGCCTGCTGTCTGAACCACCCACGCTTATACCATTGTGAACATTCACACAAGGCTGCCTGCTGTCTGAACCACCCACGCTTATACCATTGTGAACATTCACACAAAGCTGCCTGCTGTCTGAACCACCCACGCTTATACCATTGTGAACATTCACACAAGGCTGCCTGCTGTCTGAACCACCCACGCTTATACCATTGTGAAAATTCACACAAGGCTGCCTGCTGTCTGAACCACCCACGCTTATACCATTGTGAAAATTCACACAAGGCTGCCTGCTGTCTGAACCACCCACGCTTATACCATTGTGAAAATTCACACAAGGCTGCCTGCTGTCTGAACCACCCACGCTTATACCATTGTGAAAATTCACACAAGGCTGCCTGCTGTCTGAACCACCCACGCTTATACCATTCTGAAAATTCACACAAGGCTACCTGCTGTCTGAACCACCCACGTTTATACCATTGTGAAAATTCACGCATGGCTGCCTGCTGTCTGAACCACCCACGCTTATACCATTCTGAAAATTCACGCAAGGCTGCCTGCTTTCTGAACCACCCACGCTTATACCATTGTGAACATTCACGCAAGGCTGCCTGCTTTCTGAACCACCCACGCTTATACCATTGTGAAAATTCACACAAGGCTGCCTGCTTTCTGAATGACCCACGCTCATACTATTGTGAAAATTCACGCAAGGCTGCCTGCTTTCTGAACCACCCATGCTTATACCATTGTGAAAATTCACACACGGCTGCCTGCTGTCTGAACCACCCACGCTTATACCATTGTGAAAATTCACACATGGCTGCCTGCTGTCTGAACCACCCACGCTTATACCATTGTGAAAATTCACGCAAGGCTGCCTGCTGTCTGAACCACCCACGCTTATACCATTCTGAACATTCACACAAGGCTGCCTGCTGTCTGAACCACCCACGCTTATACCATTCTGAAAATTCACGCAAGGCTGCCTGCTGTCTGAACCACCCACGCTTATACCATTCTGAAAATTCACGCAAGGCTGCCTGCTGTCTGAACCACCCACGCTTATACCATTCTGAAAATTCACGCAAGGCTGCCTGCTTTCTGAACCACCCACGCTTATACCATTCTGAAAATTCACACAAGGCTGCCTGCTGTCTGAACCACCCACGCTTATACCATTGTGAAAATTCACACAAGGCTGCCTGCTGTCTGAACCACCCACGCTTATACCATTGTGAAAATTCACACAAGGCTGCCTGCTGTCTGAACCACCCACGCTTATACCATTGTGAAAATTCACACAAGGCTGCCTGCTGTCTGAACCACCCACGCTTATACCATTGTGAACATTCACACAAGGCTGCCTGCTGTCTGAACCACCCACGCTTATACCATTGTGAACATTCACACAAGGCTGCCTGCTGTCTGAACCACCCACGCTTATACCATTCTGAAAATTCACGCAAGGCTGCCTGCTGTCTGAACCACCCACGCTTATACCATTCTGAAAATTCACGCAAGGCTGCCTGCTGTCTGAACCACCCACGCTTATACCATTCTGAAAATTCACGCAAGGCTGCCTGCTGTCTGAACCACCCACGCTTATACCATTCTGAAAATGCACGCAAGGCTGCCTGCTGTCTGAACCACCCACGCTTATACCATTCTGAAAATTCATGCAAGGCTGCCTGCTTTCTGAACCACCCACACTTATACCATTCTGAAAATTCACGCAAGGCTGCCTGCTTTCTGAACCACCCACGCTTATACCATTGTGAAAATTCACGCAAGGCTGCCTGCTTTCTGAACCACCCACGCTTATACCATTGTGAAAATTCACACAAGGCTGCCTGCTTTCTGAATGACCCACGCTCATACTATTGTGAAAATTCACGCAAGGCTGCCTGCTTTCTGAATTACCCACGCTTATACCACTGTGAAAATTCACACAAGGCTGCCTGCTTTCTGAATTACCCACGCTCATACCATTGTGAAAATTCACACAAGGCTGCCTGCTTTCTGAATTACCCACGCTCATACCATTGTGAAAATTCACACAAGGCTGCCTGCTTTCTGAATTACCCACACTTATACCATTGTGAAAATTCACACATGGCTGCCTGCTTTCTGAATTACCCATGTTCATACTATTGTGAAAATTCACACAAGGCTGCCTGCTTTCTGAATTACCCACGCTCATACCATTGTGAAAATTACGCAAGGCTGCCTGCTTACAAATTGCCTGTTGCTAATTTCAAATCTAACATGTGGGGTTATGAAACTACATTCACTGCCCCAAAGCCATAGATGGCGGAGTGAAGTGATAGGTTGTCACATTTTGAGCAGGTGTGGGACAAAATAATGTTCATTGTTCTGCGTATGTTGGGCGCTCCAGCAGTACATATTTAACCATCATTTTACCAATTCCACAGTTACATTCATTAGTATTGTCTGCCTTTAGTTTATTAAACAAGTGTAGCTTCAGCCTGAATAATCTGAAGATTGTTACCTGTTCACTTGGTAATATAAAACAGGTTTTTAATATACTTTTTCATTTTACAGTCAAATTATTTAAAATACGGTAACTCAGATTGGTATTTTAATTTTTTTTTACATTGTCTATTATATTTTCATAAACATTACCTTTCATTTTCTCAGATTTGCAAAGTGAACACAATTTAACTCTGTATATGCTGCTCTTCATCTGATGTATAAAATTGTTTTACATTCGATATAATCGGGTGCTGGTGACAACTTGCTTCTAGCCTATTTAACAAGCTTCATTCATTCATTCAGTAGCATGTCCTTTGCAGAACCTTGCTCCCATAACAACCTTCTGGAAAACCTCTTGATCAAAAGCAAGACGTCCCGCGTCCAATACACCCATCTGGAGATCATCTGCCACATCCTGCACCCATCTTCTCTTTGGCCTTCCTCTTCCTCTTTTCCCAGGCATATACCCCTCCATTATTGTTCTCTCTAAACTTTTGTGACGTTTCAAGTGACCTGAATGTTTCAGTTTTCTTTGTTTTATTGTCTTTAATAGCCAACCTTCTTCATTATTCAGCTATTGAAGTAATTTAACAAGCTACATTCTCTTTTTGAGCGTACTCATACATTCTGCCTGTGTAGCGTGCAGGAGACAAGACCACGAGCTGACCACGACTCTGGTGATCATGTCAGATGGCAAAACATGAGTGACCACGCATAGCAGCATGACACATGATAATGATAAGTGTGCAAGAGAAGCAAGCTGATTGGCTGTATTTCATCCCAAATGTTGTTTGGTCATGTAAATATGGGCCTAGGATCAATTACCAATATTCCGTGAAGGTGTGCTAATCAGGTCCTTTACATTTTCAGCCTTTGTTTAAATATATAGTTAATTGACATAAGTAGAAAAAGGAGAGTGTTACAAGGGGCTGAGTGTCAATTCTAAACCCATTCTGTGAGAAAGATATTCATGCCCGGTGAAAGATGTGTGTAGAAAGCTTATACGTCTGGTCAACAGATAATAATATAAGCAACGTCAGTTTAATTAAAATATCATTTGACAGAGAAGACTGGTGGCCATGATTGCCTTTATCTGCTTCAGACCTGTCACCTGAAGTAGTAGTGGCTAATTCTGACAGTGTTATGGGAAAAAGGATGTTTACTCTCACAGTGTATAGGAAAATAAGATGTTTATGTTCATAGTTTATAGGGAAGTAAGACATTTATGCTTATATTGTATAGAAAAGTAGCAAGTACCAGGATGGCTTGGCCTTGTGGCATGGTTGAGACAGAAACACGGAGCTGATCCACAACTCTGGTGATTGAGTGAGATGGCAGAACATGACCACCCACGCTTACCGGAATGGCACATGATGGGTGATGGATGGATGTATAGAAAAATAGGACGCATATGCTCACTGTGTATAGGGAAAAAAAGACGTTTATGTTCATAGTTTATAGGAAAATATATACATTTACGCTCATAGTGTATAGGAAAATAAGACAATTTAGTCTCATAGTAAGTAGAGAACCTTCTTTAACACACCTTATAAGATACTTATGTAATACTAGCTGACCCGGCCCGGCTTCGCCCAGACCCTGTTGGGGAGCATCTCATTTAATTCATATAAGTAGTCATATAAGTTCTCGTTCCCGTTACCGACTATCTGTCTGTCTGTCTGTCTGACCCGGCCCGTCTTCGCCCAGACCCTGATGGGGAGAATCTCATTTAATTCATATAAGTAGTCATATAAGTTCCCGTTCCGACTGTCTGTCTGTCTGTCTGTCTGTCTGACCCGGCCCAGCCCATGGTGGAGAGCATCTCATTTAAATTATATAAGTAGTCATATAAGATCCCGTTCCCGACTATCTGTCTGACTGTCTGTCTGTCTTGGGTAAATGGAGGAGGGAGGAGGAGGAGGGAGGAGGAGTAGGGAGGAGTAGGGAGGAATAGGAGGGAGGAGAAGTGTGGAGGAGGAGGAGGGAGGAGGAGAACGCAGGAGAAGGGAGGAGGAGGATGGAGGAGGCGGAGGGAGAAGGAAGAGGGAGAATGAGGGGAGGAGGAGGAGGGAGGAGGAGGAATGTGGAGGGAGGCGGAGAGAGGAGGAGGAGGGAGGAAGAGGAATGTGAAGGGAGGAGGAGTGATGAGGAGGAGGGAGGAGGAAGAGGGAGGAGGAGGAATGTGAAGGGAGGAGGAGGGAGGAGGTGGAGTGAGGAGGAGGAGAGGGAGGAGGAGGGAGGAAGAAGGAGGAGGAGGGATGAGGAGGAGGAGGAGGGATGAGGAGGAGGAAGAGGGAGGAGGGAGAAGGAGGAAGAGGGAGGAGGGGAAGAGGAAGAGGGTAGGAGGAAGAGTGGAGGGAGGAAAAGGGAGGAGGTAGGAGGAAGAGGGGGGAGGAGGAGGAAGAGGGAGATGGAGGAGGGAGATGGAGGAGGAAGAGGGAGGAGGGAAAGAGGAAGAGGGTAGGAGGAGGAGGGGAGAGGAGGGAGGAGGAGGGGATAGGAGGAGGGAGGAGGCAGAGGGAGAAGAAGGAAGGAGGGAGAATGAGGAGGGGAGGAAGGAAAGGGAGGTGGAAGAGGGGGAGGAGGAAAGAGGTAGGGGGAGGAGGAGGTAGAGGGAGGAGGAGGAGGAAGGAAAGGGAGGAGGAAGAAGGGAGAAGGAGGAGTGAGGATGATGAGGGAGGAGGAGGAGGGAGGGAGAGGGAGGAGAAGGGAAGATGAGGGAGGAGGCGGAGGATGGAGGAGGAGGGAGGAGGGAGAGGGAGGAAGAAGAGGTGGAGGGAGGAGGAGAGAGTTCGCCATTCCGAATTCATACTCGTCTAGTTCTTCCCTTCTACACGACTGTAGATAACTTCCTTACACATAAAAAGATGAATTGTTATTGATATTGCCGTGGCATGGAGGAATATCAGCAGCAGAGTTGATCCAAAAAACCAAAGACTGAGATCTACGGAGAGCCATGAACGCCTACGCCAGCCGGCACGGCACTTGATGATGATGATTGCCGTGTGGCGATTCTGTGTAGTCACGTCATTTTCTTCCCTTTCCCTGGCGTTTTGGTTCGGGGATTCTTTCATCATCATCATCATATATTTACGTACGTATTTTGGGAGGGGAGGAGGAGGAAGAAGAAAAAAAAACTATGACAGTTGACAGCTCTGGAATGAAAGGAAGGTGTGTAGAAAATTTCATCTCAATCGGATGGGCCGTTCGCGAACAAATAAAGGACATACATATTTACATATTTACATACATACACTTTGTTTTATAGATATAGATAATGTTGTTATTTCTTCATAGGAATGTAAAAACCAATAGTTGTTGCTGACGAATTCAGAGTTTAAGATATTTTAAATATGGTTTTTATTATCCCTTCTTGAAATTTTGCAGGACTATGAGAAATCCTGGAATTCGATATTTTTCTTAAGTGACCTGGCAAATAGTTACTCAGCTGCTCTCAGTAACGGTGGGAAATTGTTTATTTCTTATCTACTAAACTGAGAATGTTTGTTAATGTGTGCAAGCATGGTGAAGGGACAGTTAATTTGTCTTGTTTAAGTAAGGCAGACCCATGGCAGTTATGGCTAGTGGAATGTGAAATGTTTGGCCATCACATATACATTTTAATCGTACCACACATACGTCATAGTATAATAAGAATGAGTAATCACTTTCCTTCCTCATTACACTCTCTGGTAGCCATTTTAAGCTGTGCCAACCTACAAAGGTAGATCAAGTGTAAAAAAAAGTGCAAAGAATACCATGGACAGACAGAAAAACCAATGACCAAGTACTACAGGAGACAAATGAACATCGTAAACTGATTAGAGAAATTAGACGTAGACAGTCAAAATTTTTTGGACATGTTATGAGAAGAAATGGATTGGAGAACTTAGTGACAACTGGCAAGATCGAAGGGAACAGACCAAGAGGAAGACCGAGAGGAAAATACCTGGATGGCTTGGCCACATGGCATGGACGAGACAGGAACACTGAGCTGATCCACGACACTGGTGATCGAGTGAAATGGCGATTCATGACCGCCCACGCTTCCCGGCATGGCACATGATTGATTGATTGATAATGGAGGTACAAACACAGGACAACTGGGTCAGCATGCAGGCATGTTAGCCACTGTGCCACCAGAAAGTTATGACAATTATATTTTACGAACTTGGAATTTCCCTCCAAAGTCAGGAAAAGATACGGATCCTACTACTGAGAATTGACGTAATTCTCTTCTATTTTTAATCTGTAAAAGAAACATGACACTTGAAACCCTGAATAATGGGCTAGTATTTGTACACCAACTAGGTCATATTTGAGAAATAATCTGTAACGCAAGAAATATGTTCCAACTTCACAGCAAAGGGCCACCCCCATAATGCTCTGTTCCTATGCCAGTGAATATCACACAAAATTCTCCTTACTGCCCCATGTAAAAAGTGGAACAAACAGAAATCAAGTACATGCATAAGGCCGCTGCCAGAATGCCAACACAAGTCCGCCATGAAAATTACAATTCATTGTCGATGGAAGCGGCAGCCACCAGAAAAGTAGCATCTTCAAACACATTACTGGATAGTGCGAAACTAGCTAGTTCAGCAAGCGGCCGCCACCATTTTCTGAACATGCAATTCACAATATAAACAATCGCGGACAGGTGTAAAAGCACTCCACACAACATCCACAGCTCACGGTGTCGCTCCAAGCACTAACCATGTACGACCAGTCCAATATGAGGAAAATGCATAAGCAAGCCTTAGCCAGAAGCAAAAACACTCCAGAGACCTTAACAGCTCAACTGCATATCCACCATATTGGACGTTGTCAGGGACATTATTTTTGGCCTCTTAAGTTAACATTGGTGGCACAGTGGCTAACATGCCTGCACGCTGACCTAGCTGTCTTGTGTTTGTATCTCCATTGAGGCAGATATTTTTCTACACTTGACCTACCTTTCCAGGTTGGCCCAGCTTAACATGGGTAGCAGAGAGTGTCCTGGCAAGTGAAGGCATCTGGCATATTTAAGCATCGTGTCATGTTCAGTATTGTTGTCATGATAGATGGAGGCCACTGCTTCTCACAGAAGATTGAAAGCTATGTAAAATGTACACTTTGGAGCTCAATAAATAAGAGAGGCTTGCAAAATGAAGTTTCAACCCCAGCCTTTATCAGTTAACAAAATAGCGTGAAGAACATGACAAACTTATTTGGCAGCGCAAATATTACATCCAAACACCTACCTAGGGTTGGAAGATATGAAAGTGCACAAACATCTATCCTAAGATAAAATGGAAGATGAAAGTGTTTATTTCCAGCTATAGGGTATCTTCTTTTACGATCACTGTCTGTGATAATTATATGCTTGTGCAAGTTCTCATGATAAGCTTGACCTTTTGTTTTTCTTTTAGATCCTCTTTAGTTTCATAGTTTTATGTTGATTTAATGGGAACTGTATATCGTACTTAGCAAGCAATGCAGAGGGCAGTCATGCTGAGCATGCTCAGCAGTTTGCTGGTTTAGATCACACATGCATGGTGATGAAGCAGAGACGAAGCTTGTTTGTCTGTGCAGTCTGTTATGCCTCACCTTAAGAACAAACATAGTGATTTGCCCCTGCTTTTGAAAAGTGTGGCAGTTGTATTGGGTTGGTTCTGTTCCTTAGAGTATCACATTTTGACAGTGTGTGCAGGGTCTTTGTGGTAGCATGGTTGGACACGAACCTCCGGTGTGGGTGACCAGGAGTAAGATCTTGTGCATGCTAGCCTTCATCCTGAAATAGAAGTCACATGTGCATATTTATACCAGATTTACCATTTCCTCTTCACCCTGAATGGGGTAAGAGAGGATTGATATGGAAAATAAGATGACAAAAATCAGTGGAAAATAGCTGTAAAGTTTTTTGAAAGAGTGATTCATTCATGTTTGGAAAATAGCTGTAACGTTTGTTGAAAGAGTGATTCATTCATGTTTGGAAAATAGCTGTAAAGTTTGTTGAAAGAGTGATTCACTCATGTATGAATTGATAGAATCAGGGACCAGTGATTACTTCGTCCTGGTAGACAAACAACACACTGTTCCTGGTCCTTGACCATGTCCCATCCCTGAGTAGAATTGTCTATACAGTATTATTTGTTCCTCTGATAGTTTTTCATATTGAGACCAGAAAATGAAGTTTTTGCGTATGAACCATTGATTGTGTTAACAGGTTTGTTTTCTCCATCTTTCAGCTTCAGAAAAAGAATTGGATTCCAAAGTCTTTCAGTGGTTTGATTTTGATTCTCTTTTGGTTAAACATTTGGGAAAAGATTTGAAGTCTTTTGCAGATGTAAGTGCCTTGTGTTTTTATTTCTGTGTTATAAGTCACAAAGTCTAATTGACATTCATACACAAAGGTTATTATGTTTAAAGCGTTTAATAAAATTAATGGTTACTGACATAGGGAGAAAAACATTAGAAATAATTAGGGAGAAAAACAGTAGAAATAATATGTATATAAGAAGGCGTAATTATGGTATATTAGCTTGATTGATCAATTTAAATGAGAGAAAAAGATCTACAGAGGAGGCAACCGAGCCCAGTACAGTTTGTCAAGTTGGAAATGGGATATTCATATTTATATCAGCACACAACCTACAGCCCTTGTCTGTCACCTGCTAATTCTCATCTCATGGCAACTGATTCTTCTACCACATACATTTGCACACACAGGATACCTTGATTGTCCTATATCCATCATTTCCCAGCTCTTCTGCCACACACACTTGCACACACAGGATACCTTGATTGTCCTATATCCATCATTTCCCAGCTCTTCTGCTGCACACACAGGATACCTTGATTGTCCTATATCCATCATTTCCCAGCTCTTCTGCCACATACACTTGCACACACAGGATACCTTGATTGTCCTATATCCATCATTTCCCAGCTCTTCTACCACATACACTTGCACACACAGGATACCTTGATTGTCCTATATCCATCATTTCCCAGCTCTTCTGCCACATACACTTGCACACACAGGATACCTTGATTGTCCTATATCCATCATTTCCCAGCTCTTCTGCCACACACATTTGCACACACAGGATACCTTGATTGTCCTATATCCATCATTTCCCAGCTCTTCTGCCACACACATTTGCACACACAGGATACCTTGATTGTCCTATATCCATCATTTCCCAGCTCTTCTGCCACATACACTTGCACACACAGGGTGCCTTGGTTGTCCTGTGTCCACTATCATGTTGTTGGTAGACTCTGACCTCTCCTTCCAGCAGCCCAGAAAGCATGCTGTGGAAGGTGAGGGCAGGCAAGCTTCGTGCAGAGTGGCTTGCTTCGCTTCGGAGGTCACGGGTGGCAAGCATCACCTGGATCTTTTCTCCGGGGCATGCCAGTGTGCTAGGGAATGAACAGGCGGACAGATTGGCTGGCTCTGCAAAACTTGATCGAGTATTGATGCATGACAAGGCAGACGTGGTTGTGGCCTTATGGGAGCACGTGTACACCTCAGAGGAGCAAATGGATCATCATGGTCTGGCAAGAATGAGGCAGCGAGGAGTGACGAGGGGATCTGGCCGACACTCGGTGCTCAGGGGAAAGGCGAGACGGACATATAATCAGATTGCTACTGGTACTATTGGTGTTGGAACTCTTCGCTGGCTGCTGAGGATGGGGACGGAGCACCTGTAGGAATGCCATGAATGCTGTGATGTTGGTTCCTAGATCAATCAATCAATCAGTCAATCCTTCCAGCAACCATGCCTTCCTTCACTGTTCTTCTTACACCTCTGTGGCATTTAATATGGCCAGAGTATTTCAGTTTCTGAGTTGGGATGCGCTTTAGGAGATATGCTTCTGTTTGTTAGTTCTTTATGTTGTGTTTAGATATTCTGTCTTCAGAGAACTAAGCATTTGTTTATTTGACTTGCATTCATTAGCACACCACCTTTTTCTGATAGCTGCAAACCTATTTTCCGCAACACCTGCTCCTTCAATTATGCTGCATGCTTCTCCACCTTTTTTCCTGTAGTTCAATATATGCTTAAGTTGCATTTATTGATTGGTATTTCATTATTGAGTTTTGTTTAGCTTTAACTTGACTTGCCTCTTGCCAATAGATTTTGGTAACTGTTGGTCTAGCCTGCATATTTTCTAGCTGATTTTGATGATTGCTATCTTCATGGTTTTTATCAGCATCTAGTAAACAAATCTTGCTTTTATATGACGCTTCTTTTCTAGCTTATTTCTTTTCCTAATGTGGCTAAAAAACAGTCTACATCTTAATTAGTTTACAGTTTTCATTTATTTCTTGAAGGACTTGCTTATTTATTTTTTTGTCCTTCCTGGTATTCTTTGCATTTTCCTCAGAAACCATCTCCACTGCTATCAGATGTTTCTGTTTCTCTCCATGTTATCCACATTTCACATCCATATAACAGTACAGGTTCTGAGACATGGTTGTGTAGACAGTTTAATACAAGGCTTTGTAAATGTGTAGATAGTTTAATACAAAGCTGTGTAAATGTGTAGACGGTTTAATACAAGGCTGTGTAAATGTGTAGACAGTTTAATACAAAGCTGTGTAAATGTGTAGACAGTTTAATACATATCTGTGTAAATGTGTAGACAGTTTAATACAAGGCTGTGTAAATGTGTAGACAGTTTAATACATATCTGTGTAAATATGTAGACAGTTTAATACATATCTGTGTAAATGTGTAGACAGTTTAATACAAGGCTGTGTAAATGTGTAGACAGTTTAATACAAGGCTGTGTAAATATGTAGACAGTTTAATACATATCTTGTAAATGTGTTGACAGTTTAATACATATCTGTGTAAATATGTAGACAGTTTAATACATATCTGTGTAAATATGTAGACAGTTTAATACAAAGCTATGTAAATGTGTTGACAGTTTAATACAAGGCTGTGTAAATGTGTAGATAGTTTAATACAAGGCTGTGTAAATGTGTAGACAGTTTAATACATATCTGTGTAAATGTGTAGACAGTTTAATACATATCTGTGTAAATGTGTTGACAGTTTAATACATATCTGTGTAAATGTGTTGACAGTTTAATACATATCTGTGTAAATATGTAGACAGTTTAATACATATCTGTGTAAATGTGTAGACAGTTTAATACAAGGCTGTGTAAATGTGTAGAAAGTTTAATACAAGGCTGTGTAAATGTGTAGACAGTTTAATACAAGGCTGTGTAAATGTGTAGACAGTTTAATACATATCTGTGTAAATATGTAGACAGTTTAATTCATATCTGTGTAAATGTGTAGACAGTTTAATACAAGGCTGTGTAAATGTGTAGAAAGTTTAATACAAGGCTGTGTAAATGTGTAGACAGTTTAATACAAGGCTGTGTAAATGTGTAGACAGTTTAATACATATCTGTGTAAATGTGTAGACAGTTTAATACAAGGCTGTGTAAATGTGTAGACAGTTTAATACATATCTGTGTAAATGTGTTGACAGTTTAATACATATCTGTGTAAATGTGTAGACAGTTTAATACATATCTGTGTAAATGTGTAGACAGTTTAATACAAGGCTGTGTAAATTTGTTGACAGTTGAACACATTGTTATGTAATTGTATAGGCAGTTTAACATAGTAGTGTAATTGTGTAAACAGTTTAATGTGTGGTTATAAGTAATTGCAGACAGTTCAATGCAGAGTTATGTACTTCTTTGAAGACAGTTTGTATAATGTATTTGTGTTTTTTAGGCAGCAATATTATGTTCTTGTGTTTGAGCTTACAGATAACCTGACATTTTCATGACCTAAATTTCACCAGGTTCTGGTTTTCCTGGGCCAGCATTGTATCAGCAAGGGACAGCTGTTTTCATTGTGTGGCTTTGCTGCCTTTCATTTAGCTCAGACTAAGAACTGGGACTTGGTTGATACACTTCTGACAGAGTTCCAAGAAAAGGTAATCATAGTTTCTAGTCATTGTGAGTATGTGGTCTGAGCATTTGTTGGCATCTTTTGTGTGTCAGATAATATGCTGGTTAAAGTTAGTTGCATATCCTTTACAGGATGTAGGGGTCAACCCCAGCATTTTTTTTTGCTGTTCGTGATTCCTGGGGAAGTTTATATTCACTAGTTTGCCATTGTATTCTGAACGGGCGGCGCCCATACCATTTCATAAAAAACCAACATAAGGCAGTCTGATGCCAAATCGCCCACAGCTGTGTTTTGAGCGCGGTATGCAGGATTACGAACTGCGTCCGTAACCCCTTCACCATGGAGCCGGCTAATATACTGGTAGTAACCTAATTTTTTTTAAGGCCAGTGCAGAAACACAAGTGCTCAATAGCTATGGTTTCAATAGAAGTCTTCTTATTTATGTATTTATTTATTTTGAGATAGTTTTTGTTGTTGTCGAGGTGGCCATTTTCACTGTTTCTCCACACAAGTGCACTTGGGTGTGTATGTATATCTTCAGTTTGAATTAACATCAGTGTACATTCATTCTGTGCTTCGGTTCAGCTCTGTAGGTAATCATGTTGACTTGATCCATTGGTTTACCTTCTGATATTGTGACAGTGCCAGTCAGCCCATCTGCTCTTTCACATGTCCTGATATGAGGATGAAAATAACTTTAAGAATTGTGGACCTCTGCAGAGATTAAATTGGATATCTGTGTGTGAAAGCTGCTTCAAGTTTCTGGATCATTCTCAATGAACCACTTGGTATGCAAGCATAGGTTTAGTTGTGCAAGTCAAGCCAGTGCTGCTATTGTTACCATAACTTCGGCTGTCATACTGGCTGTGGTCTTGGCAAATGCACTGCTGGCCTCTGTAATGATTCTGTCACATGAACAAACTGAGCAATCGTGTGCAGACTTTTGATGCTAAACAACCTGCTTGTCTGTGTTTACACCAGCATCCTCCTCATCTCAGCTGTCGTTAATAAGAGTACTGATCTTTTAATCTGCTGTTACGGGATTCCACCCTTTTCAGCTCTTGCAGAATTTTATAAGGGTAGAAAAGATGTCTCTGAATGTTGGAGGCGCTGGTGTCAGTTCTTGCTTTTAAATGTCATTTGACATGTTTTGGCATTGAATACACCTATTTTGACACAAAACTGTTGTACTCATGCACATATTCACTGAAAGCGGATGTTCCCCTTTCTTAATTATGTTTTACCGTAACTGGTATAAGTAGTGTTTTATATTTATGTTTTTCTTTATTATGTTTGCTATATCTCTGGTTACTTCTCTCCTCCCTATATAGCGAAGTAATAATGAGAGAGATCAAAGGGATGCCAGGAATACTAGTTGGAGGTTATAATATAAATAGTATACGCTATGCAGATGACACAGTATTGGTGGCGGATTAATCAACAGACCTACAACAATTGTTGGACACTGTAGTAACAGAGAGTGCAGGGAAAGGACTCTTCTTGAATATGAAGAAAACAGTAACAATGGTGATATCAAAGGAAATAGTGACACCAAAATGTGACATAGAAATAGAAGGAAAAATTCTTAACCAAGTGGATAATTTTAGATACCTAGGGGCATTTATAACATCAGATGGAAAATGTACAACAGAGATTAAGAGCAGAATAAGGCAAGCAAAAGCCGCATTTTAGAAAATGAAGAGTATCTAATTCTATAAGTCACTATCACTGAATGTAAGAAAGAGAGTGCTGAAATGCTATGTAGAACCAGTTTTGCTGTATGGCAGTGAATCTTGGAATGTAAATGAACAAATTAAGAAGAAATTAGAAGCAACAGAGATGTGGTTCCTGAGACGAATGTTGCAAATTCCTTGGACTGCCACAGTAACTAACAACAACTGCCTGAAACATGCTAATGAAACTAGAACAATATATACATAAATAAGAAAGAGACAAACAGCTTTCTTCAGTCATGTGATGAGAAGAGAGGCATTGGAGAACATCATGACAACTGGAAAGATTGAGGAGAAGAGAGGCAGACCAAGAGAAATGATGCTGGATGGATTGAGACGGTGGCATGGAGGAATATCAGTAACAGAGTTGATCCAGAAAACCAAAGACCGAGATCTGTGGAGAGCCATGGACGCCTACGCCAGCTGGCAGGCCACTTGATGATGATATCTCTGATAAAGGTTGATATCATCACTGAAATTGTAAACATGTGTAGTCTGATTAAACAGATTACTTTTAAGTGGTGTTTTATATATTTTATGTATATTTGTAAAAAGAAAAAAACAATTTTCCATTCGTTTTATTATTTATTACACTTAGCTTGGCATCTTTATGAGTTTGTATTTGTTGTTTGTATGCTGGATCTCAAGATAGTTTTTGCTATAATTTTATACTCCTCAACTTTTTAACCAGTTCTTTTTTCTTCTCTTAAGCAATTTGCATAATTGATACACTTTACAGGACTTATTTTAAGATGTTTGCAAGTCTTTGTTATTTTTGTATGCTCAGTGCTAGAGAAATCTCATCAAACATGTAACTCTAGTGCCCTCAAGGATCATATATATTCACATATGTGGGAGCCACATTGGCATAGTTGTTATTGTGCTTGCTTATCAATACAGTGACTCGAGTTCAGTCTTCGGCAGTGGATGTGGTGTTTTGTGTGTGGCCTATATAGATAGGTTGTTGCATGTCTTTTGCAGGACGTTGTGGTCAACCCCAAACCCAGGTCGGTTTACTAAGCAATTTTACAGTCTGTGGTTTGCCATTGTTTAGTTTTTTTAATAAGAAGTCAGCATTTAAGTTCAACTGACCAGCATAGGGAATGATGCCACTACCCTACCTTCAGGGAACTGGAATTTTAAAAGCACTTTTCAGATAATTATCTTGGAAAGGAAAGGAACTTATCAACCCATCTTATTATGCCATTACCTGAAATATGTGAGGGTCTATTATGTGTGTGTGTGTAGGCATATTTACCAAACACATATATGTGTGTTTGATAGTTGTATGTGTATTACGTGTACTTGTGTACGTGTCTGGTTTCGTAAAATTGTTTTTTCCATGATGGATGAATCTTTAATGTAGGCTGATTTTCTCAAACAGAATCTGAAGTTTAGAATAGGAATCAAGAAAACAAAGTTCTACTCTGAAGCACCAGAAGAAATGAAAGCTGTAAGTTGTTCCTGTTGTTTGAAATTTAGTCACATAAAAACCTCTGACAATAAATTTAGAACAATAACATTTGATAGTAGACATCAATATTTAGTATTATCCATTGAGTTAATATTTAAATTCATTCATTCATTGGCACCTTGCCGTCTTAACAGACGATAGTTTGTGCTTCGAAAAGGCATAATAACTTTTACCCATGGCGGTAGCGAATGTGACTGATAAGGCCAATTCGCGCTGTAAAAGTTTGTTCACAGTGGGTGCGTGTGAACACGTGGTCATTTCCACCATCATGCACCATCTTACGTCTCATGTTCGGTGTGTGACTTATCTGCAATAATTTTCTCCTTTGTCTTTATTTCATTTCTATGCAACACGTTCAGCGGCGACTTGCTCTCAATGTGCATTATCAATGCCTGTATCAATCATGTCCCGCTTACACACATATTTAAATATGAACAGCTAAATGTGGGGCAACCAACATAGAGATGCCAGAGTTAACATTTATTTACTTATAAAGTAACTAAATGTGCTACAGTCAATAAAGGGCTTCCACACGAGTGGCAGTAAATATAGCGCTAGCATATGTATGGCAGCATGTTACTCACCCACCGAGTGTCAGGTGGTCTGAAAAACTACGGGTCTAGCACCATATGGGCAATGTGGCTTAGGGTGTGTCAAGGGGCCCTTTAGTCTTTACTGACACATGTGACAATAAATATAGAACTGCCACACGTGAGACAGTAAATATAGAACTGCCACACGTGAGACAGTAAATATAGAACTGCCACATGTATGACAGTAAATATAGAACTGCCACATGTGAGACAGTAAATATAGAACTGCCACATGTGAGACAGTAAATGTAGAACTGCCACATGTATGACAGTAAATATAGAACTGCCACATGTATGACAGTAAATGTAGAACTGCCACATGAGAGACAGTAAATGTAGAACTGCCACATGTGAGACAGTAAATGTAGAACTGCCACATTTATGACAGTAAACGTAGAAGTGCCACATGGGTGACAGTAAATATAGAAATGCCACATGTATGACAGTAAATGTAGAACTGCCACATGTATGACAGTAAATATAGAACTGCCACATGTGAGACAGTAAATGTAGAACTGCCACATGTATGACATTAATATAGAACTGCCACATGTATGACAGTAAATATAGAACTGCCACATGTGTGACAGTAAATATAGAACTGCCACTTGTGTGACAGTAAATGTAGAACTGCCACATGGGTGACAGTAAATATAGAACTACCACGTGTATGACAGTAAATATAGAACTGCCACGTGTGAGACAGTAAATATAGAACTGCCACGTGTATGACAGTAAATATAGAACTGCCACATGTGTGACAGTAAATGTAGAACTGCCACGTGTATGACAGTAAATATATAACTGCCACTTGTGTGACAGTAAATGTAGAACTGCCACTTGTGTGACAGTAAATATAGAACTTCCGCATGGGTGACAGTAAATGTAGAACTGCCACTTGTGTGACAGTAAATGTAGAACTGGCACTTGTGTGACAGTAAATATAGAACTGCCACATGGGTGACAGTAAATGTAGAACTACCACATGTGTGACAGTAAATGTAGAACTGCCACATGTGTGACAGTAAATATAGAACTTCTACATATGTTACAATAAATACGTAACTACCACATGGGTGACAGTAAATATAGAACTGCCACATGTATGACAGTAAATGTAGAACTGCCACGTGTGTGACAGTAAATGTAGAACTGCCACATGTGTGACAGTAAATGTAGAACTGTCACATGGGTGACAGTAAATGTAGAACTGTCACATGTGTGACAGTAAATATAGAACTGCCACTTGTGTGACAGTAAATATAGAACTGCCACATGGGTGACAGTAAATATAGAACTTTCGCATGTGTGACAGTAAATATTTACTAAGTAGTCAGAGTTCAGATCTCTGCAGCATATTTCTTCTTCTGAGTATGGCTCAGGGGTTGATCTTGCATCATTCAGTTAATGGGAATTGACCCTGCCTTGATGTGGTACAGGGGCTTGTTGGGTGTCCCGGTGATCACATCAATGCTGATCATGACATAGCTACTGCTAGTATGGTCCTGACAGGTCAAGGGTTAGTGACTAGACATATACCTGGTACCTTGCAAATGGACTCGTCAGAGTTAAGGAAGGCAAAATTAAATGGTATGAACAACAGATGATCTAGGCAACATGCCTTTCAAAACTAGCCTGACTCACTTTATGATGATGACTTAATTGTTTGCAGAGATTTGCCTTGGAAGGGAAAATGGTGAGGAAGTTAGCAGTCAGTTCACATTATTATGCCTATACCTAAAATGATTTGATAATGCCTTTTTTTTTGGTTTTGTTTGCGTCCCCCAGAAATTTGACAAGTTGTGTCAAAATGAAAGGACCTGGGAAAGGATTGGGGTAAGTATCTAGCTGTTCTATGTAGGAACTATGAAACATGTACCATATCGGTGCCAAATGGTGTATTCGATATAACAATAAACATCAGCAAAACTTGTTGTCCAGGTGGAACCAGTTGAACAGAATCTGAAAGCACTGTGCCAACAGCATTGACAGCTAAAGCCGGCAGACATGTCCATGATGTCAATATTTATTTCCTGCAAACAGCTTGTGACAAATATGAATAATAATATTAATAATACTAATAATCATCAGAATACCGTTCCTGTACAGCCAGGAGGGTCGGTATTGTAGCAATAAACATAATCACACAGCTGAACCTAACTATTCAAATCCTAAGGCAATGTCTCACCGCCTAGCATCAGTTCTACTGCCTCCTATCGATTGACTGTTCTGTCACCTTGGCCATTCTCGCAGAGTCCTAATTTCCACATTCATGACCAGCTGTTGGTCCTGACTGAGAGGAATAATGCTTTAACGATCTAGCTCTTCTACGAAGTAGTTCCTAGCTATCACTGCCATGTCCTGAAGGATTGTTGACAACCTTCTCTCCTTTAACAAACTCATGCCGCCTTCCGTGCCGCCAACCCAAGCTCTATCTGTTGTTGCTAAACTATCACGTTGTGATGTTTCTATCTTCTCACGTCACGTAGTGACTTTTTCTATCTGTTGGTTCGAGATTACTACTTCTCAGATTCTTTGTGACTTATCCATTACGTCATTCATTCTGACTCGCTACATGGCAGTCGGTACTGTGCAGACATGTACTATATAGGGGCTAAGTTGACATGTCCGCTGTCAGTGAGTTACAGAAACAGTGAGAAACAATCTCACGTGATTTCACCAAAGCTTTTTCTTAAGCTGTACCCTCTTCCTCATCGTGATTAGTGATCTGATTATATACACTTAAGTCACAGTTTGCAGACAATCTCATTATTTAGACTATTGATAAGTATCACATTCTGGCAAAAGCCAAGATTGGCAGAGTACTTCTTACAATCTCAGCATTTTGTGGACTGGAAACTTAAAATCAGTACTCAGAAAACTAAATACCATCTTCTTTTGCAGCCACAAATCACTAAAGAGAACCATGCAAATCATTGTGTGTGTAACAATGCTAACAAATAAAACCCGGTCTATCTGGGAGTAAAACTGGACACAAGCTGAAACTAGATTAAAATATTTTAAAATCTAAATGGAAAAGCAAACAGGCACATGAATCTTAGGCTTACTGGACCAGATAAGTACACTTTACATGACCTCTGTCTCAACTATGTTAGGTCAGTAATGGATTATACTGGTTGAGACCATTGTCAGCACTATCACATGTAGGGAGTGGCCAGCAGGGGCCACAGAAGTGGAAATCCAGCAACTAATTCAGGATAATGCTCGCCCGGGTGATGTGATTATCTACACAGATGGTTCGGTGTTGAGAGGTGGTAGAAGTGCCTACGGTTTCTTGGCAAAAGCTAATGGTCGACATTTGGTGCAGGAGAGCTTGGCATATGATACCACAACATCTAGCTTAAGAATGGAGGTGGAGGCAGTCAGTGCAGTTTCCGCTGGATGGAGAATACGATACACACACACATCGTGATTGTAACTGACTCAGAAAGCATGCTGAGTAGGGTGAGGACAGGCAAGCTTTGTGCTGAGTGGCTTGCTTCGCTTCGGATGGCAAGCATCGTCTGGATCTTTTCTCCGGGGCATGCTGGTGTGCTGGGGAATGAACAGGCAGACAGACTGGCTGGCTCTGCAAAACTTGATGGAGTATTGATGCATGATAAGGCATACGTGGTTGCGGCCTTGTGGGAGCACGTGTACATCACGGAGGAGCAAATGGATCACCATGGTCTGGCAAGAATGCGACAGCGTGGGGTGACGAGGGGATCTGTCCGATGCTCGACGCTTAGAGGAAAGGTGAGGAACACATATAATCAGATTGCTACTGGTACTATTGGGGTTGGAACTCTTTGCTGGCTTCTGAGGATGGGGGCGGAGCGCTTATGGGAATGCCCTGATTGCTGTGATGTCGGTTCCTAAATCAATCAATCACATTTTATTTCAGGGCTCTTTGCAATAGCAAGGTCTCCGGCCTGTGTGCTTGAGACCCTTGCTTGTAGCTGCATAAGAAATTGCTACCAACATAGAGCTATGAGACATCAGGTGTGGAAGAGCACTGACTCAAGCTGTAGAAAGGTACAGGTGGGAAAAGAAACACCTACCCAACTGATCCCTGGGAACACGGATTGAATAGCGTACTGCCATGGATTTGGCTAAATAGGAACAAACACAGTGTCCCACAACGGAGTGAAATGGACTTAACATTTTATGTACCACCCCCTTGGGAGAACTTCCACTTCCCAATAGTCAAGACAAAACTACTTGACAGAATGGTCAACAAGGACTCACTCCCCACAGTACTAAACAATGCCAAAACAGTTATCCAGCATCGACAATCCAGACATGCACAGATGGTGTAGCATGTAAGGCCATCTCCTTTACATGACATGGCCTTGGTTTCTCATGGCCTTGATTCTGGCAGACACCTTTGGCCATAGAAAAGCCTGTAATTATTGTTTTATTTTGGTTGAGTTATTTCTAACACAGATTCAAACTGCTCAGTGTTTGAGTGACTTGCACTTCAGTATGAATGTTGGTAGAATGACGTCAGCCATCTGTTTTACAGACGTCCAGCAAGAAATACCTACCTCTAGAGCAGTTGAAAGCTATGACCACAGAAGAGCTTGAACATTATGGGAAAGAGAATCCTGGTAACAACAATTCAAAGATTGCCTTACTAAACAAAGCTTTGGAAACAAATGTGAGTAAATAGACATCATTGTATTAGAAAAGTTAGTTGTATATCCATGTAGGACGTCACAGTCAACCCCTGTAGTTTTGGGCTCTGTGATTTCTTTGCAAGTTTATGTTCAGTAGTTTGCCTTTGCTTTCTGAACAACCAGAACTCATTGTATTTTGTTGTTGTTGCCGACTCCCTCCACAGGAGGAAAAGCTCCAGTCAGTTTGATTAAACCCTTTCAAGGCATGTAGGCCCAGTACTGTACCTGCCTGGGAGTCCTCAGCAGGGCGAGCACTATAACGTTTTGCAGTAATCAACATATTCCATGGCGTGATTGTGTGGCATCCTGATTTCTTTGGTGCGCCTCCTGGCTGGTGGCCTCCATCTTCAGCACCTTTCCTTTGCTAGAGTAGACCTGATGTCTTTCTCCAGTTTAGATGTATATGTATGTACACACGTGT
Source organism: Cepaea hortensis (assembly GCA_963921405.1). Lineage (NCBI taxonomy): Eukaryota > Metazoa > Mollusca > Gastropoda > Stylommatophora > Helicidae > Cepaea > Cepaea hortensis. The sequence goes on from OY992894.1 coordinate 53,878,184, forward strand.
TTGTGCATGTATGTATGTGCATACACCTAGAGCAGTCTGGTTTTATGGCACCTGATACTCACTGTCGCCTGTTCTGTTAAAATAGTTCCTCCACTTGAAGGCCACGAATTGGACTTTTGCTGCCAGACATGATGAATGCACAAGCCATGGGTGGCCATGAGCACCCAACCATGTAAAGATTGGGTGCTCACACCAACTCTGCACCCCTGGCTTATAACAGCAATTTGGAATGTTTGAAAATCTGCATATATTTCCTCTCCGCTGTACAGAACAAACACTGCATTCAAGTCATTATTCTGCAACTATTCCTACTGATACTGCCACAAAGACTTCTGCCTATGATCTTTCATTGTAACCTATGCCCTCATCCAACTCACACTAAGCATTCCAATCTTTTGCTATCTCATGCAGCTTCCCTCCATGCACTCCCTATGCTTATACTTTCTGTCTCTCTTCACCATTTGTTTTTACATCTCCTATTTCTTTTGTTCTGTGAGATCCCTGGAATTTGTTTAGGTCTCTCCATGAGTTCCACATTGGTGATTTTGTCATATCATGTTAGTCCCACTGTTCTGTATTGGTACAAACCAGTTAATCAGTGTTTGTAGTCTGGTTGTAATTGGTTTAGTTGTTCTCCGTGTTTTTGATCCAAATAGTAGTAGTGATTTAACATTGAAGTTAAATGTTATCAGCTTAGTGCTCAGTTTTATTTTAACGCAAACGCAAGTGATTTAACATTGAAGTTAAATGTTACCAGCTTGGTGCTCAATTTTATTTTAACGCAAACACCATAAATAAAATATTGTATGATTTCTTGCCTGGCATATTTCGCTGCATCTTGCCAGGTGCATATTGCAGAGTTATATATCACGTTATGTGAAAAAAATGAATGGTACTGTGACTGATATATAATTACATCGTCGCTGAAATTGTGCAAACATGTTGAACGTTATATCCACAGAAGTCTTAACACTTAGCAAAGTTGGTGATGGCTGGAATTGACTAATATGTAATGCTACTGTATATTTGAGCAATCGATTATTGTTCGTCAAATACAGTATCAGAAATGCAGCCTGCTTATTACTTCTACGATTACTAATCAGCAAATGTTCCGTGCTGGTTGAATTTGACGTTTTATGACCCATCAACTGCACAGGGATTTATGGCGCTTGTGTTTAAGTTCACTAAGGAAATACATTGTTTTGAATGTAAGTTTAGTTTATTTTGACTTCCATAAATTTCCTAACGCTGTGAAATCTCGATTTTTTTATTCTTAGTGTAATATTATAGCAAATGTAAATTATGTGTATGCTGATGTTTTGGATTTGATAATTTTATCAAGCATATAATATAATGTGCACATATCATTTAATAGGAGGGTTGTTGTCATAAAACTTTTGTAAATAAAACTCATGACAATAACATGTAATAACATTGGTCTTTATGGAAGCTTGTCTTTTTGTTTAATGTTGCGAGCATCTTGTTTACATCTTCTTTTATGGAGCAGATTTTGATGCAGTTTACTCACCATTTTTTTCTAAATTAATTGTAACAGGACCTAGAGCTGATCAAGCAGAAGCTGCGAGAGTTTGAGACTTTGAACTTTAGGTTAAATTTTATTACCACGCTGAATTTGGTGAAAAAATTTACTGAACTGGGAGATGCAGAAGCAGCAGTGCAGTACTTTAATGAGTTGTGAGTACAAAGATTGTTTTACATCCTGAAATATAGTTTTAAAATGTTTAATGACTTGTAGGCTTTCTATAATATTACAGAAAAATTATGAGCATCTGCTAAAAGGAACACGAAATAAGTGGTTATGTCAGAGAGGAAATAAACACATACAGGTCAACAGGAATCACTACTATCAGCAGCAAAAGTTTGAAAACTTTCCTGGTTTGGATATTTTATCCATCAAAACTCTTTCAAAAATTATCATTCAGGGGACATTTGAGGGCAAACAGTAAATGAAGGCAAGCAAAATCCTGTGCTGAATACATCGAAGAAGGGATAAGCTGCAGCATTCCATACATATTCTCAGGATGGGAGCGGTGTAGAACTCTGAATGTTGATCCTTCCATCATGGTACCCTCTATGAATCAGCTCATTAAAATCACAGTTGTGGAGAGGAACATGGTTGCCAATTTCCACAGTTGTGGGGCGAAACATGGCTGCCTGTTTCCATAGTTGTGGAGGGAACATGGTTGCCTGTTTCCAGTTGTGGAGAGGAACATGGTTGCCTGTTTCCACAGTTGTGGAGGGAACATGGTTGCCTGTTTCCACAGTTGTGGGGGGAACATGGTTGCTTGTTTCCACAGTTGTGGGGGGAACACGGTTGCCTGTTTCCACAGTTGTGGGGGGAACACGGTTGCCTGTTTCCACAGTTGTGGAGAGGAACATGGTTGCCTGTTTCCACAGTTGTGGAGGGAACACGGTTGCCTGTTTCCACAGTTGTGGGGGGAACACGGTTGCCTGTTTCCACAGTTGTGGAGAGGAACATGGTTGCCTGTTTCCACAGTTGTGGAGGGAAGATGGTTGCCTGTTTCTACAGTTGTGGAGGGAACATGGTTGCCTGTTTCCACATTTGTTGAGGGAACATGGTTGCCTGTTTCACACAATAATGATAATCATGAGAATATTGTCTGTGTTGGAGTTTTTAATTTGTTAAGCGAGAACACTTCCAGTTAATAAAATAAGGTAAAGAGGATTGTCTGTGTTAATGCACTTAAAATTTACAGCAAAACTGTATGTACGATGATGTCAGATTCTGGTGTAATCAGCTGTAAAGTCCCGATCCCCCACAGTTCGGCCAGATGTAGACAAAGAATTATGTTATTATATGCAGTACCTGAACAATCTACTCAGTGGAGAGTTCATCTTTATATTCTGTGTCTGGGAGGTCGGTATGGTCTGCTGGATAAGAACGCTTATTCTTAAACACCCGGTGTGCTGATGCTGGTTCGACCCCTACACCCGTCAGGACTAGAACGTTGACTTCTCATCCTTGACTTGGGGACATAAATTACAAGTACCTCTGAGGGATGCAGAGGTGGTATTTCCAAGGCACCAAGGTTGGGTTCTGTACTGGCCAAGACCTATTGACGCGTCCTCGTCGAGCGTCCTGGGCAACAGGTCCCTTCAGGGTCCTGGCTAAAGTCAGTAGGATCGTTGATTCCTCCAAAGTCGGGGAGTGTCTACCTGCACGGCGAGGAACCACCAGTCTGCACACCAATAAGCCAGGCATGGGACAACGGATACTCACGCAAACCTCAGGTCCTGTATGACATCACTCTGATGTTGGACAATGTCTTCATCCAACATACAGGACTTCACGCTGGAGATTACAGCCAGCGAATGCAAGCAAGCACAAGCATCTCTGAAGTTGAAGTGGGTTCGCCTGATGTAAAGGGACACAGGTAATAGGGAAAGCTAATCCACACGCAAAAATCCGCCCAGTGTAGAACTACAGTATGGGCGTCGTTTGAGTTCAAAGCGAGCACACCAAAAAAACAAAACAAAAATGCTGTGTATGTAAACACATTCCATAAGACATTTAACATGCATTTTTTTTTTTTGGGCATACAAATGTTAGCTATAGTGATTTCATTTGTTTTTGCCATGCAGGACTAAATCAGTCAGTACCAACTACAACATTGCAATTCCTCTTTCTATTGGGGTACAGCTGGTGAAAGCTGGGAAGATTAAAGGTATTTTGGTTCTCTCTGTTGATTTAATGGATGGTTTTTATATATTTATATGCAGTTTACATATATTCAGCATGTGTGCTAGCCTCAGCAATCCCGCTGTGTCAGTTATATAAAGCCATGTTTCAGATAATACTTATTCCCCTATTCTCTCTCTCGCTCTCTCTCTCTCTCTCTCTCTCTCTCTCTCTCTCTCTCTCTCTCTCTCTCTCTCTCTCTCTCTCTCTCTCTCTCTCTCTCTCTCTCTCTCCTTTCCCCTCCCCTCCCTCGCATGCTCACACACATGCATGATCAGCACATACATATTCTTTCTCTTCTCTCCCCCCCCCCCCCCCCCCCACACACACCACCACCACCATCAGCAGCAGCAGCAGCAGCAAGGCCTGATAGATGCAAAGAATCTTAAAGTCACCTTGTTGAGCATGACTGCTGCATTCTTCATGTTCTGATTAACAACCTGCTATTGCATTAACTCCAGTTGCTAATTTTGAAATGGTGAATGAATTGGCTGCTCTGTATGCTTGCATTTAACTGAGTGTAATGTCATAGTCTACGCTGCCATGGCTGTGTGAAGGGGTGAGATTTCATGTATACCATTGTGTGGTGAGGTGACCATCTGCCCTTCCACACCATTATTTCATCCAACAGAAATTTTTAGTACTTAACCAGTAGAAACTGCTGAAAGTTTAATTGTCTAGGAAACCACAAATGGCCAAATAATTCAAGGCTTGATTGTGATGTTCTGCAAAGGACATGCAACTAACTTTTTTTTTAAACCAGTAAGGCAGGGTTAGTGTAATTAAGCCATATATGGTATGACACAACTGCTCAAGTGAGGATTGAACCCAGACTGCTGTACTGGTATGTCATGCACTAACCACCAAAGCTCCCTCAAAGCTGTGAAGTGCTAAAATCAAACATGATACTTGCATAAGCTACTAGCATTACAGTTGTGAGCCAGCCTATAATTGACCCTTGAGTAAATGTTGGCGTTATCTGCTTGGTCGCTGAGTCAAAGATGTGTGTGCTAAGAGGTAAATTTTAGCATTATACATCTGCTTGAGGAGCGGCTGGCCGAGTGACTAGAATGCCGGCTTCTCCTTCGGGAGACCCGGGTTAAAATCCTTGGTAAGGTGTGTTCTTTTCTGTTGGGGAAAAAAAGAAAACTCTAACCTGGACAGTTCGCAGTGACTGCAATAGCCAGGCGGCCTTAATTCCTCAGGCTCAAGACCCCCTGCCATACATCGCAAGGTACTAATTGGTAGTCAATGACAGTTTTGACAGTGATACATCTGTTTGGTCACTGAGTCAAAGATGTGTGTGCTAAGAGGTAAAAATGTTTCCAGCGCTGAATAATGCAGCTCAGAGGCAGCTTTTCTAACCTCTATGCAGCTACAGCTGCTCAATGTTTGTATGTAAACTAACTACTGTTGTAAATGTAGATAGTGACTGTCAGCATGAATTGTTTAGCATCAAGTAACTCTGGCTATCTTTTGTTCTCCAGATGCTTTGGAAATGATCAGGGCTGCTGACAGCAGTACATTTCCTAAGAGGACTGAAGACAGGAAGCTGTGGCTTCTGAAGGAATTGCTGGGAAGTGCACCAACTCTTCAAGATGCTGCCACATTGCACTCTGAAATCTGCTCCACTACAAGCCTCTTGCTTGACAAAGAACCCATGCGTGTGCATGCTGCCTACATTAATAGAGTCCTAAAAGAGTATGTTAATACCTGTTTCTACCTGTGTCGTCATCATCATCTATCCTGCCAAATATCGTAGGCATTCGTGTAATTCTATAGATCTTGGTCCTTGATGTTCTCCGTCAAGTGAATTTATACTATTCCTTCATGCGCCCGCCTTATACCATTCATTCATTCATTCATTCAGTCAGTAGCATGTCCTTTGCAGAACCTCGCTCCCATAACAGCAGTCCGGAAAACTTCTCTGTTATAAGCAAGATGTCCCGCATTTGTTTTATCATCTTTAATAGCCAACTGTCTTGAGTACTCAGCTCTTGAAGTATGGATGCATTTTTCTTTTCTTTATCAAAGATATTCTTCGAACTTGTATATAACATTTATATTTAAAGGCATTTATGCACTGTTCAGCTTGTTTAGTAAGTGTCCAGGTCTCGCAGGCAATTATTGCAATGGGAAAGATGCATGCTCTTAAAAATCTAATTTTTGTAGTTCTATCTGTCCCACTCCACAATTTATTCAGTTGTTTTAGTCTTTGAAGAGTAATAGATATTCATCTTTTAATTTCTTTCATTGTGTCACCATTGTTGGTAATCTATGACCCAAGATATTCAACATTTTTCACCACCTCCAATTTTTCCTCATCTCATCTCATCTCGTTCCTCTTGTACCTTGCGGTGTAGAGGTGAAGTATAAACAGCGGGAGAGTGCCCGATTATGGTTTCATGTATCGATATTCCCATGGACTCTGTTATTCCCTGCGTCCATCGTTTAAGTGGTCGGCCTCATCCTCTGCTTCCCTCTGATCTGTACATCATTGCTTGTTGTGGTATACTGTTAGTTCGTAACCTACTTGCATGGCCAAACCATTTGACTTGCTGCCTTCTAATAAAATCTAGTGCAACTATAACCCCCACTTTAGTCCTGATTTCTTCATTTCTGATCTTATCTCTTCTTGATAATTTTTCCTCATTAACATTTCTCTATCCGTAGTAGTTTTATCTATATGCATTATCTTTGGTTTTGCTATGTTAAGATATAAGTTTTGGTTTTCACTATTAAATTGGATTGAGGTTGTCAGGTTTTATATACCATTCTATGTTGTGGATAGTAGTACTGTATCATCAGCATACCGAATCTCTGGTATGTCATGGCCGCCGATATTTAGCGCATCATACGGCTCCCTGTTTATATCATCTCTGACATTTCTCATATTTTTGGCGTACAGGTTAAACAAATAGGAGGACAGCACACAGCCTTGACGGACTCGCTTGATGTCAGACCAATCTGATGTCTCGCCATCTATTCTAACAGCTGCTTGTTGGTCTGGATAGAGCAATTTTATGAGTTGTACTACATGTATTGGAAAGCCCATATTTCTCATGATTTCCCAAAGTTTCTGATGTTGTATACAGTAAAATGCCTTTGAATAATCCACAAAACATGAGAATTGGTTTACCTACAAACACGTCCTAATCGTGTGTCCTGGGCAGCAGGTCCATTTGGGGTCCTGGCTAACGTCGTAGGATCGCTGATTTTTCCAAAGTCGGAGAGTATCTGCCTGCACGGCGAGGAACCACCAGTCTGCACACCAATAAGCCAGACATGGGACAATGGATACTAGCGCAAACCACAGTCCGGTGTGACATCACACTGATGTTGGACAACAGGATGTCTTCATCCGACATACAGGACTTCACGCTGGAGTGCAGGCAAGCATATCCTCGCTGCCATTCATATCATACATTCCACTGCAGTATTCTTGCCATCTTTCTAGAATTTGTTTAGATTCTGTTAAGGTATTTCCCATCTTGTCACAGATAACATGTAATTGAGATTGAACATTCGTCTTACACCATCAATCATAATTTCTCTCGGTCTGCCACTGATCTTTCCATTTGTCACTATGTTTTCTAGTGCCTCTCTTCTCATTACTTGACCCCCAAAAATGGTCTCTCTTATAATTATATTGAATGTTCTGCTTTCATTAGCTTCTTCCAAGCAGTCATTATTAGTTCACTCTGGTTGTCCAAGGTATTCACATTTGTTTAAACCACATCTCCATTGCTTTCAAGTTTTGTCTAATGTGTTTGTTCACCTTTCAAGATTCACTGCCATAAGTAGAACAGGTTACGTATAACATTTCCATGCTCTCTCTCTCTCTCTCTCTCTCTCTCTCTCTCTCTCTCTCTCTCTCTCTCTCTCTCTCTCTCTCTCTCTCTCTCTCTCTCTCTCTCTCTCTCCCCCTCCCTTCCTCCCTCTCTCTCTGACAATTAGTGACAGTGGCTTATTGCATGCATAATGCTTGCTTGCTTGTGTTCGTTGGCTTGAACTCCAACGCGAAGTCCTGTATGTCGGATGAAGGCATCCTGTTGTCCAACATCAGTGTGATGTCATACAGGACCTGAGGTTTGCGTGAGTATCTGTTGTCCCATGTCTGGCTTATTGGTGTGCAGACTGGTGGTTCCTCGCCGTATAGGCAGACACTCTCCGGCTTCGGAGGAATCGGCGATCCTACTGTCTTTAGCCAGGACCCCGAAGGGACCTGTTGCCCAGGACGCTCAACGAGGACGCGTCAATAGGTCTTGGCCAGTATATAACCCTTGGAAACACCTCTGCGTCCCGCTTATTGCATAAGATACTTTTCATCTTATAAAATGCAGCCAATGCTGGTCTTAATCTCAGTCACACATTGTTCATCTGATTTTATGATTGCTTCTAAATATTTGAATTTATGGACTTGGTTAAATATTTTCTCTTCTGTTGTAATTGAAGCAGCAGGATTCAGATTGAATCTTTCAGAAGGTTGACCAGTCTTGAATATGTGGGGCTTTGGTTATATTAATAGCGCAAATTTTCAGAAAAGGTCTGCGGCAATAGTAAGCCCACATATCTAGAGCAGCAATGATTACGAGCAACCCTTAGTGTTCAGTTACTCGAATAACTCTAATATCTATATATTTAAACAGGGAACATGTGACTTCCTGCCTAGGTTGCTCAATATCTAAACTACAAATGTTTTACAAAAATGCAGTTACGTGACAAGTAACACATGAAACTATTGAATTACATATGTTGAAATTATAAAATAGTGCATACTATATTAAACTTGTGTACGGACAATTGGAGGCAGGCATATGTGAGTTTTCGCAACAATTGAAACAAAAAATTGAGTAATAGAGATTCTAAACACATGAACAGAAAATATCCAGCAAAGATATTAAAATCTCTTGATGTTGATCCAACAGATTGTAGACCAATTCAGTTCAACCACAATAACTTAGGCACGCTACTGAGAGACTTCAAATGCCCCACTCATTTCTTCTGGTTAAGTTGATTAATTAGTGACCGTCTTCAGTTGAGTAAGTCTGACTGGGTACAACTGAAGGTCTCAAGAGGTCTGATACACATCTTACTGGGACTAAGAACTTCAGTATTTGTAATGAGCCTGAGGCCACTATGTAGTCTGCTTCCCACTAGATATGGATATTATAGAAGATACAGTAGATGTCAAACAGGGTTGTTACCCTAATGGTACGTCCTGTCAACTATGGGTGATTTCTCCATTTTTTCCAGGTAGTGGCAGATGCCATAGGTTAAACACCTGCGACTTCCGTGACTGGGGATTGCACCACCCATTCACGGAAGTGTGTTTTGGAAGAGAATTGTGTTGGAAGGCTGGTGTACTGTTTACTACACTATCATGACTGATGATTTAGTCGTATGCTTTTTATTCTTGAAATTTTGCAAGCGTATCCGCGTTCGAGGCACATCTGTAGACGATTTGGCAGCAGACTGCCTTGCGTTGGTTTTTTCAAAATTATATGGGTGGCTGTCGTTCAGAAATCAATGGTAAACTACTGAACATAAACTTGCCATGAGATCACAACAGCAAAATAAATGCTGGTGTTGACTGTGACGTCCTGTAAAGGATATGCAGCTGACTTTTATCTTGTTTGTTGGTGCTAACAGTTAGTTGCATGTCATTTAAAGGACAATGCAATCAACCTCTGCATTTATTGACTGTTTGTGACTTACTAGGCAGTTTTAGATCATTAGTTTGCATTGCTTTCTAAATGGTTGATACCTCTTACCATCTAAATCAACACAAAGCCTGTCTGCTTCCAAATTGCCAGCAGCTGATTTCACACCTTCAGCTTGGTATGTCAGGGAATTTATGGAACTGCACTTGTCACTATCCTCTATTTATTGATGTAAATTGCTCATATTGCTTGGGTCCATCCTTATAGTTTGTCTTGACTAAATCACTGTATCTGCAAATCCAGTGTAACTTATTATGTCACTTCATTAAGTTTGTGTCAGTCACAGAACATGGCTGAACAAGTTTCACTTTGTGCTGTTGAATAATCTCCAGGGCTGATGATGATGAACTGTTGACCACTTTAAGAAAAATGCATGAGACCTACCATGTGTTCCCTTGCATGGAGCAAGTGCTGGTTCGGTTTATCGAGAAGCAAGATGTGAACCAGTTGAAGAAAGGTAAATACTATTTATTAACTCCTTGATGTTTGTGTGTGTTATGTTTGTGGGTTGGATATTAACACAAGAGGGTAAAACCATTGGTGCCCCGGGAAGGTTAACCCGGTCAACAAATGCCCGCAGAAGTCGGATGTGTCGGCCTAACGGCGCAAAAACGCAGCTCTGCTGTAAACAAGCACAACGCAATCACGTCCGAAAAAAAACTCCTGATGAACGAAGAAGAAGAAGAAGAAACCATTGGTGCAAGTGTTCTTGTTCTCCTCCTTCATTCATCTTCCAAAGGGGGTGTTCATGCCCTTTTATGCACCTGTGGCTCAGATGTCTTGTCAATGACTCTGGCTTGTATTTATGTATGTTACTGCCTCTAGACATTCCATTCAGTGTAATAGGCTCTATATGTCAGTGCATTTATTTCCACATTTTTTGCCAGGGAAGTGGCTTTTCAACCTAATCTTTGTGGTTTTTAATGTGCTCACATTGAGGAAACAAATAATCATACATATTTATAGTTATTGAATTCTGCAGAATGTAATATGTTTCAAACATTACCTGTGTGTTTATGTAAAAAAATTTAACATATTAATGTCTTTTGTGTGTATCAGTATGCACCAGTGTGCATGTATTTAAGTGCAGGCACTAAGTCTTGACATATGACTAACACAACCATGAAAGTCTAATTTGCCTTGAGAACCCCTCTTGAAAAAAGGTTGGTAAATTTGGCCATACCCCTGCCTTCCTCACTAGTGAAATGACAGTGTATGCCATGCCACACCTCAGTTATATTTTACATCTTCTTGCATTGTTGATTGTTTACAATGATTGTTGCTCAAAAATAAATTATTCAGGTCATATCTCATATTCTCTTTTCAGTCATGGATATAGGTGTTAGTGTGTTTGGGAGCAACGTGTTTCACATTAAACTGGCAATCTGCTTTCTTCGATGTGGAATGCCTGCAAAGGCTGTTACTGTCCTCAAGGTAAAATATGTTCATGATTATGATTACCATACATATGGCCAATTAATGTGTTCATTTTGTTTCAGTAAATGATAGTGGGAGTTGTGTCGGCACTGTAGCATTGTGGCTGGATGCATGCCTGTTGGCCCGGTGGTTATTAGGTTTGGATCTGCATGATGTAAATTTGTTAAATTGACATCCAAGATTGGCCCAGCCTAAAATGGGTACCTGGAAATGTCTAAGGAAGTAAAAGTGGTTACTGTGGTATTGACCACATCACTCATCGATTGGTCAACTAAAATATGCACAATGTGCCTAAAGGCATTTCAAAGGGTATTTACTTACCATGAGGGGAAGTCATTCAGTAATAGGGCATTTTACGAATAACTTTTTTTTTATGGCTGTGTGAACCAGACTTTTTGTGTGTGTTATTTCTCGACATGACCCCCCCCCCCCCCCCCCCCCCCCCCCAGCTGGCTATAAACTTGGTCCACTTGTTTCTTAATGACTTTAGGACAAAACTTTTGGGTATGGCCTTAAACCAATTAACCTTGTCATCTGCACACCTCTGGCCCCGCAAATGTTTTTTCAAGGGTCCAAACAAGTGAAAGTCTGCTGATGCCGAGTCTGGGCTGTATGCCTGATGTTTCAAATCCACAAAATTAGAGAACAGTTATCAAGAGACATGAGGGTGGGTGTTGTTGGGCAGCAACAATATTCCTTTTCAGAGAAGTCCCCTGTGTTTCAATCGTATCACTGTCATGTCACCCATTTCCTCGAAATGCACCAATATAGGGTCCTTGTATCCTAACAGATGGTCATCATGACTTTCCCAGTGGATTTTTGTCTTTTCTTAACCCTTTTAGGACGGCTCGGCCGGACAATCGGCCCTGATGTCACCACACGGTCATAGTGAAAATCCCGAATCAGTCGATTCGGCCGATCCCGTTGTAAGAACTGCTTTGATTGGTTTGCTTTTAATAGTACAGACCAATCAAATGCTTCCTTGCAATCGTCAGCCATTTTAGCCTTCACATGGCCGTTTGTAGCGTGATTCAAACAAGTGGATATTATTTTGTGCTTTTTTTTCCCGAAGTAACCCATTTTTTCGTGGATTTTTGAGTTCTAAAATGGCCATCTTTGAACCCGAAGACGTAACATTGACTAGCTCTGATAGTAGCGATTTTGTCAGATAATGACTTTAGTGATACTGAAAGTGCCCATGAGGATTTCAACCTCAAGAAAATCCTAACCTGCACAGTTCGCGGCGACTGCACTAGCCAGGCGGCCTTTATTCCTCAGGCTCAAAGACCCCTCTGCCATACACGGCAAGGTACTATATTGGCAGTAAATGACAGTTGACAGTCCCCATAGTTTTGTGTAGTGGGAATAAAGAAGATCGTGTTATCTATAGGGACTTCATAGTTGTTGTTTATTTAACCATAAGTGTTTAAAATTATTCTAAAGTGGTGTAGGTATTCAGTGAGGAAATTTTAGGTGAGTACCATTTATTTTAAATATTTAGTACCAATTCATAAATAATGGTATGAAATATTTTATTTTTCACAAAATACAAATAAGGTCATCAAATTTGCATAAACATGAACAAAACAACTTCATTCATACACAGAAATAAACTTTACTATATTCTCTTTAAGAATATATATACTTGTATATATCTATACTTGTATATATCTATACTTGTATATATCTATACTTGTATATATCTATATAGGGTTCTAATTTTTTTGGGGGGAATTTATAAAATTGTCACTTCAGTCATTTCTGTACTCCAAAAAAACGGCTCCGTCTTCTTCAGAGGGAAACCTAAATTTGGCCCAATGTTGTTCCGTCCTAAAAGGGTTAAGTGGAGACAAGTTTGTCCTTTTAAATCTTTTCAGTCAATCATACTCTCCTCTGACTCAACAGTCTCCATAGTGAACCATCATTCTTGTGTAGATTTCACAAGGTTTTACACCCTCTGACAACAAACATACAAACAATGTTCTTCCATTTTGTAATCACTGTTGTGCATGTGCAAACTGCTTGATCCTCATGACCCTACATGCAGGTCAGCATGGTCGAATGGGTAAGAACGTGTGTTCACAAACATCCTGTGTGCTGAGACCAAGGTTAGGGGTTCAACCCCTACACCAGACAGCTGGACTAAAATGTTGACCTGTCGTCCTTGACTTGGGGACGTTAATTACAAGTACCTCTGAAGTTGGGGTGGGTTCGCCTGATGGTGAGGGACACTGTTAATAGGGAAAGCTAATCCACACACAAAATTCAGTCTATCACTAGTATAAAATAGTGTGTATGGACTACACTTGAGTTAAAGCGAGGTAACAATTTGAAATGTCCGTCAGTAGCATAAGATGAACTTGACATGAATCTATAATGTCCATCTGTAGCATGGTAAGAACTTTGTCAGTAGCACTGCAGGTGTGTTGGTTTAACAGTTAGGGCATTATACCAATAGTTGCAGGAGTGTGGTTGGACCAGGGTTAGAAGGAATCAGCTCTGGTTGTTCACTGTGGATGGAAAGACTGACCACCTATCTCTCCTGACACTCAGGCCTACAAAATGTGATGGCCTGACATTTGACATAGCCTCAGAAGGGATTATTTATCTTCATTAGTAGCATAAGAACACCTTGACATGAATTCTGTTATGTCCATCGGCAGCTTTTATTTTAGAATCATCATACAATTTCTCTGTTGAAGTTTGATTGCTATATTTGAATGGCCTAAATTTCTCTGATCATTTAGACACCAAAACTGCAGATTCATGAGAGACTCCTGGTTGTGGAATGTCAATATTTACTGAAGTCCAAACGGGTAGGTACCTTTTAATTATCATTCTTGTTTACAGTGTTGGTCAACTCATTCTGTAACAAGTAATGTGCTGTGTGTCCGCTGGCTGGTGGTTGCGCTGGCTTAGAGCTATAGCATCCGCTTCTAACTCAAAATGTACTATATTTGAATCCGTCTGGGGACAATATTTGTGGAACAATTTATTCAGAGGAAGCTGATGATATCATGCTCCTGCCTGTACTCTGGATAGTGAATCAGATGTCTAGCCATTTCGGACAAGGATGAACAATTGAAGGTGCTAGATTGACATTGTGCATGCGAACAATGCCTCAGTGGTTGGAGATTGTCACCCTTGTGTTACTGGCACCCATACGGGAAGCAAAGAATGTTAGCACTGTAACCTGTCATGTATGTCATAAGAGACAACTAAGGAGGGTGGGCTTGAGACCTGCTACCTGATCCTGCAGAAAACTTGACTGCAGATTCCAACCAGTCTTGAACAAAGAGCTTGGTCTGTGTTGGTTAAGGTCCTGTACTCCATTGAGAGATGAAAGGCAGAAGTTGGAAGTTGTAGAGTACAAGCCAGAACCCTGACAGAAATCCAACCCACAGCAGACTATTTATAACATGCTGTGTGAATTCTAGTATACATCTAGTACTCATCAGTGGTGCTGTGGAGTTCATGTACTGGCAAAGTACCTCCTAGTGTTATCTGAATGAGGAGATTGGAGCCCTCCTGGATGGTTTTATGGCAAGATGCAGGGGGGCCTTGAATCCAATCAATGAGCCACTGGTTTCTCCAAACATCACATGCTTCTGTGGAGAAAACAAGTGCTTTTTTTAAAGGTAATTTGGTGGCTTGCATGTTATTGAATGAGTTTAGCATTAAACCTATGTTGTTTGCTGGATGTGTTTGTTAGTGGCAATATTTTAAATTTGTGTCTGATTTTCCAGCCATTAATTCAGTCTTCAACAAAAATCCTAGCAGCTCTTATTAACCTAGGAAATCATGGAAAAAACAATAGTATCTCATGGTTTTTAAAATGCTAACAATACTTGTCAAAACCCTTGCCATTTTCACTCAGATCCTGTAATATCAAGAAGAACCTGAAGCAAAAATATATAACATGGAGTTGTTAGTTACTATGCTGGTCCCATTAACTTTGAAGTTCCTTTCTGGAAGACATTTGTTTCTTTGCTATTATGTCTATTATTTCCAGTAAATTCATTTCAATTTCAGCAATCACAACTTTATTCTCAGCATACCATGGGTTGTTTACATTCTGCCCACCAACCGATATTCTTGGAATATCTAGTATGGATCTCATAATTATCTCACTGTACAAACTGAACAGATTGGGTAATAGTACAACCCTATCTTCTTCTTTCGTCCACTTGAAACTGATGGACTATATCTGCAGTGTTTTCTCTTGTATAAACTTGTAAAACTCTTCCACTATTGTTTCTTTAAGCCAGAAGGATTGCCTATGTATGTTGTATTCAGGGCAGTCTTGGAGTGTGTGCTCTGCTTTGTATGTGCAGCTCCAATCAACATGTGGTGGCTTATTTGCCAATCGTCAATTGTATGTTCTCAATGTATGTCAACAACTTGTCTTCACCTCTTGGTTGACTGGTATTTGTCTAGTCCTCTCCATAAATATTGGTGATTCTATCATACACTGCTAGTCCTGGTTTGTGCAGGTGCCAATTAATGGATGTTTGTGGTTTATTTGTCATATTTGAGTAGTTCTCCGTCATCATTTGAGTAGTTCTCCATGTTGTTGATCCAGACACTGGTATTGATGTAACGTTAGAGTTGAATATTCCAAGTTTGCCTATTGCTATGAAAGCTCCTCTTCTGTCTGAATTCTTATTTTTATATCTTTATCTGTTCTTTGCCCCCCCCCCATTATATTATCTACATAGTCAACGCAAATAGGTGTATGATTCTGCCTCTTGAAGTGAAGTTTATCATTTGCTTTGTTTATTCTCATTATCTTTTTCTTTCTCCTATGAATGTTTAGCCGGCTTCGTGGCTAAGAGGTTATGACTTTTCTCCGTAATCTCGTATATTCTCGTCGGTAACATGATGACGGTGAGAATCAGCAGTGGTTTCGAATCGCATCGGTAACTTGGGGGTATGTGAGCCGGCCGCTCAGAAAGCAATGGAAAACTACTGAGCGTAATCTTGCCAAGAAATCAACATACAGCTGAAAGATGCTGGTGTTGACAGCGATGTCCTGTAAAGGATATGGGGGGAAAAATGAATGTTTAGGCCTATTTGTTGTGAACTCTTATTCGGTGTGTTTTGTTTATTTTTCATCTGATTATTTGTATGTGAGAATATATGCAATGTCATCAGTGAACTCCAGATGAACAGACTACTTTGTCAGAGGAGTTCATTACATTCCTTTCTGGCAGTAGTAATTACTCTCATCCACAATCTATTCTAATCAATTAAAAACTCATAGACACAATAATAATAGTAAAGATAACAAAAGGCATCCCTGTCACATTACTATGCTTATTTCAAAAGCCTCCGTTAGTTTTCCCCTCACAAACTTTGCACCCTGTTTACGCTTTTCTATGGGATCCCAACGAGGCCTCATCAGCTTTCATAGTGGTTCCCTATCAGTGCTGTTGAAGATCTGATCGCAGTGGTTCCCTATCAGGGCTGTTGAAGATCTTATCATAGTGGTTCCCTATCAGTGCTGTTGAAGATCTTATCGTAGTGGTTCCCTATCAGTGCTGTTGAAGATCTTATCATAGTGGTTCCCTATCAGTGCTGTTGAAGATCTTATCGTAGTGGTTCCCTATCAGTTCTGTTGAAGATCTGATCATAGTGGTTCCCTATCAGTGCCGTTGAAGATCTGATCATAGTGGTTCCCTATCAGTGCCGTTGAAGATCTTATCACAGTGGTTCCCTATCAGTGCTGTTGAAGATCTGATCATAGTGGTTCCCTATCAGTGCTGTTGAAGATCTTATCATAGTGGTTCCCTATCAGGGCTGTTGAAGATCTTATCGTAGTGGTTCCCTATCAGGGCTGTTGAAGATCTTATCGTAGTGGTTCCCTATCAGTGCTATTGAAGATTTGATCATTGTGGTTCCTTATCAGTGCTGTTGAAGATCTTATCGTAGTGGTTCCCTATCAGTGCTGTTGAAGATCTTATTGTAGTGGTTCCCTATCAGTGCTGTTGAAGATCTTATCATAGTGGTTCCCTATCAGTGCTGTTGAAGATCTTATAGTGGTTCCCTATCAGTGCTGTTGAAGATCTTATCATAGTGGTTCCCAATCAGGGCTGTTGAAGATCTTATCGTAGTGGTTCCCTATCAGGGCTGTTGAAGATCTTATCGTAGTGGTTCCCTATCAGTGCTGTTGAAGATCTTATCGTAGTGGTTCCCTATCAGTGCTGTTGAAGATCTTATCGTAGTGGTTCCCTATCAGTGCTATTGAAGATTTGATCATTGTGGTTCCTTATCAGTGCTGTTGAAGATCTGATCATAGTGGTTCCCTATCAGTGCTGTTGAAGATCTGATCATAGTGGTTCCCTATCAGTGCTGTTGAAGATCTGATCGTAGTGGTTCCCTATCAGTGCTGTTGAAGATCTGATCATAGTGGTTCCCTATCAGTGCTGTTGAAGATCTGATCATAGTGGTTCCCTATCAGATATCACCAGAGGGCATTCAGCAAGAGCTTGATGGTCCAGAAGCTGCTGAATTGACAACAGATTTGGTTGACTTACTTCAGAGACCTAGTTCTTGTTTCACTATTGTGCAGTGTTTTATGTTGTTGTATTTTAGGTTGATTGTTTGGAATCCTTGATGAAGATAACCAAAGATTTGCCCGTCAGCAAGGCTGTTATGCTAAAATTTTTGTTGGAAGGTTATGGTAAGTTTGATGTTTTGATGTTCTCTTGTTAAACCTCTTTCTAAAGTACTAGTGAGTATGAGAGATCCATTATGGTTTCAATACAGTGAAGGGAAATTCCCAACTGCATCTCTTCTAGTGGTGTAGATACTGCTGTGAAAACATAAAAGCATGAGCGGGGTAGTCAAGAATAAGAGCATTTCTGACTTCCAAGGTGCTGACCTATTTAAAAAAACTGGTCACTGTGGTTAAAAGTGAAAAATGGGCAGAGGTGTGTGTGTCAAAGAGTAAGCACGGACAAGTCAATGAAATTGTTCTGGCGACTACATAAAAGCATGAGTGGTGTAGTCAAGAATAAGAGAATTTCTCGCGGCAGTCTTTGCTCAAGATGTTTACAAAGGATTTCAGGTCAGAGAAGAGACATGTGCGGCTGCCATAGACTTAGAGAACGCATACAACAGAGTATCCTTCGAGCACTTGATGCAAACCCTCTTCAGACTGAAAGTGCACCCTCACCTTGTACAATGGATAGCTGCAGTTCTGCTCCAAAGGAAGGTGGTGCTAAGATGCGGGAGTTGGTCTTCTGAGCCGATGACGATATGTCCAGGATTGCCGCAGGGTTCACCACTGTCACCAGTACTATTCAACGTGTATATGGTGCCGATCACTGAACAACAGTTGGACGGGAGGGGTAGGACTCTGTCATTCGTTGACGACATCCTCATGTATTGACAGGGTCGAGATAGACAGGCGGTTGCCAATGATATGCAGGGCGAACTAGATCGTATTTCCTCATGGTGTGCTGATGCCGATGCCCTTGTCAACCCTGCAAAGGCATTGGTTACATGGTTCTCCCTAAACAACCATATTGTGAAAACAGACCTGCCGGCAGTAAGAATGGATGGGAGCATTTTGAGTAGAACCCAGTCAATGACATATCTTGGCGTGAGGCTTGATCGTAGCCTGTCCTTCAGAGATCATGTTGCTTATGTCATAACGAAGGCTCGGAAAGGTTTGTCAGCAATGAGAGTCATGGCGACTGCCAATATCGAGCAAAGACTGCTAATACTTCTGTTCCAAGGACTTGTGCTTTCACGCATCGAGTATGCCCTGGCCATCCTCACTGTCAGCCCTACACAGATTGGAAGACTTGAAAAGGTACAAAACGAAGCCATGCGCATCATTTTGGGCTGCACGAGAGACACCAGCTGTGTAGCAATGAGATACCTCCTTGACTTCCCGGCAATGGAACACAGGATCAAGATCTGGAGAGCTCGTGCATACTTAAAAATAAGTGCAGATGAGCAGCACCCTCTGCATGACGCTATATTCAGAGAAAAGGGTGACAGGCTAAAGAGGGGCAAGTTATGGATGGGTCGGGCGGAAGATGTCGTCAGACAGGTCTGCAGTCTTACCAGTATCAACCCCGGCAAGGAATGGGTGCCGGTTCCTCCAGCCTTTAAGTGCACTTTCTCCTGCATTATCACACTCGACAGACGGTGCAGAGAGCAGAACCCTGCCGCTGTCAATGCAGAGGTTAACGCGCTCATCTATGAACACTCAGATAGCCCCGAAGTGCTCATCTATACAGATGGATCTGTTGTAAAGCAGCAGAGAAGTGCATGGGCATTTACAGCCCGTTAAGCGGGCCGAACCGTTCAAGAATCCAGTGGTGCCCACTCTATGACCACGAGCAGAATGACGATGGAGGTGATGGCAGTTACACAGGCTTTCATATGGCTGGAATCACAGCATTATACCAACGTGTGTGTACTAAGTGATTCAATGAGCATGATTCAGAAGGTCGAAGCTGGATCTGTACGTAGACAGTGGACTGAGTCGCTGCGGAAGTCTGTTGTCCGTAAAGTCACCTTCATCTTCGTCTCGGGACATGCGGGAGTCGAGGGAAATGAACGAGCTGATAAACTGGCTGGCTCTGCACCCCCTGTAGATGGCCAGCCCATGGATCGTGCCGATGTTATTAACGTCCTCAAAGATATGGCGAGAACAGAGGACTTTGACGTCAGTGATTCCACATTGCTGTCCAGGATGAAAGACTTGGGAGTAAGAATCGGCACAGCCAGACGCGAGAGGTACATCGGGAAAACAAAGCGCCTCGTCAACCAACACAGAACTGGCATTTTTAGCCACTGGACGCTGATGCATATGCTGGGGGGGGGGGGGGGGGGGAGGATCTGAGCACCTATGGACATGTCCGGAGTGCAATGAAGATACCCCAACTGATAACTGAACTGAAGAGAATTTCTGACTCCCAAGGTGGTTGACCTCATCTGGCAGAGGACTGACGAGGACAAGGGCAAAGCCCTCTTTGAACGCTATCTAGAGCAGAGCAACCAGACAGACATGAGAGGCCAAAATCTTGCCAAGGAGGTCACGTCAGACAAGTGCAAGTCCCAGAACACTTCGGATGACGACACAGTGACAGTGAAAGAAATCAAGGCTGTGCTTCGACGATCAAAAAACAGCGCTCCAGGGCCAGATGGCATAAGATACAACGACATCAATAGGTGTACCGACAACGAGCTAGAGGAACTAGCAGACATATACAACAACAGTATA
The DNA here is from genome assembly GCA_963921405.1 of Cepaea hortensis. Taxonomy (NCBI): domain Eukaryota; kingdom Metazoa; phylum Mollusca; class Gastropoda; order Stylommatophora; family Helicidae; genus Cepaea; species Cepaea hortensis. The sequence goes on from OY992894.1 coordinate 53,898,306, forward strand.
GGGAGTGCTAGCATCAAGGAGGAGTGGTTACACAGCATTCTGATTCCCTTGCCGAAGCCTGGCAAAGACCACACAAAAATTCAGGGATTTCGAGTTATAACCATGCAGAATACAATAGGCAAGCTGCTGGAGAAGTTAATAGCCAGGAAAATATCAAGCCAGCTAGAGAGGCAAGGTGTTTCCCCACCTAACCTGGGTGGGTACCGCCTAAAAAGAGAAACCTGGACCAATGCAGCAGTTTTTGCCCATGATGTCTATGAAGGTTTCCACTCAGGCATTGAAACCTTTGCTGCAGCGATTGATCTTGAGGACGCATACAACAGAGTACCATTGGATTTTTTAATGCTTCAGCTTCTTGAATTCAAAATAAGTCCATTCCTTCTTAGTTTGATCGCTGCAGCCCTCTTCCAAAGGAAAGCAGTTTTTAGATGTGGCAGTTGGACGTCAGAACCAACAACAATATATCCTGGCCTACCACAGGGATCACCATTATCTCCGGTACTGTTCAATGCCTACACTGAGAATAACTAGCGAACAGATCACTGGACCGGGGAGGACATTGTCATATGCCGATGATGTTTTAGTGTATCGCCAGGGTAAGGCGAACTCAATCGCATAAGTACTTGGTGTGTTGAGGCTGGGGCAATGGTCAACCCAACAAAGGCAACAGTGACTTGGTTCTCGATGAATAATCATATTGTCAACACTCCAACACCAACCGTTAATCTGTGTTCAGAGACTGGAAAGAACGCAGGCAGTGAATTACCTGGGGATACTGTTTGATCGAAGCCTTGCTTATAATGAGCACATAGACCAGGTGATAATAAAGGCCAAGCTGGGGTTGGCTGCGATGGGATGATGGCGGCAGCAAACTTAGCAGCGCCATCTATGTCTTCTATACGAAGGGCTGGTCATGTCTGTTTTTGAGTATGCGAGGGCAATCCTGACTCTCAGCCGTAAGCAGATAGAAAGGATGGAAAGGATACAGAATGAAGCTATTCTTGGATGTACAAGAGATACAGCATGCAGGGCGATGCGCTACCTTCTTGATTTTCCAACCATTGAAGACAGAATACAAGTCTGCAGAGCTTGCGCCTACCTCAGAGTTAACGCAAACACACAACATCCACTGCATAGTGAAATTATGAAGGTGAAGGGCAGCAGGTTAAAAAGAGGACGGTCATGGATGGGTCAAGCCGAAGACATTCTTCAATAGGTGTGTTCACTTGAGGACTTAGAACCTGGCGAGGAGTGGGTACAAGTGCCAACAGATTTCTGCACATCCTTTCAGTTTGCATCCATCTAGACAGAAAATGCTGACAAGAAAACCCGGCAGCTGTGGAGGCGGAAGTACAAGCGTTGATTTTTTAGAATTCGCTAGACGGTGATGCTGTCATTTACACAGATGGGTCGGTCGTCTGACATGTGAGAAGCTCATGGGCCTTTACGGCTCAGGCCAGGGGGAGAATTGTGAAGGAGGACTCTGGTGCTTTTGCTGAGACCACAAGTTGCCTGACTATGGAAGTCATGGCAGTAAGTAAAGCAATAACATGGCGAGCGGTCTCGGCTGGCAAAGATTAGTTTCATCTTCGTGCCAGGGCATGCGGGGGTACAAGGGAATGAGCGGACTGACAGGTTCACAGGTAACGCTACTGTGGAGGGCGGGAGGCCATGAACCAGGCTGACATTTTGAATGCTCTACGAGAAGTAAGACTTTTGCGAGAACCAAGTGATGAAAACAAGAACACTATGCAGGAAGCCAAAGAAGATTGATAAACCAACACAGAACTGGTATCGTTAGCCGCTACACACTGCGGGATTTGCTGAGGAGGGGATCCGAGCACTTATGGACTGAGTAATTCGATGTGCAATGTGGATGATCTGTCGACTAACTAATACTGCTGTGGCACATACTTGTGGTGATTGCACATTACATGAGTGATATACAGTGATTGCACATTGCATGAGTGATATACAGTGATTGCACATTACATGAGTGATATACTCAGCACCACAGTGCTCATACTTGTAGTGATTGCACATTACATGAGTGATATACAGTGATTGCACATTGCATGAGTGATATACAGTGATTGCACATTGCATGAGTGATATACTCAGCACCACAGTGCTCATACTTGTAGTGATTGCACATTACATGAGTGATATACAGTGATTGCACATTACATGAGTGATATACTCAGTACCACAGTGCTCATACTATACTTGTAGTGATTGCACATTACATGAGTGATATACAGTGATTGCACATTACATGAGTGATATACAGTGATTGCACATTACATGAGTGATATACAGTGATTGCACATTGCATGAGTGATATACATTGATTGCACATTACATGAGTGATATACTCAGCACCACAGTGCTCATACTTGTAGTGATTGCACATTACATGAGTGATATACAGTGATTGCACATTGCAAGAGTGATATACAGTGATTGCACATTACATGAGTGATATACTCAGCACCACAGTGCTCATACTTGTAGTGATTGCACATTACATGAGTGATATACAGTGATTGCACATTGCATGAGTGATATACAGTGATTGCACATTACATGAGTGATATACTCAGTACCACAGTGCTCATACTTGTAGTGATTGCACATTACATGAGTGATATACAGTGATTGCACATTGCATGAGTGATATACAGTGATTGCACATTGCATGAGTGATATACAGTGATTGCACATTGCATGAGTGATATACTCAGCACCACAGTGCTCATACTTGTAGTGATTGCACATTACATGAGTGATATACAGTGATTGCACATTACATGAGTGATATACTCAGTACCACAGTGCTCATACTATACTTGTAGTGATTGCACATTACATGAGTGATATACAGTGATTGCACATTACATGAGTGATATACAGTGATTGCACATTACATGAGTGATATACAGTGATTGCACATTGCATGAGTGATATACATTGATTGCACATTACATGAGTGATATACTCAGCACCACAGTGCTCATACTTGTAGTGATTGCACATTACATGAGTGATATACAGTGATTGCACATTGCAAGAGTGATATACAGTGATTGCACATTACATGAGTGATATACTCAGCACCACAGTGCTCATACTTGTAGTGATTGCACATTACATGAGTGATATACAGTGATTGCACATTGCATGAGTGATATACAGTGATTGCACATTACATGAGTGATATACTCAGTACCACAGTGCTCATACTTGTAGTGATTGCACATTACATGAGTGATATACAGTGATTGCACATTACATGAGTGATATACAGTGATTGCACATTGCATGAGTGATATACAGTAATTGCACATTACATGAGTGATATACTCAGCACCACAGTGCTCATACTTGTAGTGATTGCACATTACATGAGTGATATACAGTGATTGCACATTACATGAGTGATATACAGTGATTGCACATTACATGAGTGATATACAGTGATTGCACATTGCATGAGTGATATACAGTAATTGCACATTACATGAGTGATATACTCAGTACCAGAGTGCTCATACTTGTAGTGATTGCACATTACATGAGTGATATACAGTGATTGTACATTACATGAGTGATATACAGTAATTGCACATTGCATGAGTGATATACAGTAATTGCACATTGCATGAGTGATATACAGTGATTGCACATTACATGAGTGATATACAGTGATTGCACATTGCATTAGTGATATACAGTGATTGCACATTACATGAGTGATATACAGTGATTGCACATTACATGAGTGATATACTCAGTACCACAGTGCTCATACTTGTAGTGATTGCACATCACATGAGGAGTGATATACTCAGTACCACAGTGCTCATACTTGTAGTGATTGCACATTACATGAGTGATATACAGTGATTGCACATTACATGAGTGATATACAGTGATTGTACATTACATGAGTGATATACTCAGTACCACAGTGCTCATACTTGTAGTGATTGCACATCACATGAGGAGTGATATACTCAGTACCACAAGTACCACAATGTTCATACTTGTAGTAATTGCCTGCATGTCACCCTCTTAGACCATCAGGCATCATTTCTCTTTGTCTGTCTCTCATATCACTGAACCTTCCAGCCATCATAATCATCTCCCTTGCCTGTTTTCTTGACATGACTAAAGAGTACAGGTTGTCTCCTTCTTATAGTTGTGTATCATTTTCTTCCATCAGCCTCTTCCAGGCAAACTTTGTTAGTTGCTCTTGCAGTCTCATGTGTTAATTATTATTCTCAGAAACCACATCTGTTGTCTCCAAGCTCTTTCTAATTGTTTCATTCACATTCCAAGATTTACTGGTGTAGAGCAGATTAAGTTCAGTTTTAGTTTAGTTTGGTCGACGGATCAACATCATGGCACACTGGTGTAACCCATAAGTACTCCGTTCTCCTCCTAACTCAAACCTGAGTCTGGAGAAACTCAGCTCAGTGCATGAACTTCGTAGCACCGGCAAGGATCCTTAAATACTTTGGGTAGATTTTTAACTTTAAATTTTGCCCGGGCAGCGCTGTTAGGCTACTCTTTTTCGATTTCCAACTGCCAAGGGATTTTTTACGTGCGCAACAATACACTCGGGCATCCGATCTCACTACCCAGAGACCAGGGGAAATTTTATTACTGGAAGTCCACGTGAAATAAATCCCGGTCCTCGCAGAGGCATGAACCTGGGACCTCCAGCACTCGAGGCGGACACCATACCTCGAGACCACACAGCCCCCATTTTGTGTGTGTTCACTTGCTTTGATCTCAAGCGTAGTCCTTACATGTGCTATTACTTCTAGTGCACCAGACTGATTGTTGCATGTGGATTAGCTTTCCTTATTACCAGTGTCCCTCACCATCAGGTGAACCCACTATGATTTCAGAGGTACTTGTAATTTACGTCCCCAGGTTTAGAACAAGAAGTCAACATTTTCAACAAATGACCAGTGTAGGGGTTGAACCCTGTCAGAGTATTTAGGATGTGAGTACAGGACATAGAGAGGACAAGGGACAGAATAGAGATAATGACATATAGGACATAGATAAGGACATCTACAATATAGCAGATAGAGTAGAGACAGAACACAAGTCAGGACATAGTATGGTCATAAGACAGGACATCTACAGGACAGTAGATAAACAGGAGACAGGACTAAGGTGGGGACACAGACGTGTCATAAACAGGACACCGGCAGGACCAAACCGGAGGATAGGAGGGGACGCCTGATGTTTCAGATGAGCGCTCGTATCCATTCGGCCATGCTGACCTGCGATAGAACTTGTGTATAAGATTCTTATTCTGGAAACTTGATATTCTGTCTTAGTTGATGATCTGACTAAAGCAACAAAACTTGTGTATAACATTCTAATTCGGGAAACTTGATATTCTGTCTTAGTGGCCGTTGATGATCTGACTAAAGCAACAAAAGTGTTAGACGAGTTTGCAGAGAGTTTGGTCATCCTGCCCAAGGAGACGGCTGATCTTCTTGTGAAAGCTTACACCAGCCACAACATGGCAGTGCCAGCATCACTTCGAGAATATCAACTAGAAACCCCAGCTGTAAGTTTGCTGCTAACTGATACTTCTGTGTGTGACGTCTACTGCATAGGAACTGACCAACATTGTCTCTTCTTTATACGTTTGTAATAAACTAGACACAGTATTACGGTCTGACGTGTTTATTTAACTGGCTTGGTGAATATAAAATTCTGAGACCTATGGTGCGATTCAGTAGTTATATCAGTGGTTAGATATGAATTCTGTCTATATTTATGAGACGTGGGGTTATATCAGTGGTTAGATATGAATTCTGTCTATATTTATGAGACATGTGGGGTTATATCAGTGGTTAGATATGAATTCTGTCTATATTTATGTATGAGACATGTGGGGTTATATCAGTGGTTAGATATGAATTCTGTCTATATTTATGTATGAGACATGTGGGGTTATATCAGTGGTTAGATATGAATTCTGTCTATATTTATGTATGAGACATGTGGGGTTATTTCAGTGGTTAGATATGAATTCTGTCTATATATATGAGACATGTGGGGTTATATCAGTGGTTAGATATGAATTATGTCTATATTTATGTATGAGACATGTGGGGTTATATCATTGGTTAGATATGAATTATGTCTATATTTATGAGACATGTGGGGTTATATCAGTGGTTAGATATGAATTCTGTCTATATTTATGAGACATGTGGGGTTATATCAGTGGTTAGATATGAATTATGTCTATATTTATGAGACATGTAGGGTTATATCAGTGGTTAGATATGAATTCTGTCTATATTTATGAGACATGTGGGGTTATGTCAGTGGTTAGATATGAATGTCTATTTTTATGAGACGTGGGGTTATATCAGTGGTTAGATATGAATTATGTCTATATTTATGAGACATGTGGGGTTATATCAGTGGTTAGATACGAATTATGTCTATATTTATGTATGAGACATGTGGGGTTATATCAGTGGTTAGATATGAATTCTGTCTATATTTATGAGACGTGGGGTTATATCAGTGGTTAGATATGAATTCTGTCTATATTTATGAGACATGTGGGGTTATATCAGTGGTTAGATATGAATTATGTCTATATTTATGAGACATGTGGTGTTATATCAGTGGTTAGATATGAATTCTGTCTATATTTATGAGACATGTGGGGTTATATCAGTGGTTAGATATCAATTATGTCTATATTTATGAGACATGTGGTGTTATATCAGTGGTTAGATATGAATTCTGTCTATATTTATGAGACGTGGGGTTATATCAGTGGTTAGATATGAATTTTGTCTATATTTATGAGACATGTGGGGTTATATCAGTGGTTAGATATGAATTATGTCTATATTTATGAGACATGTGGTGTTATATCAGTGGTTAGATATGAATTTTGTCTATATTTATGAGACGTGGGGTTATATCAGTGGTTAGATATGCATTATGTCTATATTTATTAGACCTATGGTGCTATTTCAGTAATTAGATATGAATTCTGTCTATATTCCAAAGTTATGGGTTCAGTTGGATGGTAGACCTGGACAGTGATGACACCTTTTTAGAGGCGTTGAGTTGACCATGTGTCAAAGTACACTTAGTTGCTGCAGCGAGACCATCGTATGTGGAAAGGAGATGAATGGAGTCAGTGAAATATAACTTGTCTGGAGGGTGGGAAAATGTGGAAAAGAGATTAATGGAGTAAGTGATACATAGATACTCCAAAGATGGAAAAAGGTGAAAAAATTAATTAATGCAGTCAGCAGCATGAAGGTTTCTCAAAGGATGGAGAGGTGTGGAAACATTTATGAACACATTCAATGACTTGTAGCGTGGCTGTTTGCACCGGGGTCTCCCTATCAAGGGCTGGTCCTGGGAACAGGCTACCTTGCTGCAGTCTGACCCTGAGAGTAGGGATTGAATCGGAAAGACTGGCTCTGTCCCACACAACACAACTCAGTTGTAGACAGTCACAGCACAATCTACATGCTATTGTTCAGGATGAATGAAGAACAAATTATTCCACATAACTGAATTCTTGGTGATGGAAGCATCCAGAAAATAATGCCTTCATGTCTGATCAATGATGAGTCTTTTCATGACCACCCACTTTGTGTAGCCATGTTAAATGTTCTTGTATGGATTAGTTTTATATACCAGCACATTGTAAATGCTCTCTTCTTTCAGGTAATTGAAACAGCACAGACCTCAAGCTCCGACTCCAGTTCTGAATCAGAGTCAGAACCCTCCACTCCAGAGACACCAGACATTAGCAGCCAAGATGGCACAAGTGCAGCAAAAAAAGGTCATGCACAGGTTACAGATACAGAAGAAATCAGAACAGTTTAAGAAGCCTCGCTGTAACTTTGGACAGGAGATTACTACACCATGAACACACACATGTTTAATAACATTAGTTCTCTGTGATTTACATATAATAGTGTGTTGTCATTCTGAAGAATCATTGTTTTTTTCCCCTGTCTAGGGTTTCCTGCCATTGTCATTAGTAGTTGACTAGTATCATTGCTCATTTTACACGGGGTCTGATAGTTGTTTTCTTTGATAACTTTGTGAGTGGGAAAATAAGATCATAGATAGCATGCTTTGGAAATCACAAGATGGGGTGATCAAGATAGTACATCCCACTGTCAGAAATCATTTCGTTCATAATGTGTACATCATTTGCCAATCATTCTACAAAAATGTAACACTGTAATCTCATATGCAAGCATAAACTGATTTGATCTGTCTACAAGTGAAAAAGGACAGTATACCATATGTACTCATGCAGGCAATGAAGAACCACTCTTGTCAGCAGCTTTCTTCTGCTCCTGTTTTCTCATTTGCTGTAGCAGTATCAGGGAAAAGCGTGACCATGTTTTAGCAGTGAAACAACTAACATTGTTTCTGGTTTAGCCATGTGTCTTGTCCTGCAGGGAACAGTGGAAGGCCAATAATGTAGATGCCGACCAAACATCCTGGACAAATAATATCAAAGATGGGCAAGTTAAATCATTTACACAGTTAGTGTTTTGTTGGAGATAGATTGCAGTGGAAAACCTAGACTACAGATAAAGATGGATTGCAGTGGAAGACTTGGATTACAGATAGAGATGGATTGTAGTGGAAGATTTCAACTACAGATAGAGATGGATTGCAGTGGAAGATTTCAACTACAGATAGAGATGGATTGCAATGGAAGATTTCAACTACAGATAGAGATGGATTGTGGTGGAAGATTTCAACTACAGATAGAGATAGATTTCTGTGGAAGAATTGGACTGCAGATAGAGATGGATTGCTGTGGAGATGTAGTAATAAGAACATTCATAGCAGTTCTCCCAAAGCATGTACCTTGCTGTAGAAAACTCAGCTGCTTCTAGTCTGTGGCACAAATCATGTGTGTACTCAGATGCCTGCTATTGTTAATGTTCAGAGTGAGTGAATGTTACTCATAACTGTAATTTATCATGGAAAATACATGGTTTTTATGTTTTAAATGCTTGTTCTTGAAGATTTTGGTGTCTATTAAATGTTTTTCTACACTGTTTTTAAAAACCATATATAAATTATGCATGATTATAAACAGGTGACATAGTGGTTATTACATGTACCTGCCAAGTTAGTGGATTAGGATCAATCCCTACCAGAGGCACAATTATTTTTTTTTTTTTTTAAACCAGTATGCCTCTGAGGCCATAGGCACACAGGAATTTGAACCTGTGTCGTAAAGACCCTGGGGTGAGGGGAGCTAAATACCACACTATATTCCGTGGAATCAGTTCTGGGTATGGGGTACCTATGGTTTCCATCTACCAACCCCTCCTGACTCTGGACACACCTTTCTTTCAAGGGACGTTGGCTAGCACACCATCCAGATGAACTGACTCAACTCTGGTTGAGAACAAACATAAGATATGATTGTATTTTACAACAGCGTGTCGGAGGAGATAGGTATAGATAGAGGTAGGCAGTTGGAGGATAGAGAGGCACTAGATCAGCAGGGTAGGATCACGGCTCTCATCATTGAGCCGTCCCTGTTTCAGTCCCAATCTGCTGTCGTGGTTCTCTCACTGGGCTGCTGCAGATCCTCTCCAAGAATGGTCCAGACCGGCGGGGTAGCAGGGCTAGGTAGTCGCCCTCTAGAAGCTGATGACACTTCTCAGCAACCCACTCTGTTGACTTCTATCGAGTCTAGGCTGCGATGGCTGGCAAGTTCACCAACAATTTTGGTTTGTAGTTTGGGTCATCCATAATAGCCCTTCGTGCCAAGTAAATGTTCATAATAAGTTCATAGAAGGCACGTGGATGTACAGAATTCATTAGTACTATAGATGAAACACCATGGATCAAATAGTCTTCGATCATATGACTCCGGTGTCTGGAGTCAGACCTAAAGGTCATGAAGTTCAAACAAGACGCAAATAGTCTTTAATCACATGACCAGATGTATCACAATACTGGTTGTCATAACACCATGTCTGGGCTGCAGTGGCCTGATATGACACATTACAGTTCATGTTTACCTTACTGAGGTAGGTGAGATAAGTATGGGTGCCTGTTTCTGGACTGGTACTAGTTGGTGGCTGACCTGCAGAGACCCTAGGCTACCGGAACTCTTTCCACTGGAACGACCGGGCACTACTTCAACTCTGGGAAGCTCACGTCCACAGTCTCGTCGGTTCGCTCCATTTTCCTCGTTCACTAGCTGGTCTGGTACTCACACTCAGTGGTAGGTTCTGCAAAGAAACGACCTAGTGAAAGCCACTGGTAACAGCATTCAGTGTGCACTTACAACATGGGGTTATGCCCTCAGAATCAATGGAGACATTATATAAAGGTATAAATGTTCCTGTACCCTTCCTCGTCTGCTGCGACATGGACTGTAATGAACCTGGACACTCATCTGTCAGACCACTCCAGGAAGAACTTCGTCCCTAAAGAAATGTGCAGTTCGGACAGGTCCCATCGGTCAGTCACAGATGAGGTGCAGAAGTCCCCTGCAAAAGTCTCAGTCATTTCATGCATTAAAGGTTAGGCATTAGTATTAAGCTTAATAACCCCTTTGGAGAGATATTCGACAGCCTTGCCGAGAGAGAGAGAGACACACACACACCCCCCCCCCCCCCCTCCCTTCTGTTCATCTCAGTCAGGTCTCCCTGGCTCTTACTCCCAGACATCTGCGAATCCATCTCAGGTACTCCCCCTTTCCTATCTTCCCTCTGGGAGAGGCATACCCCCATTCTAGTCAATGGCTATCATCGGTTCAATGCATGATTCCTACCTCCATGTAGCAGGTGACCTTCATCCTAGTTTAAATACAGTCTATCCCATCTTCCCAATGGGAGAGGTGTACCTCCATTCTTCTTCTGCGTTCATCCGGAGTTTTTTTTTTGCACGTGATTGCTTTGTGCCTGTTTACAGCAGAGCTGCGTTCTTGCACCGTTAGGCCGACACATCCGATTTCTGCGGGCATTTGTTGACCAGGTTAACCTTCCCGGGGGTAACTCCATTCTAGTCAATGGCTATCGTTGGTTCAATACATGATTCCTACCTCCATGTAGCAGGTGACCTTCATCCTAGTTTAAATACATGGTCTATCCCCCATGTAGCAGGTGACATCCAACCCTGTTCCCTCACCCCTTTCTAATAGTGTGAGTAGTTAGAACGGTGTCACTGTTCACTGGAACAGCAGTATACTTCACCAAAGGTTATAGGCTCCATCGGTTCTACTTCTCTCACTGTCCCCATCCGGAATAACCAATATCCCTTCCTTTTGTTCCCCTCTGAAGAACTAAATAGGTAAAGGACAGTTGGGAAGAAATTAGCAAAAGAAAATCCAGTGGCCGTCCGAAATTACGGAGGCGGCCTTCATCACCTCGGTTGATCGTCTAATACTTCTGCCGACACTCGCAAACATCATCATTGGATATGTCGCATGATATGCTTTAAGTGTCACCCTGTCTTGCCCCGGCGCTGCGGCGTTCTCCGGAAGTCCCTCATCACTGCTCCACCACGCCAACTCCGACCGACAATCACTGTCACAAAGCCAGATCATGAATATATTCATTTTAAAGGCCTGAATGATCTGAGTCTGAATTTCCCCTTCTTAAGGGGCCAAAATATAGTCTCTAATGCTTAGGATGCAATTAAACCATGGATGGTAAAGCCATCCCTTCCATACATCAATTTCGGCTATGTCCCACTTATTCAGACCTCAAGAATATGCATGACCTAACTTGATGTTACGCCTGCCTGCGCGGAGCACTAAAACACACAATACCACATTTGTGTAGGTATGTGAAATGTTAGGACCGTCACTTTTGTGTAAGTATGTGAAGTGTTAGGACCATCAAATTTGTGTAGGTATGTGAAATGTTAGGACCACCACATCTGTGTATGTATGTGAAATGTTAGGGCCATCACATTTGTGTAAGTATGTGAAGTGTTAGGACCATCAAATTTGTGTAGGCTCGATCGCACAGAGGAATAGGTGATCAGTCTATCCCTCCTGTAGCGAATGTCGAGAGCTGGCATAGAACACTCGTCCAACGCCGCTCATGCTATTATCACAGCAATGTGCTAACCACTACACCAACGCCTTTGCTATTATGCCATGGGATAATTATTTCTATTCCTTGTTGTCTGATGTTCTTTTCTTCTTTGAGAATTTTTTTATTTGCATATCCTATTTATTTATGATATGTTCAAGTCCCAGCTAATCACTGGTATCTTCTTCTGCGTTAATCCAGAGTTTTTTTTCCGGACGTGATTGCATTGTGCCTGTTTACAGCAGAGCTGCGTTCTTGCGCCGTTAGGCTGACACATCCTACTTCTGCGGGCATTCGTTGACCGGGTTAACCTTCCCGGATAATCACTGGTATCATGAAGGCTAATAGACTGCAATGGCTGGAGCATATAGAAAGAATGGAAGATAATAGGGAAACAAAACTCGCTTACACTCAGGAAATAAATGACCGGAGACCCCGAGGTAGACCAAGAAGACGGTGGAGAGATAATATACATACAGACCTACAAGCACTTGGAATCAGCGACTGGCAAGAGAAGGTCAACCAGAGAGACGAATGGAGACGGCTTGTATCTGCAGTAAAGAACCTCAATGGCTCGGAATGCTGAAGAAGATATCCTATTTACCGAACATCGCTGTCAACACCAGCATTTTACTGCTGCTGTTGATGTCTTGGTAAGTTTGCATTCAGTAGTTTACCATTGTTTTCTGAACGACCGGCTCCCATGCCAACATGTTAAAACCCAGCATGACACAGTGTGCTGCCAAATCTGTTGCAGCTCTGTTTCGAACTCTGGTAAGCGGGCTCATTAATAGCGTCCATAAGCCCTTAGCCACGGATACCGCCCTTTGAGAAATATCTGTCCTTATATGCGAGATTGCGATTGTCTTTGGGTAACAACATCAGTGTGTTTTTGTTGTTTACAGGCTGACGAAGGCTTTGGCCACAACGTCCATTTTGTCACTTCTGTGGTGAAGTGGTCAAGCCATCTGCCTCGCGCTCCGAAGGCTGTGGGTTCAATTCCAAGCTACGTCTTTCGGTTAATTTTTCACGAGTGCGTTAGAATATTTAACTACAAATGATTTAGCATCGACACAAAGCACAACAATGATCAGCTAAAAATTATGACGTGACAGTATTTCCCTTGAGACAGATTGCCGTCAACATATTCAGAGGCCCTACAAGGAGCAGGCTCTGAAGCCGACTGTCGACTCAAGATCATTGTTGCTGTTGGCAAGGACATAAGAAAATTGTCTGCCAAGGTCTACATGGATCCTGGCTATTGTTGATCTCATCTCATCTCATCATGTTCCTCTTGTACCTTGCGGTGTCGAGGTGAACTATAAACAGCGGGAAAGTGCCCGTTTATGGGCTTCATGTATCGATATTCCCATGGATTTATTCCCTGCATCCATCGTTTACGTGGTCGGCTTCTTCCTCTGCTTCCCTCTGGTCTGTACATCATTGCTTGTTGTGGTATACTGTTAGTTGGTAACCTACTTGCATGGCCAAACCATTTGACTTGCTGCCTTCTAATAAAATCTAGTGCAGCTATAACCCTCACTTTAGTCCTGATTTCTTCATTTCTGATCTTATCTCTTCTCGATATATTGAATATTCTCAGGCATCTCATTTCTGTCGTCGTGATTTTTTTTTTTTTTTTTCTGTCATTGTCCAGGTTTGGCATTCTTAACATAGACTTGGTAGGAAGATTGTTGTAAAGTGCTTTCTTAGTAGTTATTGATACATGTTTGTTCTTTAGTATTGGTGCCATTTGTCCAATGAGTTGGTTTGCCTTATTGCATCTATTTTTGATCTCGTCTTCTGATTTGCCATTTGATGATATTATACTTCCTAGATACTTGAAACTCTTTACTTGTTTCAAGGGATGTTCATTTAGGTGAATCGTTATTGCTTTTTCTTCTTTCATTCAATCAGTCAGGTGCCGTCTCCACAATGAATGTTGGCTGCAATAGGTCTCCAATATTGTCTCTCGCCTTGACTGTACATTCTGTCAGGCTGATGTTCGTCCATCTCTTGATGTTATCTTCCCACTTGTATCGTTGTCTACCTCTTGCTCGCTTGCCCTCAACCTTGCCTTCCAGTATGGTTTTTATAAAAGTATCATGTCTTTTAACGTGGCCGAAATATTTCACTTGCCTCCTCTTTATTTCTTTCATCAACTCTCTTTTCATTCCCAGTTTTTCTAGAACCTTTGCATTTGATTGTTTTTGTTTCCATGAAATACGACCTATTCGTCTGTATATCCACATCTCCAGGGCTTCTATGCGACTTTCTAGTAGCTCGTTCAATGTCCAGGCTTCCGTGCCATACAGTGGCGTTGAATATACGTAGCGTTTTACAATTCTCCATTTTTAATGTGTTATTAATCTCTCTAGACAATATAAAATGACACAAAGTAGTGCAGCTTTACATAACAGATTTACGACACATACAGGACGTTGCGGCGATTAGCCTTCATCAGCAAACACATTCACAAACACAACATATAGTCAAGGAGGTCTCCTGTGACTACATCAAAAGGTGACGACAGGACGAGAAGAATAAAAGGATGAAAAAATGAAAGCAGTGAGGAGAAAATGAGAATTGGAAAAAATGTTCATACTTACCTCACAATCCCGATCTATGTGTAACTCTGAATATCTGAATATATATATATATATATATATATATATATATATATATATATATATATATATATATATATATATATATATATATCAGTATATATATATATATATATATATATATATATATATATATATATATATATATATATATCAGTATATATATTTATGTATATTCTTATATATACCTTGCACATACCCATGTACACTAATGTACGAATGTCTGTTGAGCAGTGTATATGTATGTGCACTGACACATATCAGTCCACCCAGAAGTTAGGACTCACCTCAAAATAATATATATGAGTGCATAATGTGGTTTTGGCTAGTACCACCATCATGCTTGCGCCCATTCGTGCTTCGTTCATACATCTACTGAAAATGCTCAGATACCATTATCAGACCACTATCACAGGTTGCCGTCCTGCCCTCCTTCCCCCTCCCCCCTTCTTTCAATGTGCTCACTGAACCGTAACACCTATAACCCCGTCATCATCTTCCATCTCACTCCCTCGGTTGGGTATAAAAAGAAGACTTCGGGGATATTCTGAGTTACACACAGATCGGAATGTGAGGTAAGTAAGAACATTGTTTCTAATTCTCATTTTCTCTTCACTGCTTTCATTTTTTCATCCTTCTTCTTCTTTCGTTCGCTTGAAATATGTCTATATCTGCAATGTCGTCTCTTGCATGAATTGAACTGTTTTTTTCAGTTCACACAGTGGTCCATAGAGTTTATCTTCCACTGTCGTCTCTCTAGGCCAGAAGGTTTGCCTAGATATGTTATATTTTGGGCAGTCTTGGAGTATGTGCTCTGCTGTCTGCGACGCCAATCCACATGTGCACATGGCTGTTTCACCAATCTTGAATTTTGTATACATGTGGTTGCGTAATCTATTGTGTCCTGTTCTGAGGCGCAGAATAATGACTTGTTCTGGTCTGTCCATAATGTGGTAGTCATCTTGAGCAGGTTTTGGTGGCTTTCTGACTGATTTGATCATTCTTTTCTTTTGGTGGTATGTAACGGGCACATCAGGCTGTTCCTCTTTGGCTCCTTCCTTAGCCAATTGGTCAGCTCTGTCGTTTCCGGGTACTCCACAGTGGGATGGTATCCACTGTATGGTGACTTTATGCTGACTGCTAAGTTCAGAAAGTAGTGTCCTTAGTACTGGCAATTTCCCAGAGAGGAGCGCCTCGAGTACTGATTTTGCATCTGTTAGTAGCACCACAGGTTGTGTACCATTGCTGTTATTTAGTAATTTCTCTGTTGCTATCTTGATTGCCTCAATTTCGGCATCATAGTTATGGCAGTACTTTCCTGTCGGTACTCTGGCTGTGTCCCTAGTATTATTTGGGTATTCTATGTACACTCCCGCTCCTCCATTTCGAACAGCATTTTGTGCTGACCCATCTGTGTAGACTCGGATCCAGAGGTCCTGTGGGTATTCTTCATCAAGGAAGCTGAGAGTGGCTGTTCTGCGCTGCACACTGTTCTGTTCTTCCTTGTCAAATATTCCTCTCACTTTTGTCTGGATTTGTAACGATAGTCTATGCTCATCTTTCCATGGAGTTCGCTCTGGAATAGTTGTTAGGGGGATACCAACTGTGGGCAGATCAGTGGTTTCTCTGCAGAGTCGTTTGGCCTGGTGGATAAAACTACTTCTTTTCAACCGCCCCATAGCTAGGTTTTCAAATCTGTTCTTCATAGGGTGGCCTGGCAAGCTGAGGAACTTTTCTGCTTGTATTAGCGTTTTCGTATCTCTGCGCTCACTCAGTGCCTGTGTCCTCCCCATCTTCTCCATTTCCACTATAGGGGTTGATCTCATCCCTCCTGTGGTGACTCTAAGTGCTTGATTTTGCACCTTGTCCAGCTCTTGTAGTGTGGTATTTGATGCTGAACACCACGCAGTTGACCCATATTCCAGGTGTGGTCGTATGCTCTGTTGGTAAACTTTGCTAAGTATTTTCGTACTGGCTCCCCATGTGGTTCCACTTAGCTTTCTCAGGATGGCTATTTTCCTTCTGGCTTTTGCTACTGCTTTGTTGATGTGCTTTCTCCATGTCAGCTTGCCATCAAATGTTACTCCAAGGTATGTTGGTTCTTTATCTTCTCTTAGGGGTGTTCCATTTATCTGGATGATCCCTGCCTTTTGTTTTGGAGAGAGGGTAAATAGGGTGGTGCTGCACTTGTCAGTGTTTATGCTGACACACCATCTATTTGCCCATGCAGCAAATGTATCTATAGCTCTTTGTAGCAATCTGGTGGCCACTGATGCATATTCATTTGTGCTCCATAGAACCAGGTCATCGGCGTACATTGCCGCTTTAATTCCATGCGGTAGGTGAGCAACAAGATCATTGATGAAGATTAGAAAAAGTGTGGGGGACAAGACTCCGCCCTGGGGGACACCGTGACGCAGTAGTACTTTCTTGCTCTTGAGTCCGTCTATCTGTACTCGGGCTCTTCTGTTGTGCAAGTATGCTTTCACCCATTTGTACATTCTTCCATTGACTTTGCAGTTTCTCAGTTTCTTCATCAGACCTTCTTTCCAGACTTTGTCAAAGGCTTTCTTCAGATCTATCCATGTCGCAAGCACCAGCTTCTTCTCTTGGAATGCATCCTCAATTTCTTGAGAGAGGTAGGTTGTCTGATCTTCCGTAGAGTAGCACTGCCTAAAGCCAGCCTGCTGTGGCACAAGGATGTTTTTACTTTCAATGTACCACTGCAGTCTGTGATTGATGATGCGCTCCAGTGTTTTGCAGAGACAGCTGGTGAGGCTAATTGGTCTGTAGCTAGAGGCAATGGAACCATCTTTCCCTGATTTTAGGAGGGGTATCATGATTGCTTCTCTCCAGGCTTGTGGAACACTGCCTAAGGTCCAGCTGTCCAACAATTACTAATTGTACGAAGGTTGTCCAGTAAGTATTCAGACAGGTGTAATTTCTAGATAACTGAGAGATGAATTGAAATTTCCTGTTCTGTTTTTCGACATAGTCATCCGCCGCTGCAACACATTTTCCCCATATCATACTGCGAGTTTCTCTATTCCGGCAGCATAAAATTCTTTTGGCTGGTCCTTGAGTCATTGAAGAACTAGCTGACGCACCTCGTCATCTGTGTCAAACTTTTGTTAACCGAGATGCTGTTTCTGAGGGTCAAAATGATGAAAATCATCCAGAGCCAAGTAATGACCTAAGGCGGGTTTGACAGTACGTGGGATCCGTTTATACGCATGACAACGACCATAACATGAGATCACAACACCACCCGAGTCACTCATTACGTAGAGCCACTCCTGCATATCGAGCGCCTATTTATCACGGACTGCACCTTTAGAGACAATACAGGGGGGGGGGGGGGGGGGGTTTGATAACTTTCAGGCAATCAGTATTTTGATCCCCTACTGTGTGTCAACAACTCATATAGCATAATGTGCTGTTTCTGTCTAGTATCAGGGTCTTGCTGTTCGCGAAGAGCAGAGTGTTCCCGGCAGAATACCATAGTGGAAAATGTGCACATTTTTGTTTACCTTGAAGTTGGAGTTGCCGTGAACATATAATTTTCCAGCTGCAACGATTTGGTCGGGTGTATCTCAGAAAGTGTTTCATTTGGTAATGAACGAGACAGGCTTAGGGGGCTGCGTGGTCTCGAGGTATGGTGTCCGCCTCGAGTGCTGGAGGTCCCGGGTTCAAGCCCCGGTGATGCCGGGATTTTTTTTTCTCGTGGACTTCTAGTAATAAAATTCCCCTGGTCTCTGGGTAGTGAGATCGGACGCCCGTGTGTATTGTTGCGCACGTAAAGTGAGATCGGACGCCCGTGTGTATTGTTGCGCACGTAAAAAATCCCTTGGCAGTTGGAAATCGAAAAAGAGTAGCCTAACGGCGCAACCCGGGCAAAATTTCGAGTTAAAAATCTACCCAAAGTATTTAAGGATCCTCGGTGGTGCTACGGAGTTCGTGCACTGAGCTGAGTTTCTCCAGACTCAGGTTTGAGTTAGGAGGAGAACGGAGCACTTATGGGTTGCACCCGTGTGCCGTGATGTTGATCCATCTACTAAACTAAACTAAACTAAAACTACTTAACTAAACTATTAAGGAGACATTTCTTGTCACATAGATTTTTTTGAACAATCTTAGCTTTTCCTACAATTTTGAGATTTGTTGTCAAAGAACTGATTTGTAATTCATTAGGACATCGCTTTATGGTAAGTTAAATCGATGCGTTTCGGTGGAACAGGTAGAGCCTGTTGGCTCCCGTAGTGAGGGCGCTGGTAATTGCTTCAAACTTAACGCTCTGGCCTTCACGTTTTCCGTACCTGTGATAGATATCACCCCTCCGTCCCCGTCTCGCCCTTGTGGGTATATAATTGGATGGGAATATCTTCTTCGTTCCTCATTCGAGGGAAGTGCGTCACGCCAAGTTATGCACCTCAAAGGTCAGCCTGTCAGACTACGGCACGCATGTGTGTAAGGTTTACTTCTCATAGACAAGATTCCATTCAAAAAAAACGGGCTCTATCTATCTGTAGGTAGGTTTGTTTTCTTAACAATCTTGCCAGGACAGCAGCCTGAAGGCCGGCTCTTTGCAATTTCTAACCACCGTGGGATGTTTGAAGTGCTCACCATGCACACGGCAATACCTCTTGTATTTCGCCGTTATACCAGAGAGCTAAGCGTCTGATCTCACTAGCCACGAAATCAGCGGGCCGTGTAGTATCATTATATGCATTTCTGCTTCTTCTTCTGCGTTCATCCGGATTTTTTTTCTCCGGATGTGACTGCGTTGTGCCTGTTTACAGAGCTGCGTTCTTGCGCCGTCAGGCCGACACATCCGACTTCTGCGGGCATTTGTTGACCGGGTTAACCTTCCCGGGGATTATTATATGCATTTGATCCTTGGAGAGAAAAAAAAAACGTTTAACCCCGTAGGCCTACCGGGGACAAGATTTATATCTTAAGAGCCAGAGATCTGTATCACGGCTCCCCACTAATAATCTGATAGTTCTCTTCTGAATAGATGGGAATATAGGGCTGGATCCTCGATTTGATATTTTAATTGCATACATTCTAATAATAGTTTTTTTTTTTTTGCATATCCTTTACAGGACGTTGCAGTCAACACCAGCATTTTTTAGCTGCTGTTGATGTACCAGGCAAGATTATGCTCAGTAGTTTGCCATTGCTTTCTGAGAGACCGGCTCACATACCCAGTAAGTTACCGACACGGCGAGAACCTCTTCCGTTTCTCGCGCACATTACGTCACTCCCGAGAGTATACGGGATCACGGATTAAGACGTAATCTCTAGGCCAGGAAGACCGGCTAATAGTAGTTAGCTAATGCTTTTGTAAGTTATTCATCATGAAGTATTTTTCCCCCAGTTGTTTGAATTATTAATGAGGACCACTCTGTACAGGTCCATGGGTGGTCCGATCTCCTCCTTAACATATATCGGATGCCCATATCAGTTCTGTGTTCGTTAATCAAATGTCTTGTGCTCTTGATCGGCTGATCGTACCAGTTTTGTGTTAGTTAATCAAATGTCTTATGTCCCCTTGACAAAGTGTTCATGTCTACAGGCTCCCAGCTTCACGCCCGCATCCTGCACTCTGGACAAAAAAATCAGATTCCCAAATTTTCTTGAAATCATATGTTCGTCCAGCTGTTTTGTTAACTGTTAACCGTATGTAACATAAACCCACCATCACCTATACTGAAACATCCAAATATACCTATGTACGCAAAACGACAGATACTAAATAGTATATTCACACCAACCCTATATTACCAATAACAAACGTGGGCATTATCCAAATCACACACAAAGTCAACATCTGTGAGATGAGATGCTTGAGAAGAGCTGCCAACTTGACTATCCGAGACCGAGTAATAAATGATGTTATCACACAGTGGGAAGAAAACCTTGCGCCACATATATTGAAAAGCAGAAGATCAAATGGTTCGGTCATCTCATTAGAGTGCAACACCATCAAATACCAACACTTGCGCTACATATAATCGGATCTGATACGAGAGCAAGAGGATTATGTGCCATGCCAACAAGCGCAAGTGGTCATGTTTCGCCATCTCACTCGATCGCCAGAGTCGTGGATCAACAGTATTCTTGTCTCAGCTACACCACGTGGACAAGCCATCCAGGTATTTACTTCTCTGCCTTCCCCATTGTTCTTTCCCCCTCAATCTTGCCAGTTGTCACCAAGTTCTCCAATTTATTTCTTCTCATAACGTGCCAAAAAAACTGTAACAGTCTACGTCTGATTTCTCTAATCTATTTACGGGTATCATTTGTTTATTGTGAGACTTGGTCGGTAGTTTTTCTGTCCGTACGTGGTATTCTTTGCATTTTCATCAGAAACCACAATTCCACAGCTATGAAATGTATGTTTTTTGTGTGTGTTTTTATTTC
Source organism: Cepaea hortensis (assembly GCA_963921405.1). Taxonomy (NCBI): domain Eukaryota; kingdom Metazoa; phylum Mollusca; class Gastropoda; order Stylommatophora; family Helicidae; genus Cepaea; species Cepaea hortensis. Next base: position 53,919,460 of record OY992894.1, read on the forward strand.
CCTTAGCCCTTTTGCTCATTGTTACGCTTAACAGGTTCAATGTAGCATTTCAACACTCTTTCTCGTTACAAAAGACATATCTTTATTGGTCAGCATGTTTTCCATCTTGAAAAAGGCTACCGTTGCCATGGACATTGTACAATCACATTGTACATCAATCCAGTGCCACCCATCGGGCGCTTGAACGCCAACTATCCCCCACCCCCCACGGACACGCACTTGACCGCAAAAGTGGATCATGATGATGATGAAATATTTGATCTTTATTTTATACTGCTAGACACTAACATGGCGCAGTCCTTGAAGAAGATATGGGAGCATATTATGAAAAGGAGATTCCTGAGAACGGGTCTTCCTTTTGTAGTCAGTTAACATTTTTGAAATTTCTTTAACATATTAATATGTTATTGTTAAATTATCTTATTCTGCTCTTTATTTTGTATTGGAGTGTAGGCCCACCAAGTGTGTTTATATATACTTTTTCTTGCATCTGCTTTCGTGTATCTGTGTGAATGTGATCATCATCAATCTCATCAATACAATACACTCATACACATCAACATCATTTTTAATTTTACTAGTACTAGCAATTTTGGCCAGTATTTAAAAATTGGGTCTTTACTTATGAAATCATACCAGTTAGATAGAGTTTGACAAGACGAATCCAACAGTATCTCAACGAAGAGTACGTTAATTCTAAGCCGAGTTACGAATTTTTGGTGACGTAATTTAATACCAGGAAGTGCAATGATGACCTAAGAGATAAGGAAGATTTTATCGCGGCCCTAAGATTGGAAGCTGAGAAATTCTGCCTTCTATTACTGTGGTTTGTTTATTTTTAAACCGACAACGTAGTGCCATATATCATTGCGTCCGGGGCGGCGAGGCCTAACTTTACATATTATTTATTTTTCGATAGGATGTGCCTTGACCTAATTAACAATTTAAAATGGCCGCCAATTGTTTATTATTTGCCTTCTATTACTGTGGCTTATTTATTTTTAAACGGACAACGTAGTGCCATATATCATTGTGTCCGGGGCGGCGCGGCCTAACTTGACGTAATATTTAGTTATTTTTATTATAATGTAAAACTAAAAATGAAATATGCAAAAACGAAAGTTAAAATAGGTGAGGATGTATAAAAATAAAACATAACTTGTTTCACAGTATTTTATTTAAATTCAATTATTTAATTTTGTGTACAGCTATGCTGCTAAAGACACCCCCCCCCCCCAATCCCCTGTTACAGGTGTATAATATAATTTAGTATTAGGATCCAGAACACCAAAGACCGAGATCTGTGGAAAGCCATTAACGCCTACGCCAGCCGGCACTTGATAATGATGATTATTAGTATTTGCATATACAGAGAATATTTTAAAATGGGGTTTCTACTTATGATTTGGTAACAGGAAAGTAAAGCTCACATTCCTCTTTCGATAGAATGTCTAAAGGAATGAGAGGATCAACTTCATTGCACCAGGTTTACCCCATATGACTCGGTCTCTTTCCGCATGGCTGCCTGCCGAAAGCATTGTACAAAGCACAAGAGTCTCAGAGTCTCTGACAAAGATGCACTTGACTTTTAAGACTTTTCGATATGATGTGCTGTGACCTAATTACTAGTTAAAAATAGCTGCACATTTATTATATTAATTAAATGTCATGTGAAATGTTCGTCGTTAGTGAAATAACAGTTCATGAAAATGTATCATATTGTCTTAATGTATAACTGCATTGCGTGCGACAGCTTTCTTTTGTTGATTAAATATCATGCATTAATGTAAGTAAGTAAGTTTGTAACTGCTGCATAAATTAAGCAGCAGTTAATTAATTATTAAGATATTAAATAATAAAAAAATAAAAATATTAAATAATTAAATATTCACTAAAATTTATTTCTACTTCTGCTCTATAATTATTACACTATTCTGTATCTAATAGTGAGCAATTACTAATTAAATGCTCACTTATTTAAAAAAATATTACTTATTTTACAGTACAGCGTAGCAAAAAAGTACTCCTTACTTACACTTCTTACAAGTTTACAGACGGGTCTGAAAACTGGCTTTTAAAATTATTTTCAGTCATGTCAAATGCTGAAATACATATGCAAGTACACATATACATTACTGCTATAAATGACACTTGTATTCTGTTTAATTTTAGTAGTTAAATTACCAGTTCTAATTATAAATAAATACAGGTCCGCTATAGTTTATTGTATGGCTGGGCACCGCAATCTTGAATTTTGTGTTATGAGTAAGACGGCCATGGCCATGTCACTAAATAATTTGTCCTGAACGCCAGCAAACACCAGCAATGTTGAAACTCTTCCTGTTTATGTAAAATTGAACAGGGGATTCAAAAATGCACCTAAAAGTTTACATTTCTTTAAGCAACAGGAGTTATAAGACAAATTACCTTACTATTCGTGAATAGAATTTTAAAAAATCCAGATAAAACGGTTTTTTCAGCTCAATCTCTTGGCGCCTAGCAGAAGGACCAATTCTTAAAATATCAGAATAACTTCCCCTTTCATCGTACCACGCTGATTTCGTTTAATTGACATCTAGATGGCCATGGTCACAACCGGAAATGAAATCGTTGGACGCAACAAAAAGTTCGCCAAATTAAGAAATACCATACCTGCCCCCGCCCAGAAAGTTCCATAACTCTGAAATCGCTAATTTTACACTGTATGAGTATGTGACCATAAAAATAAAAATGAATTGTGTTACTAACAACACTTTTTCAACTTTTGCTATCTCTTGTCGCTCAATGAATGTCCTCCAAGTTATTTTCCATCTCTGTCACTGGTTCTCTTTTCCACATCCTTTAAGTTTCGGTTTTAGCTAGGTATGGGCCACTGTCAGTGTTTCCTTTAACCGTTTGGCACGTCCTTCTCTGCGCCGTCATCAGTTAGTAAATGTTTATAATTCACTAATTGTTTTATTTACTGTCCATGTTTCTGATCCTATACTAACTTAACTATAATAACTTGACAGTACTTCTGATTTAACGTGAGATTTGAAGTTTGCTGTTTGGTTTTAGTTTTCATTTTTGTGTGTGACAGTTTTGACCAATTTCCTACTCTTGCCTTTTGTATTCTCATTTTAATAACTCTTATCTGTTTCCTTATCTATGTCTACATTGCTACTTAATCAGGTGTATGATTTCACACCTTGAAGTCAGGTTTCCCCAAGTAATAGCTGGTTATTATTTGCTTGATTTATATTCTTATCTTTGTCTTTCTCCTGTGAACTTTTAGACACAGTTGTTGTGACCTCCCATCCAGTGTGCTTACATTGCATCTGATTTTGTGTGTGTGACATAATAAATTAATTGCTTTGCACTGTTTCGTCAAACCTCTGGCTTAGTACATCTGACTTCAACAACCATTTCTTCAGGTTTGCTTTTTTTTCCAGGTTTGCTTCAGTCTACCTACAAGGCAGCAGGTTTGTGTCTCCGTCTGGTTCCTCCTATCCTTTTTCTGTCCCCAGTCTACCTACAAGGCAGCAGGTGTGTGTCTCTCTCCATCTGGTTCCTAGCCTTTGACTGTCCCCAGTCTGCCTACAAGGCAGCAGGCTTGTGTCTCTCTCCGTCTGGTTCCTAGCCTTTGACTGTCCCCAGTCTACCTACAAGGCAGCAGGTGTGTCTCTCTCTCCATCTGGTTCCTAGCCTTTGACTGTCCCCAGTCTACCTACAAGGCAGCAGGTGTGTGTCTCTCTCCATCTGGTTCCTAGCCTTTGACTGTCCCCAGTCTGCCTACAAGGCAGCAGGCGTGTGTCTCTCTCCGTCTGGTTCCTAGCCTTTGACTGTCCCCAGTCTACCTACAAGGCAGCAGGTGTGTGTCTCTCTCCATCTGGTTCCTAGCCTTTGACTGTCCCCAGTCTACCTACAAGGCAGCAGGTGTGTCTCTCTCTCCATCTGGTTCCTAGCCTTTGACTGTCCCCAGTCTACCTACAAGGCAGCAGGTGTGTCTCTCTCTCCGTCTGGTTCCTAGTCTTTAGTTTAGTTTAGTTTAGTCGTTGGATCAACATCACGGCACATGGTTTAACCCATAAGTGCTCCGTTTTCCTCCTAACTCAAACCTGAGTCTGGAGAAACTCAGCTCAATGCATGAACTCTGTTGCATCGGTGAGGATCCTGAAATACTTTGGGTAGGTTTTTAACTCGAAATTTTGCCCGGGCAGCACTGTTAGGCTACTCTTTTTCGATTTCCAACTGCCAAGGGATTTTTTACGTGCGCAACAATACACATGGGCGTCCGATCTCACTACCCAGAGACCAGGGGAAATTTTTTTATTACTGGAAGTCCAGGTGGATTTTTTAAATAAACCCCGGTCCTCACTGAGACATGAACCCGGGACCTCCAGCACTCAAGGCGGACACCATACCTCGAGACCACTCAGCTCCTAGCCTTTGACTGTCCTCAGTCTACTCACAAGGCAGCAGGTGTGTGTCTCTCTCCATCTGGTTCCTAGCCTTTGACTGTCCCGTCTACCTTCAAGGCAGCAGGTTTGTGTCTCTCCGTCTGGTTCCTAGCCTTTGACTGTCCCCAGTCTACCCACAAGGCAGTAGGTTTGTGTCTCTCTCCGTCTGGTTCCTAGCCTTTGACTGTCCCCAGTCTGCCTACAAGGCAGCAGGCTTGTGTCTCTCTCCGTCTGGTTCCTAGCCTTTGACTATCCCCAGTCTACCTACAAGGCAGCAGGCTTGTGTCTCTCTCCGTCTGGTTCCTAGCCTTTGACTATCCTCAATCTACCTACAAGGCAGGAGGTTTGTGTCTCTCTCCATCTGGTTCCTAGCCTTTGACTGTCCCCAGTCTACCTACAAGGCAGAAGGTTTGTGTCTCTCTCCGTCTGGTTCCTAGCCTTTAGTTAGGTAGTTAGTCGACAGATCATCCTCATTGCATATCGAACCATTCAGTCCATAAGTGCTCGGATCCCCTCCTTAGCAAATCCCGCAGCGTGTAGCGGCTCATGACACCAGTTCTGTGTTGGTTTATCAGTCTTCTTTGGCTTCCTGCGTAGTGTTCTTGTTTGACCACTCCTCTTTTAATTTGCTGTTCTCGCAGTCAGGCCATGGTTGTAGATTCACAGTCATCATTTGGTTCTCGCAAAAGTCTTACTTCTCGTAGAGCATTCAGAATGTTAGCCTGGTTCATGGCGCGTCCGCCCTCCACAGTAGCGTTACCTGCGAGCTTGTCAGCTCACTCATTCCCTTGTACTCCCGCATGCCCTGGCACGAAGATGAAACTAATCTTTGCCAGGTGAGACCTCTCCAGAGACAGCAACCATTCTCTTCGGATCCCCCTTATCTCTATCCTCTAGAGCATGTTCATTGAGTCGCTAAGGAAACATGCCCTAGTGAATGTCTGTGTCTCGAGCCATGTTATTGCTTTACTTACTGCCATGACTTCCATAGTCAGGCTACTTGTGGTCTCAGCAAAAGCACCAGAGTCCTTCTTCATAATTCTCCCTTCAGCCTGAGCTGTAAAGGCCCATGAGCTTCTCACATGTCAGACGACCGATCCATCCGTGTAAATGACAGCATCACCGTCTAGCGAATTCTCGAAAATCAATGCTTGTACTTCCGCCTCCACAGCTGCCGGGTTTTCTTGTCTGCATTTTCTGTCTAGTTGGATGCAAACTGAAAAGGATGTGCAGAAATCTGTTGGCACTTGTACCCACTCCTCGCCAGGTTCTAAGTCCTCAAGTGAACACACCTGTTGAAGAATGTCTTCGGCTTGACCCATCCATGACCATCCTCTTTTTAACCTGCTGTCCTTCACCTTCATAATTTCACTATGCAGTGGATGTTGTTTGTTTACGTTAACTCTGAGGTAGGCGCAAGCTCTGCAGACTTGTATTCTGTCTTCAATGGTTGGAAAATCAAGAAGGTAGCGCATCGCCCTGCATGCTGTATCTCTTGTACATCCAAGAATAATGCGCATAGCTTCATTCTGTATCCTTTCCATCCTGTCTATCTGCTTACGGCTGAGAGTCAGAATTGCCATCGCATACTCAAAAACAGACATGACCAGCCCTTCGTATAGAAGACATAGATGGCGCTGCTCACAGTTTTCTGCCACCATCACCCGCATCACGGCCAACCCCCGCTTGGCCTTTTTTATCTCCTGGTCTATGTGCTCATTATAAGCAAGGCTTCGATCAAACCGTATCCCCAGGTAATTCATTGCCTGCGTTCTTTCCACCGTCTCTGAACACAGATTTACAGTTGGTGTTGGAGTGTTGACAATATGATTATTCAACGAGAACCAAGTCACTGTTGCCTTTGTTGGGTTGAACATTGCCCCAGCCTCAACACACCAAGTACTTATGCGATTGAGTTTGGTTTGTAGTTCCACAGCAACCTGATCTCTATCCTTACCCTGGTGATACACTAAAACATCGTCGGCATATGATAATGTCCTGCCAGGTCCAGTGATCTGCTCACTGGTGATTCTCACAGTGTAGGTGTTGAACAGTACCGGAGATAATGGTGATCCCTGTGGTAGGCCAGGATATATTGTTGTTGGTTCCGACGTCCAACTGCCACATCTAAAAACTGCTTTCTTTTGGAAAAGGGCTGCAGCGATCCAACTAAGGAGGAACGGACTTATTTTGAGTTCAAGAAGCTGAAGCATTAAAAAATCCAATGGTACTCTGTTGTACGCATCCTCCAGATCAATTGCTGCAGCAAAGGTTTCAATGCCTAAGTGGAAACCTTCAAAGACATCATGGACAAAAACAGCTGCATTGGTCCAGGTTTCTCTTTTTGGACGGTACCCACTCAGGGTAGGTGGGAAAACACCTTGCTTCTCTAGCTGGCTTGATATTTTCCTGGCAATTAAGTTCTTCAGCAGCTTGCTTATTGTATTCTGCATGGTTATAACTCAATATCCCTGAATTTTTGTGTGGTCTTTGCCAGGTTTCGGTAAGGGAATCAGATAGGCGTGTAACCACTCCTCCTTGATGCTAGTACTCCATATACTGTTGTTGTACATGTCTGCTAGTTTCTCTAGCTCATTGTCGGTACACCTATTGATGTCATATCTTATGCCATCTGGCCCTGGAGCACTGTTTTTTGATCGTCAAAGCACAGCCTTGATTTCTTTCACTGTCACTGTGTCTTCATCCGATATGTTCTGGGCCTTGCACCTATCTGACGTGACCTCCTTGGCAAGATTTCGGCCTCTCATGTCTGTCTGGTTGCTCTGCTGTAGATATGTTCAAAGAGGGCTTTGCCCTTGTCCTCGTCAGTCCTCTGCCAGATGAGGTCAGCACCTTGGAAGTCAGAAATGCTCTTATTCTTGACTACCCCGCTCATGCTTTTAAGTAGTCGCCAGAACAATTTCAGTGACTTGTCTGTGCTTACTCTTTGACACACCTCTGCCCATTTTTCACTTTTAACCACCTTGACCAGTTTTTTTAAATAGCTTACTTTTGTGTGCATCTCTCTTTCTAAGTGCATGCAGGGACTGGGATGGCTAGCTTGTTCTTCTTGGCATTTTGCCATCTGCCATCTCCTTACAGCACTATGCTTATCCATCCAGGCCTTCTCCACCTCAAATTTCCACCATGGTGGCTGCTCCCAGCTTTTTCTCCTGCCCTGAAACATTCTGTGCTTGTCGCGCCTTATTTTACTCACCACATCTTGCCCTGTACTGTCATACTGGATAGTCTTGACCGTTAACTTGTGCTGCCTGGTTCTGCCTTTCTCCACCAATATGCTGCAAGGGTGGTGGTCGCTGCCGTGGTACCCTAGGACACCCCGTCAACACATTGTAGTGAGTGCAGGAGAAACCAGCGCCAGATCAATAGCACTGTCATCACCTGGGTGGCTTGCTGTTCTGGTGACACAGCCACTGTTGATACAAACCAGATCAATGGTTTCAAGTGCAGTCTCCCCCGGGAAGGTTAACCCGGTCAACAAATGCCCACAGAAGTCGGATGTGTCGACCTAACTGCGCAAGAATGCAGCTCTGCTGTAAACAGGCACAGCGCAATCACGTCCGGAAAAAAACCTCCGGATGAGCGAAGAAGAAGAAGAAGAAGAAGAAGTGCAGTCTCGAGCTCCTCCTCCTGTGTGTTGGAGGAAATGTTTCCCCATGATCTGCCTTTAGCGTTGAAATTGCCACAGAAAATGACTTTTTTGTGTGACCTAATATGTCACTTAAGCACTGCCACTTCTGGGAATCCACACTCATGTTACGGGCATAAATAATTACCAACACAAATGGTAGACCAGATTGAACTCTAACCGCCTGTATTTGTATGCCGTCATTGTCCCACCTAGACATATCTAACTCTGAAGCAACCATACTGTCGCGAATGAGAATCGCCATTCCCAGATGTCGCCAGTTGTAGAAACATTCGAAACCGGCCATTTGGAGTAGCTGATCACCCAGTCTCATCTCCTGGAGTGCTACAATGTAATTCCTGTAAACCAGGCTTTTGAGAATAGGGCCTTGCTGTTTTACGCTGGCGCAGTTCCAATATAGAATCCGAGTATACCTGAGGCCCAGACGGTCACATTTAAGTCTAAAATATCTTACCCCTCCACGCTTGTGTTGCTTGTGGCCACCACGTTGGCCCCGTTGCCTTGTTTTGTTGACTGCCGTCCGCAAGGCACACACAAATTGTTCCGCCATGTTGAAATGACCTAAAACCACAGAACCACACGCGCTGCGAAAATTCACTCAAGGATTGCTTCGCTCAATGCACAAAACTCCGTAGCGTCGGTGCAGATCTTGAGAAGAAACTCCTGGTTTTAGATCCTGGCACACAAATTACACGTAGGAGATGAAAATATCCATCTCCTACGCGAAAAAGGTAACAGTCACATACACAAAACAACCGTCCGTCGCCATCTTGACAGGATCTTCCTGCCCGAGTTTACCTGCCCGAAAAGTAAGACTGAAAAAATAACATACCATACCCTTCTTGAATTGGTACCCATTCTTCACCAGGTGTTGACTCGAAGGTATTCACTTGCCCGGCATACCCTGGTTTTGTCCTCTAAGGTTGGAGAGTGAAGCAGATAGTGCAATGCCTTGCACGCCATATCTTTTGTACATCCAAGTATGATGCACATGGTCTCATTCTCCACTCTTTCCAGTCATCTACGCATTGCTGAGAGTCAGCATCATCAGAGCATACTCACTCGCTTAAAGGACCAAGCCCTGGGATAAGAGACAAAGGTGATGATGTAGCCATCACTAGAATCGCGGTCAAATCTGAGTTTTCATGATCACGTGGTCTGGTGTTTTGTAATAATTTTCAAATGGATTATTTCCTTAATTCTAGCAGATTGTGCTTGAATATGTAATTTTTTTCCCATTAAAAATTCTGTAAGCTATCAATATAATCTTCAAGATTTACTGAATTTATCATTGTGATTCCTGTCTTTTCAAACTCTAGGTTCTAATAACTGGTGGATCTTTCTTCTTGAAGGAGTTTACAGGAATTCGATATCAATTTCGTCTGGGAACGAAGGTATGATGTAAAGTGTTTGTGTTTTATTAGGAGCGTTCATTTGAAATCCGTTCGTACCGCAACGCGCGTAATTGTGTGCATTGAACATGATCATGTCATAGTCATGTGATAAGTGACCAATGAATAAAAGAGCACGTGCTTATCATCCCATAATGCATAGGTTCTGTTTCTGACTGTTGAGAAAATGGCTGGGTTGATCCAAAATCCGTCCAAAGAAGCTCAAAGAGCGGTGATTCAGTTTCTTTCATTTGAAGGATGTCAACCAGTGGACATTCATCGAAGAATGCAGGCAACGTACGGTAACAAATGTGTGTCGAAAACAACAGTGACAGACTGGGCACGAATGTTTCGGAAAGGACGTCAGTTCACAACAGATCTTCGACGGTCGGGTCAAGCACATATTGTTGCAACAGAAAAAACCATTGCCAAAATTGATGCAGCAGTACAGATGAACCGTTGTCGAATCATACGTTCACTAATGAAAGAATTTGACGTGTCAATTGGTACAATTCAAAAGCTCGTTTGTAAGAAACTGCAATATCAGAAGGTATGTTCACAGTGGGTACCACGGATGTTGACCGACCAGCAAAAAGAGGAACGCATGGGATGGTGTTTGAACCACTTGCTGCATTACAGAGTGGAGGGTGATGCATTTCTCCTCCGCATAATGGCGGGCGATGAATCATGACGTCACCACTTTGAGCCAAGCAGCAAAAGAGAGAGCATGCAATGGAAGCATGCTGGATCACCAAAAGCCAAAATATTCAAGTTACAGGTTTCCACTGGTAAGGTTATGTTGAGCGCATTTTTTTTAACCATAAAGCGCTATTGTTGGCCGACTTTAAAGAACCTGGTGTCAACATCAACTCTACCCACTACTTGGAAACATTAGACAAGCTGCAAAAAACCATCAAGAATGAATGACCCGGCATGCTTTCTCGCTGTGTGATTTTGTTGCAGAATAATGCTCGTCCACATGTTGCAAAGATTGTGCAGGAAGCATTAGCTTGGAAGAAGTGGGACATTCTGCAACATCCAATCTATAGTCCTGATTTGTCACCATGTGATTTTCATTTATTCGGACCTCTTAAAAAAAGCTCTCAAGTGGCAACGATCTCACACAATTGCAATCGTAATGAACGCAGTAAACACTTGGCTCAGTGAGCAACCACAATCCTTTTTTACGGACAGCATTCGCCGCCTACCTAAGCAATGGGATGCTTGCCTGAATGCTTACGGCGACTTCTTCTGACCAACCCATGGTGCATGATTCATTCAAAATTAATGCCTTGTTTAATTCTACCACACCTGTTAATGTTTCTTTCATGCTTCTGTAATAAAGCCATTGGAACGGGTTTCAAATGAAAGACCCTTATAGATTCTGAGGCGATGAATTTCAAGTGCTTTTTTAATATTTGTTTTCATTACAGCATCCATATTTTATTGTGCTTGCTCGCTTTGAACTCAATCGTAGTCTGTACACGTGCACCTATTTCTAATGCACAAGGCAGATTTTTTGCGTGTGGATTAGCTTTCCCTATTGTCAGTATCCCTCACCATGAACCCACTCCAACTTCAGAGGTACTTGTAATTTACATCACAAGTCGACATTTTGGTCCAACTGACTGATGTAAGGGTTGAACCTGCTACCTCAGCATCAGCACACCCGATGCGTCAGAACGAGCATTCTTATCCATTTGGCCATGCTGACGTCTAAGCATCCGTATGATTGTTGGTTTGTGACAGGAATGTTTCCAGCCTGAGAAATCATGTATGATTGTTGGTTTGTGACAGGAATGTTTCCAGCCTGAGAAATCATGTATGATTGTTGGTTTGTGACAGGAATGTTTCCAGCCTGAGAAATCATGTATGATTGTTGGTTTGTGACAGGAATGTTTCCAGCCTGAGAAATCATGTATGATTGTTGGTTTGTGACAGGAATGTTTCCAGCCTGAGAAATCATGTATGGTTGTTGGTTTGTGACAGGAATGTTTCCAGCCTGAGAAATCATGTATGATTGTTGGTTTGTGACAGGAATGTTTCCAGCCTGAGAAATCATGTATGATTGTTGGTTTGTGACAGGAATGTTTCCAGCCTGAGAAATCATGTATGATTGTTGGTTTGTGACAGGAATGTTTCCAGCCTGAGAAATCATGCATGATTGTTGGTTTTGACAGGAATGTTTCCAGCCCAAGAAATCATGGATGATTGTTGGTTTGTGACAGGAATGTTTCCAGCTCGAGAAATCATGTATGATTGTTGGTTTGTGACAGGAATGTTTCCAGCCTGAGAAATCATGGATGATTGTTTGTTTGTGACAGGAATGTTCCAGCCTGAGAAATCATGCATGATTGTTGGTTTGTGACAGGAATATTTCCAGCCTGAAAAATCATGCATGTTGTTGGTTTGTGACAGGAATGTTTCCAGCCTGAGAAATCATGCATGATTGTTGGTTTGTGACAGGAATGTTTCCAGCCTGAGAAATCATGTATGTTCAAGCTGTCACCATGTAGGGAAGAGGCTAGGATTTGAGTTTACAAATCCCAAATCTCACCAAGGATTGAACAAACATCCTTCATTGTGTGAGATGGACACGTTGACCTCTCAGCCATCCATTCCACTGTGTTTGTATATTGAACTTTGTTGCCCTTAAATTTCAACCAACCCATGCCAGGATGTCCTGTCTGTTGCTGTCTCCTGCTGCTCCCTCCATTCCCCCCCCCCCCCCACTATTGTTTATCTCTGTCACTAATCCTGGCCATGTGTTGTAGTACTTCCTCTGCCTGGCTGGCCTTGTGGTTTCTCTAGCCATACTGTTTTCTCTAACCATACTGTTTTCTCTAGCCATACTGTTTTCTCTAGCCATACTGTTTTCAGGCCCTCTCACACAATCACCAGAGTCTTTGATCAAGTGTGCGTTCTTGTTCCGACTATGCCATGTAGTCAGTGTCACAGAGCTGTAGAGGCAAATTGCAACTGAACTGAACTACACGAAGCCTGGCAGTTGTTGATACATGTCTTGTTTTATTTGAAATACTTCAAAATGCATAATTTCGACATACAAGTCTGGATGACACAAGACGTCCTGCCGGGCTGAACAATTGATCGTAACTAATCTCTATCCTACTTCTACGTCAACGTGTGAGCGTCCCTAGATACCTAACTACTGGGTGCTCACGCGTGTATCAGCTAATAGATCCGTTTTCCCTTTGCACGCCATACCAACTAAACCCCTTGAACAGAGGTACTCTGTTATATTTCCTCTCTACCCTCAACAAGACTTTCCCCCGAAAAGTCTTAATCCCAACCTAAATCTACAACCCCCTGTTATACTTCAAGATGACTACCCGCTAAGTCTATATTCTTACCCATCTTACCCCAAATAATCTCATAGCAAACGTTATTCTCCCAAGCACAAAATCACAAGCAAGCCGCTTACATGTCTTAAGCAACTTTAACGTGGCTCCCTCCTAACCACTGAGTTTTATTCATTACTTTTTCTACTCCTACAACTCTACTACTCTACTACTTATATCTTATAGCCACCTGCTATGATCTCTAACACTTCTTTGTGAACTTATACTTCTTCTTCGTTCACCACCAACATTACATCTTAATTTATTTCTTTTATATGTTCCCATCGTAACATCGTACATTCTACATTACAAGATCTCACTTTATAAAACAGCTCACAAGCAATCCAGCTAGATATTTCAAAGACACATATGTCCATCGAAAACATTGGTATATAAACACAAATTGAAGATTATCATGCGTTATGCAACATATCATATTCTCCCGAACATCAACAAAACAACACAGGATAGACAGAGAAATGGTGGGTGCGCACCCAGAAGATAGCAAGAAGTAGTTACATTTATCCTCCCTTGCACTAACAAAACTTTATAAAATAAAGTTTTCAAAAAAACAATGAATCATATAATTCATGAAAATGGTATGTTCTTCAATTTGTTCATAGTAAATATTCTTGTCAAAAGTTACGTTGATCTAAAACTCCATCTTTATACTCTCAAGATTAAAAATATCTGTATCATTTGTGTGGCCAACAGCAGCCAGTAAAAACTTTATAACCATACTATATCAGTATCTTTTATTTATAACACACCTTCCCCAAACCTCCATGGCTTTCGATCCATGTTTTACTTCTACTTATTTCATGCTGTAACTACAGCGTCCTAAATTAATATTGACAATGTTCATTTACTATGAACAATACTTACTAATACTGTACATATGTTGAATGCTGCCAACCACAGCTCCCCTTTTGAATCACCCCCACAATATTAACGCTGACTAGCGCAGCACCTATTACAACCCCCTACATCCCGTATCTAATTTCGTTCCGGACCATATGTGCTGCTATCTACAGCTCCACCTCTGACCACCCCCAGTTAAATTAATCTTCCAAACATGGCCCTCACTCCATGTTTATCTAACTTACCACTATTAACAATGCGAATATGTCTCTCTTTATAGTCTAAAGTCGTTTGCTTATTATTATCTGAACGAAGGCCCCACTCTTTATTTAGAGCAAAATACTAACAGTTTTTCTTCAATAAGTCTTAACAATCATCAACAAAATATCTGATTTTTAAACAAGGCAAAATAACTAAAACCATAATTTTTGAGTCATTAAAAACCAAGCGTAATATAAAACAGAACACATTCCCCCCAAATTCATCATTTATCCCCAACATTTTCATAATAAAACAAGCATCAACTTAGTCATCTAACATTACCGGTCTCTTTTATGGACCGGAACTTTACTCGTAAACGAAGGAAAACACAAGTCCTATCCTAAAATTAAATGGTAATCCTTTTACAGAACCAAGTTAATCAAAATAATATACCATACTATACATGATGCATTAAAAGATCATTTTCAATTAAAACCAATTGACTTCTCGCCAAAGAAAAACTCAACAATCTTAACCAGGCTATCTACTAACCTGTTCTAATTACCACATTCATCTGTAATTTACAGCTACTGTATTTCATCAAACACAGTGTTAAAAAATGATTTGTCTTCTAACACAGGTCTCACATTTTAAATCATCCTTAATTCATAAAAATTTATCTCCTGCTATCTGCAAAATTTCCTATCAATTTATTTGCCATACCTCCACTTCCTCAGTAATTCTAGATTTTTTTCTATAAGTGCCATTTCTATATCAATGTCTTAATTTTCATGACGAGAACTTATAATGTCCTCCTTCATATTTTCATCAGTGTCTGATCTTTTATCCATTTCTTGTTCTTCTGTATTTACGTTACTAGCTTCCAATTTTTTTCGTTCCATATCCAACCTAATCTGTTTATCCTGATTTCTTAATAGCCTTTCTTCTTCTTCTTCTTTGCGTTCATCCATAGTGTTTTTTCAGATGTGATTGCGGTGTGTCTGGTTAGGCACCCTTGGATCGAAACCCTTAGGCCAACACATCCGACTTTTAGCGTGCATTTTTGACCAGGTTAGCAATCCTGGGAGACTCACTTTTGTGGTACTGGCCACCGCCCAGCTGGTCAAGTTGGAACAGTCGAGGTCTGCACAGTCATCCCTCAAATGAAGGCAGGGACAGTCCATAGCATTTTCCGCCATCCTGGGTGGCTTCCATAATTGCAGAGCCGACACATAACGCTCTGATGCTGGGCTCACAGAGGGAATCGTCACGTCCTGCTCATGGCTGCTTTAATTCCTCACTTCAGTATATTGGGCATTTTGTTCACCCCGGGCCATTCCCGCACAAACCAGACAGGTCTGCAGACGGTATCCACTCAGCGAGTTTTCGGACATGTGCTTGTCGTTGCGCCCGTCAGAGCTGTTCCAGGCAGACATTCAGAAAACTACCTAGTCAGAGCTGTTCCGAACAAGAGCGGCATTCGGAAACTAGGTAGTCAGAGCTGTTCCTAGCACGAGAGACATTCGGACGAGACATTTCACTCGGACGTAAATGTGTAGTGCCAATTTTTAGTTTGCCACCCGTAGGACGGCACTTCCGGCGGGCATTTTTTAATGAGGTTAGCCTTCCTCGGGTTTCGAGGCAGGTTAGACTTATTGTCGTGGTGTCGCCCACATCTCAGCTGGTCAAGATAGAACAATCAACGACATCATGGTCGGCCCTCAAGGGAAGGCAGGGGCAGACCATGGGCATTCCCTTGCTATCCAAGGAGGCTTCCATAATTGCAGGGCCGGCACACATTGCTCTGATACTGGGCTCATCCAAGGAGTTGCCACGTCCTGCTCATTTCTGCTTTAGTTGTGAAGCCTTCATCACAATCTTGAGCATAGCCTACGATGGGTAGCGTTGTGATGTTCTGTTGTGATAATTTGGTGTGTCCAGTGTGTGCTGCGTGGTTACACACCCGCTTCACACGCGTGATCCGGGACTGTTTCCGGGTCCGGTCAAGGATATGCACTACTGACGAGCTCAAACGAGGGCGAAACTCGAGTATAGTGCTTCCATATTGACGTGGATAGGCCTTAGGTTCATACCAGAATGCGATCGGTGTTGCCAGTAGTGGGTTGTGCTCAATATTTAAATTTCAAATCCCGAAACAACCACATAATCAACTGATTATTGCTCACTGGATTTAGGACGCCTGGTGTTCCTTGCCAGTAAGAAGTCCTGATCGTTCGGGTCCCATCGATTGACGGACGTCGGTCGCGGCAATTGGGCAATCTTGAGCATAGCCTACGATGGGTAGCGTTGTGATGTTCTGTTGTGATAATTTGGTGTGTCCAGTGTGTGCTGCGTGGTTACACACCCGCTTCACACGAGTGATCCGAGACTGTTTCCGGGTCCAGTCAAGGATATGCACTACTGACGAGCTCAAACGAGGGCAAAACTCGAGTATAGTGCTTCCATATTGACGTGGTTAGGCCTTAAGTTCATACCAAAATGCGATCGGCGTTGCCAGTAGTGGGTTGTGCTCAATATTTAAATTTCAAATCCCGAAACAACCACATAATCAATGGTACTATTGTTAAACTATTTTTCAAAAAATCAAAAGCTCTCTGACAATCTTCATTCCATTTAAATCTTGCGTATTTGCAAGTCAGGTTTGTGATGGGTTCTGCTATTTGTGCGAAATTTGGAATGAACCGACGATAGTACCCACACATACCGATAAAAGCTCTAACTTCCCTCACGTTGGTCGGAGATGGTAAATCTCTAATGACTTTCACTTTATCTTGATCTGGTTTAATTCCTTCTCTATCGATGATGTACCCCAAATACTTAGTTTCTGTTTTTAGAAACTCACATTTACTCAGTTTCAGTTTAACATCGTGAAGTCTTAGCCTATCAAAGACTAATTTTACATGTTTCAGGTGGTCTTGTACGTCTCCTGATGTATAGATCAAAATGTCATCTATGTATGCCAATGCGAACTTTTGCATGCCTTCTAATACTTGATTTATTAATAACATATAATGAGAAGGAGCTGTCCGTACGCCAAATGGCATTCGTAAAAATTCGTAAGACCCTGCGTGAGTACAGAAAGCACTTTTCTTCTGAGCATCTGGTGACATAGGGATACACCAAAATCCTGACCTTGCGTCTAACGTAGTAAAGAAGGTTGAACCATTAAATAAGCCCAATATATCATCAATCACCGGCAATGGGTAAGCTACATTTTTAGTAATTTTGTTTAGGGCCCTGTAGTCACAGCAGAATCTGTGAGAATCGTCCTTTTTGGTGACAATTACAATCGGTGACGACCATTCTGACTTTGATCTTGTTATTATTCCTGCTTTTAGCATATCTCCTATAGCTTTTTCTACAATTTCTCTATTCCTTAAAGGAGTTCTATACGGTTTCAGACTAATTGGTGGGTGATTTCCAGTGTCTATTTCCATAGTAACTGTTTTAGTCTTCCCCAGTTCTAAGCCGTTAATCGCAAAAACATCTTGGTTCTCTTTTACTAGTTTTTCTAATATTTCCTTATTCTCTGGTGAAGTTTTTAACTGTGATAATAGTTCTTGTTCTCTCTTCAAGAGTGACGTTGTTTTGTCTACCGAATGTATTTGGGATGGACGTTCTCTGAATGCATGGATCAATTCATCATTCTGTACATTCCAACTTCTTCTACGTCTATTTCTGATATTGATTCTTTTAATAGGGGTTTCTGGATAATTATTTCTCGACATTTCTTCTCTTCCTGTTGTTAATATGTTGTTAGGATCATATGCTACTTTGGCGATCACACACCCTCTATACAATTTAATCTCCTTCCCTGTGTTGTTGAGAATCATCACTGGAAAGCTAAAGTGTTTGTCCAATGTTATTATTCCATCTGGGACTTCCAAACCAGGTTCGTCTATTATCTCTTTTTCCAACTCTGTTATTGTAACTGTTTGTCCTGTCGAAAAATAAGGATTTTTTTCATTTTTGCATGTATCAGATTGACCGTCTGTGGTTTTAAGGTCATGGACGTTTTTACTCTGACCAGTGCCGATACATGCATATCCTCCTCTAAATCCACATAAACATCTTGAAATCTCAACTTATGTAAATCAAAATAAAGTCTGACACCATTTTTCAGTAAGAAATCTCTACCTAGGATCATGTTCCTATTTAAATCTTTGACTACATGGAAAAGGTGTCTTACATTTATCCCCCCTAATTTGAAGTTTATCATTGTTTGACCGACCAACTCTAAATTTTGTCCGGTAACAGAGTGAAGGGTATTCTGATTCCTAAATATTCTGAAATTTTTTAATATGCGATATAAGAATTTTTCCTTGATCACGCTGACTTGGGCTCCCGAATCAATCAATGTTCTAATTTTAATTTTTCCTATTTCTATTTGGCATGAACTGGGATCAGTCATATTCACTGAGAAATGTTTTATCTCTCCAAGTTGAGACCAGCTTCTATATCCTCTATTTCTACTTGTCCTCCTATACTTGTCATTCGGGTAATCGACATATTCCTTAATTCTTAGGACCTCTTTATTTTCCCTCCTACCGCAGGTCCTACTCAGTAAGTGGGATGCCAGTTTCCCTGCGTTCCTGGCCTTGCAAAATTCCTCTGCATTTCTCCAAAATTTCTATTTGGTCTACTATTAACATTTATATTCTGTGTACTAACCGGAGCACGTCGGTTCCTACAAAATCTATAACTGTGTCCCTTCTGTCCACAATTCCAACATATCATATTTGTACTACCTACTGTCTCTCTTATAGGGTTTCTCATTTGTCTTCCTCTATCGTGAGTACTTTCATTATTTCCCTGCAGTGTCTGTATTTCTCCCCGTCTTCTCCATCCATACCTTGCTTGTCCTATTTCCATAGGTTCCTCTATTCTGTCTTCTCTATTGCTTCCTATTTCTCTTCCTACCCTTAATTTAAATCTCCTTCTCAAACTTTCTTCTTGTATGGCTATATCCACAGCCTGCGATAACCTAGCTGGATTTTCCCTCATTAACTTGAATTTCAGTCCATCCGACTTTATTCCATCCACGAAAATTCCAACCAGCATCCTTTCTACCTCTTCCCCTTGTACATTTTGTCCTAGAAATGCCTCTTCAGCTAGATTAATTAGCCTGTCACTATACAGCTGAACACTTTCACCATTGTCTTGTCTAGACTGTCTCAATACTGAAAATGCGTGTTGGGGATCTGTGATCTCTGTGTATTTATGTGCAAAATCATCTTTAAAATGTTCCCAAGTCTTATCTATTCCGGCTTCCAACTTTCTCCTAATATGGTCCGACACTTGTCTGGTAAGCAAATTTTTTCTTCTCCTCATCTGTGGCTCCTACCAAAAATACATGCTTCTCTATAGCTACAATCCATTTTTTGAAACATCTGGCCTGCCCACTGAATTTCTCAATATCAATACCTAAGCTCTGCTGTTTCAAGGCTGTATCCAACTTAGATATGGCCCTACCTACTCCACCCAGAATCTGCGTCAAAGAAGCTTCATCTTGTGCCATTTTCTTATATCTGAAAATTAGGATAATTTACCCTCTAACCAATAATATTAACTAATAGTATATCTGTAACTTCTAATCAATAATAGTAATCAATAATTATATCAAAATCACATTTAAAATGTTTAACTCTACTTCTACAGGAATGAATTACTGTCTAATACCTTCCCTTGTAAATTGTTCACGCTTCTGATCTGTAAATAATTCAGTTCTGAGTCCAGATCATAGGTGTTTTGATATTTGGTCCCATCAACGATTAGAGATCAGCACATCTTCGAGAACGGTTTCACACGAATCAGTACTGAACAGGAGCGTGTTTGGACAATGGGCTTCACCACCCCGTAAGGATCTCAAGGCTAACCTAACAAAGCGGGCTTCACCACCCCGTAAGGATCTCATGGCTGATTTGACAAAGCGGGCTTCACTACCCTGTAAGGATCTCAAGGCTGATTTGACAAAGCGGGCTTCACTACCCCGTAAGGATCTCAAGGCTGATTTGACACAGCAGGCTTCACCACCCCGTAAGGATCTCAAGGCTGATTTGACAAAGCGGGCGTCACCACCCTGTAAGGATCTCAAGGCTGATTTGACAAAGCGGGCTTCACTACCCCGTAAGGATCTCAAGGCTGATTTGACAAGGCGGCTCTCATGAACAACAGAGCCCGGAGCTGACTTGATAACGGCCCTCAGGTACAACAGAGCCCAGAGATGATTTGACAGCGGCTCTCAGGTACAACAGAGCCCAGAGCTGACTTGATAACGGCTCTCAGGTACAACAGAGCCCAGAGATGATTTGACAGCGGCTCTCAGGTACAACAGAGCCCAGAGCTGACTTGATAACGGCTCTCAGGTACAACAGAGCCCAGAGATGATTTGACAGCGGCTCTCAGGTACAACAGAGCCCAGAGCTGACTTGATAACGTTTTCTGCCTGGTGCGAAATTATGTCGAAATGCTTACGCGCGCCATAATTGATGTTTTTAGCAGTCTGTTCATTCACAGTTTGCAAGGGTGCATCATTGGATAGCTCCAGTCAATTGAAGTGCCGCGACAACCAACTAGTGATCCTGAGTCATTTAGGCAACATTTCGCCCTCTGTCACAGAGCTGTAGAGGCAAATTGCAACTGAACTGAACTGAACTACACGAAGCCTGGCAGTTGTTGATACATGTCTTGTTTTATTTGAAATACTTCAAAATGCATAATTTCGACATACAAGTCTGGATGACACAAGACGTCCTGCCGGTCTGAACAATTGGTCGTAACTAATCTCTATCCTGCTTCTACGTCAACGCGTGAGCGTCCCTAGATACCTAACTACTGGGTGCTCACGCGTGCATCAGCTAATAGATCCGTTTTCCCTTTGCACGCCATGCCAACTAAACCCCTTGAACAGAGGTACTCTGTTATATCAGCTGCTGAGAATGTTGAGCTATCTATTCCTCTCAGGTGGCACCGCACTTTCTTGGACTGGCAGACATGACAGCGTGTGCTTATTAATGTTCTTTTTGTCCACACATTTTGCTAGAGAAGGAGCTATAAAGAAAGCGGCAAGAACAACAGTTTTATCTTCCCCCCAAAATAACACAGTGACCAAAATAAGGAGAGAGAGAGAGAGAGAGAGAGAGAGAGAGAGAGAGAGAGAGAGAGAGAGAGAGAGAGAGAGAATGGCACTCATACACACACTAAATAGTTTGCAGTTATTAATGTATATTATGTTTTACAACGTCCTTGCATTGGTAACAATGTTCCAGGTGTCCAAAGAGGAGGCTGAGAAACTGGGCATTACATTTAAGAGCTTGGAACAAATTCAGGAGGAATCAATGAAGGTAAATCAACATTGTACTGATGTAGCGTTCACAAACTTGTTTTCCTGAATGTTTGGTAATTGTGAGGCCATTTACTGTTCATTTGTACTGTATAGATGTTTGATCAGACAAAGTATTAGACAGGGTTGTCGACTATCACCTGACCTGTTCTGTTTGTACAGTGAAACAGTAATGAGATTCATATAAGACATGCTGGATGCGGTGGCAAAGGGGTTACTGATGCAGTTCGCAGTCCCACATACCCGTGTTTTAAACACAGCTGTGGGCGATTTGGTAGCAGATCGCCTTACGTTGGTTTTTTATTAAATGGTATGGTGCCGGTCATTCAGAAAGCAATGGCAAACTACTGAACTAAACTTGCCCAGGAATCACAAACAGCCAAAAAATGCTGTGGTTGACTGCTACATCCCATAAAGAACATGCAACTAACTCCTTTTTTAATAAGACATGCCAAGAATATCAGTTGCTGGGCATAATATAAACAAACTGAGAGATGCAGATGACAAGAATTTGATCACTCAAATTGAAGCAGAATTACAAAAAGTGACAGAAATAATTAAAACAGAAAGTCAAAACAAAAATCTTACTCTGAATAACAGAAAAACAGAGGTGATGATAATTACAAAGAAGAAAATGTCTTTTCACGGTTCCAAATGTTGCTGTATGTAGCCGGGGCGCAGTGTTGGGGTGAGTGCCCAACATTGCTTAAATACCGAGTCTAAGAAAAAATGCATTTGTGAACCCAAGGACGCAGTCCAGAATCAAACCCGATCCCCAGTCAGGCGGCTTGACCACTTCGCCACGGAGACTCCCGATTTTCACTGTATCCAAGACACAAACAGATCAAGGGCCAGTGCACAGCTTTCCCAACTCCCTTCTTTATGTGCTGAAATGTTCATCAATGGTTGTAAATTCTTACAGCATCTGTTTACTGCCAATTTATGTTCTTTATTTTTCTCTCTCTATGTCTCTCTTTGTATGTGCGTTTGTCTGTCTGAATGTGTGCCCCTATTTGTTTGTTTTCATTGTTAACCAAATGTTTTGTTTTCTTCTTTAGGAGATTGAACAAATGGATCTGGACAATTGGGAAAATGTTAGAGGACCAAGACCTTGGGAAGACTCCAAGTCTATGCAGAACGAACAGAGGGAGGATCGGAAGAAAACAGTAGAATTAGATAACAGGTGATTTGTGATCACTTGTGATAATGAGAAAATTAAAATGAGTAAATTAAACAATGGAGTCAAGTGCATTGAGTTAAAAAGGGAGTTGTAACGTGTATGCACATCTTGTGGCCTTGAGATACTGTACCTCATAATTGTATAGAATTCTGACCTATTGAAAGATGATCTCATCTAATCATGTTCCTCTTGTACCTTGTGGTGTCGAGGTGAAGCATAAACAGCAGGAGAGTGTCCATTTATAGGTTTCATATATTGAGATTCCCATGGACTCTGGTATTTCCCCTGTCCATGGTTTACATGGTCGGCCTCTTCTTCTGCTTCCATTTGGTCTGTACATCATTGCTTGTTGTGGTATACTGTTAGTTGGTAATTTAATTATATGGCCAAACCATTCAACTTTCTGTTTTCTGGTGAAATTAGCACTGCTGTAATCCCCACTTTAGTCCTGATTTCTTCATTTCTGATTTTCTTGATTTTCTTTCTCTTCTTGATACATTGAGTACTTTTCTCAGGAATCTCATTTTTGTTCTTGTGATTTTTCTTTTCTCTTTTTCTGTCATTGTCCATGTTTGGCATTGGTAACATAGAGTTGGTAGGAAGATTGTGTTGTAAAGTGCTTTCTTAGTATCTATTGATATGTGTTTGTTCTTTATTATTGGTGCAGACATGTATCAATAGATACTTAGAAAGATGGTGAAATAAATAAATAAGTGATTGTATAGGCCACAATTGTCCTGTACATGTATAGTGCATAAAACATCAGTGAACTTTGGTAATGTACTACTGGGTCATGGAGGTCATTGTTGCTGAGAGGTTTAACACCCTCACACTTAAGTCCTTTCTCTGCTGATGTAATGGGTTCATTTCACACACCGGTCAGTTGGACTTAAATATTGACTTCTTGTTCAGAAAGCAATGACAAACTACTGCATGTAAAATTGCCTCATATATCCATTAAAGCCAATAAAGGCTGGGGTTGCTTGCAATGTTCTGCAGAAAGGACATGCAATATTTGTAACAGTTAAATTTGTGACATTGTGGAGATTCTCAGATGTGCCTGAGCAGAGAACTATTCAGATGGGTGCGAATTCCTTCACGTATCATCATCATCAGGTTTCTTGGCTAGGCAGTCATGCTTGGCCACGGCTTCCATTCTCCGGCCAAATGTATTCATTCATGTGCTAGGACTCCATCCATGATGATGGGCTGTCAAGAATGTTCCATTGCTGCTCACTCTCTTCTTTTCTGGAATCTGACCGGTTGTTACAATATATTTCAGTTCTCTTCTCACAATGTAACCAGTTGTTACAATATATTTCAGTTCTCTTCTCACAATGTAACCAGTTGTTACAATATATTTCAGTTCTCTTCTCACAATGTAACCAGTTGTTACAATATATTTCAGTTCTCTTCTCACAATGTAACCAGTTGTTACAATATATTTCAGTTCTCTTCTCACAATGTAACCAGTTGTTACAATATATTTCAGTTCTCTTCTCACAATGTAACCAGTTGTTACAATATATTTCAGTTCTCTTCTCACAATGTAACCAGTTGTTACAATATATTTCAGTTCTCTTCTCACAATGTAACCAGTTGTTACAATATATTTCAGTTCTCTTCTCACAATGTAACCAGTTGTTACAATATATTTCAGTTCTCTTCTCACAATGTAACCAGTTGTTACAATATATTTCAGTTCTCTTCTCACAATGTAACCAGCTGTTACAATATATTTCAGTTGTTCTCGTCTCATCATGTAACCAGTTGTTACATTTCAGTTGTTCTCGTCTCATCATGTAACCAGTGTTGACAGCCTTCTACTGATGTTTGTGATGAGTTGCCTTTGTGTTTTAGCCTATTTCGAAACATGTACATGACTCACTGTGACTGCCTGTGGTAGTTTCAACATTTTGATTCATGTGTGCATCAACTGTTTATAGAGGACAGGCTCTGGCACAGTCCAGAATATCCATGTTCCTGTAGACAAATGGAGAACCCTGGCTATGTCAACATTCACTGACACCCCAGTGACCCACAGGTGACGTTATCAGAAACTATGTGAAAGCTGGGGATATGTGGTTTTACAGAAGAATGATGAGGCACCGTGGACGGGTAGACAAGAGCAAGGAAGATATCTTTAAATAAGCTAACTCACAAAGAGAACTGGTTACTCACATCAGAAGACAGCCCACATCTTTTGAACATGTCATGTGAAGGGGAAGGCTGGAGTATGTCTCATAACAGGAACGTTAGAGGAGAGGCTGGTGGGAGCAAGGACACACCAAGAGAGAAGTTGCTGGACAGTTTGGCATCATGGCATGAAGGAACATCAATATCAGAAATGACTGGCAGAACACGAGAAAGGCTGTGGACAGACATGATCACCAATGCCATATGGCATGGACTATAAGAATTAAATCATGCAGGTATATTGATGGTATGAAAGTTCACTCTAAATTATAGTAATGTATCTTGCTAGTAAATTGTTTTTATGAAAGTTCATTTTAAATTTAGTAATGTATCTTGCTGGTAAATTGCTTGCATGAAAGCGCACTCTAAATTATGGTAATGTATCTTCTTGGTCAACTGCTTGTATGAAAATTTATTCTAAATTATAGTAATGTATCTTGTTGGTCAACTGCTTGTATGAAAGTTCATTCTAAATTATAGTAATGTATCTTGTTGATGAACTGCTTGTGCTGGAACACAATGAGCTTATTTTTTAATGAAACTAAGCAATCTTATGTATGTAACCTTCAAATAATATATATATATATATATATATATATATATATATATATATATATATATATATATATATATATATATATATATATATATATATATATAAACAAGACAGGTTGAACAGTGGAGAAATGTAATTTTTATTTCTCAAGTTTTAACAATTGAAATTTACAGACTCCAAAAGCTACAACAACAACAAAAACAAAAAAATATTCTAATTGTCTGCACAGCAAAATGGTTCAACACCTTGTTTCTTATGGCAAGCTTGCTAGATTGTGTCCACTGCAACTAGTCTAGTTGTCAAACTGAGTACCTGGTTTGAACATGAGCTGAATGGCACAAATGAAACCTCATCTGGCAACCTGTCATTTCTCCAGTCCATAAATATGAGATCTAGTATGACACCGCCGGCTTCGTGGCTTAGAGGTTACAACTTTTCTCCGTAATCTCGTATACTCTCGTGGGTAACGTGACGACGGTGAGAATCGGCAGTAGTTCAAATCGCATCAGTAACTTACGGGGTATGTGAGCCGGCCGCTCAGAAAGCAATGGCAAACTACTGAACGTAATCTTGCCAAGAAATCAATATACAGCTGAAAGATGCTAGTGTTGACAGCGATGTCCTGTAAAGGATATGCAAAAAAAAAAAAAGTACGACACCAGTCTCCAGTGCTTTAGATCATCAGTAAAGGAATCAAACCAGCTAGTTAGTCACTCCCACAAAACTAAGATCTAGTATGTGTGCCAGTATGTGTGCCAGTCTGTAGTGCTTCTCCCCTGTACAGCAGTGTTCATTAGAATGACTTCTGTAGTGTGGAAATGAAATGAACATTTACAACAATAGTAAAATGAGAGCATTGGAAGAAAAACCTCAGAAAAAGTACCAAGTGAAACAATAAATGTATAAGTACTGACTGGTCACATGGAAGACGATACAAACCTACCATATATCAACACTACGCCATCAATAACTTCTTTTCAAACTTCAGGAAAGATAATGTCACTATAGTGTTGACACTTGAACTGAACATCAAGAAAATGTTTCAGTTGATGTCACAGAAGATATGGCTGCAGTGTTGCCAGTTTTACAACAAGTCTGTCTCATTGTGGGTTAGGCACATTCTAAATGCTTTTGAGAGCATCACATGATATTGAGTCATCAGATCATCTAAGGCACCATAAAGTTTGACATCAACTACTGTCTGAGATTGTCAAGTATGTGTTGTTGCCTTTTGCAAATAAAATACAATGTCTGAAAATACATTTCTTCTTCCTTGTTTGTCCTGAGAGGTTGCATTATTTACATCAAGCTAAGCTCTAATATTCACACCTTTTAGACAATACATGGTATTTTGGTGAGCTGAGCTTGCCTTTTCTCAACTTCACATATACAAGTGTTTTGTCTGTAGAATGTGGTTTCCCATATACACCATTCTTCTCCCAGTCTGGAGGCATGACAAAACCTCAATTGGGACTGCTCTACTTGGATCTGCAAGGGCTGGACCTCTAGACCTGACCATTAAGTTCCTCCTTGTCATCTTCATGACCTGTCTCCAGCAACTCATCTCTGAGATGTGTATCTTCATTATCCCTGTGTGGTCACCGCCCACATCTCACACATCTATATGTCACTGCCCACATCTCACACATCTATATGTCAAGACCGGCATACAGGTGGTGTCTTATACAGCCACTTTGTTTGTCATTTTGTTTTCAACCAAGAAATCCTCAATGTATGCCCTAGAAAAGTTCAAGAAAACAGCATTTATAACTACGGACCACCAGAGTCTGCATGAATCGTGGAAGGAGGTTACCCTTCAACAAGACTACAATTTTGATTACAAGAAATAATACCACAAGATTTCTGTTACATTTTTCCATTTCTACCTTGCTTCTGTAATCGTGCTTTTACCTTATGTTTCCTTCGTCTTACTCTTTCAGTTTTGTTATATACCACTTGAAATGTGTGTTATGGTGTCCACTGCAGTATCCTGAAACTAATGCACCACATTAATGCCTATTATTAGCTTCCTGGCCATTTAGTTTTGCCTTAGTGTCTACCATTAGATTCTCGTTTCATTGCTAATTCAGGTCCTCTGTTACATATTTACCATTTTCAGCCAAGAAGGAAGTTAATGTATAATCATTAAAACATGTTCTGTTTTCAGATTCGTATGAATTTGACTGACTTATTGTTGGTAGTATGTGCATTTTTTAGGCCAACACAATGGTCAAAATTCTGCAGAAGTGCTCTACTGTCAATAACTTACTATTGTTTATTTGTCAAGAAGCTTACAAAATTTAGCAAGTAGAAACATTACTGAAAATGATGTAAATGGTAACTTAGTGTAAATAAACGATAAATGTTTTTACGACTGTAAATAGTAATTCACCATGGTAAACCATAGTCACATGCAATAGGTATAATGGGGCGCTCAAGAGTAAACATTAAGTAGTAAACCAATAAAAGTGTAGCTATAAATAATACATTTAGCAAAATTCACATATAAGTGCTAAGTAATTGATACTAGGCAGGAAGTAAAACATATTGTAGAAGGTCCTTTGCTACAGCTTCAGGTGTAACTGAGCCTGTGATGCAAGCACCATCATTGGACAAACCAACTGGCACTTGTTGAGTGATGTGGTGAATGTCACAACTGCTGTCTTGACTTCTCT
Organism: Cepaea hortensis; assembly: GCA_963921405.1. Lineage (NCBI taxonomy): Eukaryota > Metazoa > Mollusca > Gastropoda > Stylommatophora > Helicidae > Cepaea > Cepaea hortensis. Next base: position 53,947,351 of record OY992894.1, read on the forward strand.
CAACATGTTCTGGTACCTGTTGTAGGCTAGGTTGACCGGCAGTCCCAGAATTATGTTCACAACCAGTTAGCTGTTCTGTTTGTTATCTCTTTATTTCAGCATGCTTGATTGAACTGTGGCCACCTCCGTTATTATCTAGAAACAAAGAAGCTCATTACATTATCATTGTCACTTACAGTAAAACCTTGATTCCGTGAACAAATAGATCTTTTTCAAGTGAGCTTACTGGCATATAAGACTGCCCTCAAATACACCCACACACAAAAAGCACCTCAAAATCACAGATTGTCTTAATCACTAGGTGCAAAAGGCAGCTTAGTTAACTGAATTGATATTTAGTCCTAGCATATCTAATGTGTATAAACTGAAAATGTTACCCAAAAAATACATCTGCTTAAAAATATGAGTGACATATCTAATTTTTGTTATCAGGAATATGTTTTGCAGGAAGTGGATTTATAGCTCAATTTTTCTGTTGGAATTTAAGTTCAGAAGTAGGTACTCTGTGTGTGTGCGCGCGTGTGCATGTGATGTATATATATACAACCATCATGGGCTAAACTCATAAACTGCATGCTGACATGTGGACCTTTTATATGCCAGTTGTGTGATATGCTATGTATATCCAGTGCTTATAAAAACATGATTCTTGCAGTTCAACAGATATGAATCTCACAGTTTCTATACACAAGTGGGAATCTTGCCATGCTCCTGCAAACATGGAATATTGCAATAATAATACCATCCGTGCAGCCTCTACTTACACAAGTATATATCTTACAGTTCACTTACACAAGTATATATCTTACAGTTCACTTACACATGTATATATCTTACAGTTTAATTATGAAAGTTTGAATTTTACAGTATACTTTTGAAAGTATGTGCCTAATAGTTAAGTTTACTTATAAAAGTATACAGCTCAGTTTACTTATATCTTACAGTTTACTTATATCTTACAGTTTACTTATATCTTACAGTTTACTTCTCATCTCATTTCATCTCATCATGTTCCTCTTGTACCTTGCGGTGTCGAGGTGAAGTATAAACATCGTGAGAGTGCCCGATTATGGGCTTCATGCATCGATATTCCCATGGACTCTGCTAATTCCCTCTGTCCATCGTTTACGTGGTCGGCCTCTTCCTCCGTTTCCATCTGGTCTGTACATTATTGCTTGTTGTGGTATGCTGTTGACTGGTAAACTACTTGCATGGCCAAACCATTTGACTTGCTGCTTTCTAATAAAATCTAGTGCTGCTATAACCCCCACTTTAGTCCTGATTTCTTCATTTCTGATCTTATCTCTTCTTGATACGTTGAGTATTCTCAGGAATCTCATTTCTGTTGTTGTGATTTTCCTTTTCTCTTTTTCTGTCATTGTCCATGTTTGGCATTACAGTTTACTTTCATAAAAATCTATATTCTACAGATTACTTATAAAATTATATATCCTGCAGTTTACTTAAAAAAGTATAAATCTTAGTTTACTTACAAAAGTATACCACTCAGATTTTACTTATAAACGTTTATATCCTACATTTTACTTATAAACGTTTATATCCCACAGTTTATTTATAAAAGTTGATATCCTCCAGGTTACTTACAAAAGTATATATCCTACAATTTACTTATAAAAGTACATGTCTTAGTTTACTTACAAAGGTATATATTTTATAGATTACATATAAAAGCATATATGTTCAGTTCACGTACAAATTTCACAAGGAAAGCAATCATCCAAAATTAATTTTTCCCATACATAATGGACGGATCTTAGTTTACTCATAAAAATATCTTATGATTTACTTACAAAAGTATATATCTTACAGTTTACTATAAAAGTATGTATCTTACTGTTTACAATAAAAGTATATATTTTACAGTTTACTATAAAAGTATATATCTTACTATTTACTTATAAAAGTATATATCTTCCACTTTATGTATAATAGTTTTAATCTTGCAGTCTACTTATAACAACATGCAGGTTTCAATTTCTTTATAAAAATGTGACCTTGCTATTGACTTATATTTAAAAAAAAGTGCATCTTGTCAATTCAGTCATATAGCATGGACAACTGGTTGGAGAAATAATCAGACTCCTGAAACTGAATTGTAACTATTCTGTTGGCTAACACAAGGTAGTAAGAAAGACTACATTCAAGACTGGTCACAAACTGAGGTATCACAAACAGAGGTATTCAACACTCAGGAGCAGTACAGTTTGATACATTATGCCCTTTGTGAGTCTCAATATCATTACCACCTTATATATATACACATGAAAAAAATGCTGGGTGTACTTCGCAGGACGTTGCAATCAGCTTTGGCAATTTTACATGCAATAGTTTATCATAGCTTTCTGAGCAAGAAGACAAAGTTCATATATTATGGTGTCTTTCATCAACACGCAATGTGCCCCCCTGACTAGACTGCCAGGCTGTAGCACTCACACAGATGGCAGCCGTGGAGTTGTTTCACTGTTTGCTCTCTTCACTCTCTCCACTTCTTGGTAACCTGTAATGTGGTTGTGTTATTACTGTTTCTGAGTGCTTTAATAAGCTATTTTTCTTTTAAAACGGCTCTGTGGTGAAGGGGTTATGAACGTAGTTCGTAATCTCGCATACCGCGTTCGAAACACAACTGTGTTTGTTTTTTATAAAATGGATGGGTGCCGGTCGTTCAGAAAGTAATGGCAAACTACTGAACGTAAACGTGCCCAGGAATCCTGAACAGTCAAAATATGCTGGGGTTGACTGCTATGTCCATAAAGGTTATGCAACTAACTTTTTTTTTCTCTTCACATAAACATATACTAGCATGACGAATTATCACTGTACGGAAAAAATGGTAATTACGTCTGTATTGATCAGTGATATTTGTCAATTTTGTTTGTAGATTATCACTTGACCTCCTCTTGGTAATCTGTTATATGGTTGTGCTATGTCTGTTTCTGAGTGCTTTAATAGACTATTTTTCTGTAAAGTTATATTTCAGCACTGAATGGTCACATGACATGTGACCCTGTCTACTGTAAACTTGTTGACCTCCCTCCATGGCAAGCCTGTCTTCTCAGTTCCAGGTTGGATGCAGTGGACAGGAACCCAGTTGACTGTTATCACTCTATATTTATAGCTGGTGACTGATTGTGTTTCTGCCAGACTGTCTGTATTGTTTCTTAAGGTTGGGAGTCTGTGAAGAATATTATTTGGTCTCTAGCAGAATCATTATTTTCCATGATATCTTCTTCTTCTTTGCGTTCATCCGGATTGTTTTTTCAGATGTGATTGCGATGTGTCTCATTATGCATCCTTGGATTGAAACCCTTGGGCCAACACATCCGACTTTTAGCGTGCAATTTTGACCAGGTTAGCATTCCTGGGTTTTCCATGATATTAACTGCTGGAGTTTTCAGTAAACTGAATCAAAGCTTTCAGTTATAACTATGTTGCACATGATACACGATATCACACAAAAAAGTCTAAAGGCTAAATATGTATGCCATGATTCACAAAACTAATTCAAGATATATATATATATTTGTACATTCAAGATAATAATTGGGAAAAAAAAAGCAGAAGATGGTTGGTTTAATAGTAAGGTAGTTAACTCTTTCTGTACCAACAACTGGTCATATGTTTAACTCATGTTGTCCCCGCCAGTTGTTATATTTATCCACTCTGTTCTAGCTATTACTTTAACTCCTTCTATCCCACATAGTGATCTTTTATTTCAGTAAAATCTGTCCTTGTAGTCCCTGAGGAAATATGCAGGATTGTCCTGGAGAGATTACAATAAGCCACTGGCAAACAACTGAGGGATAGACAGGCAAGCTTCAGATCAAACCGGTTCTGCACTGACCAGATAGATACATTACACACAACAGTGCACAGCATTGAACTGAACTCACCACTTTAAACTGGATTTGTGGACTATGAAAAGGCATTGACAGGGTATCTCTGTGGAAAAGGCACTATGGGATCCCACAGAAGATCGTTAACTTAATAACGGCAACATAGAAAGACATGGAATTCAGTATTATTCATGAGGGAAAACTAAGTGACACATTTGAAATATGAACTACACAGTGACAAGTATACCTTCTATCACAATTATTAATCCTACTGGCTGTAGACTGGATGATGAAAACAGCAATAACTACCATCAGAAATGGAATTCAATGAACTCTGTTTTGAAAAGAGAAAACCTGAAATAGATTGTAACAACTGGTTACATTGTGAGAAGAGAACTGAAATATATTGTAACTGGTTATATTGTGAGAAGAGAACAAGTATATTGTAACAACTGCTTACATTACGAGAAGAGAATAACTGAAATATATTGTAACAACAGGTTACATTATGAGAAGAGAACAACTGAAATATATTGTAACAACAGGTTACATTATGAGATGTCAAAAACTGAAATATATTGTAACAACTGGTTACACTATGAGAAGAGAACTGAAATATATTTTAACAGCTGGTTACACTATGAGAAGAGAATAGCTGAAATATATTGTAACAGCTGGTTACAGTATGAGAAGAGAATAACTGAAATATATTGTAACAGCTGGTTACACTATGAGAAGTGAGCAACTGAAATATATTGTAACAACTGGTTACATTGTGAGAATAGAACTGAAATATATTGTAACCGCTGGTTACACTATTCGAAGAGAATAACTGAAATATATTGTAACAGATGGTTACACTATGAGAAGAGAACTGAAATATATTGTAACAACTGGTTACACTATGAGAAGAGAACAACTGAAATATATTGTAACAGCTGGTTACAGTATGAGAAGAGAATAACTGAAATATATTGTAACAGCTAGTTACACTATGAGAAGTGAGCAACTGAAATATATTGTAACAACTGGTTACATTGTGAGAATAGAACTGAAATATATTGTAACAACTGGTTACACTATGAGAAGAGAATAACTGAAATATATTGTAACAGCTGGTTACATTATAAGAAGTGAGCAACTGAAATATATTGTAACAGCTGGTTACACTATGAGAAGAGAACTGAAATATATTGTAACAGCTGGTTACACTATGAGAAGAGAATAGCTGAAATATATTGTAACAACTGGTTACATTGTGAGAATAGAACTGAAATATATTGTAACAGCTGGTTACACTATGAGAAGAGAACAACTGAAATATATTGTAACAGCTGGTTACACTATGAGAAGAGAATAGCTGAAATATATTGTAACAGCTGGTTACACTATGAGAAGAGAACAAATGAAATATATTGTAACAGCTGGTTACACTATGAGAAGAGAATAGCTGAAATATATTGTAACCACTGGTTACACTATGAGAAGAGAATAACTGAAATATATTGTAACAGCTGGTTACACTATGAGAAGAGAACAACTGAAATATATTGTAACAGCTGGTTACACTATGAGAAGAGAATAGCTGAAATATATTGTAACAGCTGGTTACACTATGAGAAGAGAACAAATGAAATATATTGTAACAGCTGGTTACACTATGAGAAGAGAATAGCTGAAATATATTGTAACCACTGGTTACACTATGAGAAGAGAATAACTGAAATATATTGTAACAGCTGGTTACACTATGAGAAGAGAATAACTGAAATATATTGTAACAACTGGTTACATTGTGAGAATAGAACTGAAATATATTGTAACAACTGGTTACACTATGAGAAGAGAATAACTAAAATATATTGTAACAGCTGGTTACACTATGAGAAGAGAACAACTGAAATATATTGTAACAGCTGGTTACACTATGAGAAGAGAATAGCTGAAATATATTGTAACAGCTGGTTACACTATGAGAAGAGAACAAATGAAATATATTGTAACAGCTGGTTACACTATGAGAAGAGAATAGCTGAAATATATTGTAACCACTGGTTACACTATGAGAAGAGAATAACTGAAATATATTGTAACAGATGGTTACACTATGAGAAGAGAACTGAAATATATTGTAACAACTGGTTACACTATGAGAAGAGAATAACTGAAATATATTGTAACAGCTGGTTACAGCATGAGAAGAGAATAACTGAAATATATTGTAACAACTGGTTACATTGTGAGAATAGAACTGAAATATATTGTAACAACTGGTTACACTATGAGAAGAGAATAACTGAAATATATTGTAACAACTGGTTACACTATGAGAAGAGAATAACTGAAATATATTGTAACAGCTGGTTACACTATGAGAAGTGAGCAACTGAAATATATTGTAACAGCTGGTTACACTATGAGAAGTGAGCAACTGAAATATATTGTAACAGCTGGTTACACTATGAGAAGTGAGCAACTGAAATATATTGTAACAGTTGGTTACACTATGAGAAGAGAACTGAAATATATTGTAACAGCTGGTTTCACTATGAGAAGTGAGCAACTGAAATATATTGTAACAGCTGGTTACAGTATGAGAAGAGAACTGAAATATATTGTAACAGCTGGTTACACTATGAGAAGTGAGCAACTGAAATATATTGTAACAGCTGGTTACACTATGAGAAGAGAACTGAAATATATTGTAACAACTGGTTACACTATGAGAAGTGAGCAACTGAAATATATTGTAACAGCTGGTTACACTATGAGAAGAGAGTAATTGAAATATATTGTAACAGCTGGTTACATTGTGAGAATAGAACTGAAATATATTGTAACAACTGGTTACACTATGAGAAGAGAATAACTGAAATATATTGTAACAGCTGGTTACACTATAAGAAGTGAGCAACTGAAATATATTGTAACAGCTGGTTACACTATGAGAAGAGAACTGAAATATATTGTAACAGCTGGTTACACTATGAGAAGAGAATAACTGAAATATATTGTAACAGCTGGTTACACTATGAGAAGAGAACTGAAATATATTGTAACAGCTGGTTACACTATGAGAAGAGAATAACTGAAATATATTGTAACAACTGGTTACACTATGAGAAGAGAACAACTGAAATATATTGTAACAGCTGGTTACACTATGAGAAGTGAGCAACTGAAATATATTGTAACAGCTGGTTACACTATGAGAAGAGAACTGAAATATATTGTAACAGCTGGTTACACTATGAGAAGTGAGCAACTGAAATATATTGTAACAACTGGTTACATTGTGAGAAGAGAATAACTGAAATATATTGTAACAGCTGGTTACACTATGAGAAGAGAATAACTGAAATATATTGTAACCACTGGTTACACTATGAGAAGAGAATAACTGAAATATATTGTAACCACTGGTTACACTATGAGAAGAGAATAACTGAAATATATTGTAACTGCTGGTTACACTATGAGAAGAGAATAACTGAAATATATTGTAACAGCTGGTTACACTATGAGAAGAGAATAACTGAAATATATTGTAACAGCTGGTTACACTATGAGAAGAGAATAACTGAAATATATTGTAACAGCTGGTTACACTATGAGAAGAGAATAACTGAAATATATTGTAACCGCTGGTTACACTTTGAGAAGAGAATAACTGAAATATATTGTAACAGCTGGTTACACTATGAGAAGAGAATAACTGAAATATATTGTAACAGCTGGTTACACTATGAGAAGAGAATAACTGAAATATATTGTAACAGCTGGTTACACTATGAGAAGAGAATAACTGAAATATATTGTAACAGCTGGTTACACTATGAGAAGAGAAAGACTGATCTGGACTTTGCTGACGGCATTGCCATCTGGTCCCACACAAGAAAAGAATTAGAGACACTGGGAAGGTTAACAAACAGCTGCAGAAGTTGGATATGTTGGCCTAAAGGTGCAGTATTGCAGCTCTGCTGTAAACAGGCACAACACAATCACATCCGAAAAAAGACTCCGGATGAATGCAGAAGAAGAAAAAAAAAGAAGAAGAATTAGTATTAGAGACAGAGATTACAAAAAAATATGGGGAGGACATGCAGAGAAGTTGCAGGAAATGGCAAAAGATGGATCTATACTTCATTGGGGGATATAAGGCAGAATAAAATCTCTCTCCTGGTCATTTCTTTAATTCCTATATCTTAGACAATTATTCACCCCTGACACAAGTAGTTGCTATTTTGTCTGGGGCAGAAAGAGTTAATAAACACCTTGTGATATGGATTATCAGGTCAGACGTAAGCAGTATTTCTGTTCCTCCTCTACTGTCTGGATCCTCAAGTGGGAGATGAGCTTGTGTCCCTGTCAATACAAGAACTATGCCGGCAGTAGTTGTGTTACTGGAAGGATTTCCAGTTTGGACTGGTTGAAGAGTAAAAACCAGACTAGGGTGGTCACAAGCCTGCTACATTGTTGGTATCAACCAATCAGGTGCTGTCTCCAAAATGAAGGTTGGCTGCAATGGATCTTCAACACTGTCTGTCTCTCGCCCCGACTACATTCTGTCAGATTGATGGTTGTTATCTTTCCACATGTATCGTTGTGTACCTCTTGCTCGTTTGCTTTCAATCTTGCCCTCCAGTATGGTTTTTATAAGAGTGTCTTTTAACATGGCCAAAATATTTCACTTGCCTCTTTTTTATTTCTTTTATCAACATTGTTGCTAGCCTGGTTGCAGATAACAGTTAGTGAAGGCTTCATCGTCACACAAAATGTTGCTTCTATCTTAGCCCACTGGAAAGAAATCTCTGCCCTTTGCCAATTCCCCTGCCTCAAACAGTGATTGTGAAATGGCCCATGACTCACAGCCATGTCTTACACCTCAAACCAGTTTGGTGTTTTACCAGCTACTCTGACAGCTGCTTGTTGTTCGGGATATAAATATTTCAGTTAAGTAGATCAAATTGGTTGTGCTCAATCTTCAAACCTCAAATCCCAAAACAACCAAATAGATCAAATGTGCTGGAAACCTTAGCTCTCAATTTCTTATGTTGAATGCAGTCGAAGGCTCTACTTATGAAACAATTATGAAGATCTAAATCGTACTCTGAATTTCTCAAAGATGGTTCTCATATTGAAGATATGGTTGCGGTTCCTCCTTTCAATTTTCTGTATGATGACATGCAAGAGGGTTTTGCTAGCATAACTTATTATACTAATAATAATAATAATGATGCACAATGTAAAATTGATGATGCACAATGTAAAATGTTCTTTTTTGGGGGGAAAGGGATGTAGATGGCTCTCTTCCACAATTTCGAACTTTATCATCACATAGTTTTGAAGATCAGGTATATGCTGCACCAAGACAGCAGAATGGTAAACAATAGTAGACGTAAACAAATGCCTAAATTAAAAGCTATAAGAATAGTAAACGATACATAATAGAGGTAGTTAACTATTCTACAATATATGTATTATATACAACATCACAATACTGCTATTATTGCACTGGGTTAGTTACTTAAATAATAAATAGTATATAGCTTATGTATACTAGCATACAGCTTGTTGAAAGACATATATATCTTGGCACATGCAGAGTATTAACATGTAGCAGAAACACATTCATAGATAGGAAAAGGCACTTCAAAGTGATTTAGGAACTTGCAAGCATGTGATGATAACATTGTCATCTTGGCCCTGGTACAGCATCTCGCCTTCAAACGTCACCAGCCCATATTTCCTGGCTCTCACTAACATTCCCACCACCGTGTCTGAGATTCTGGTGTAGGCTAGAAACAGCCGCCTAAAGTTAATGCAGTATGTTCCATCAGGGTTGGCGTCTCCTGCAGAAAAGAAAACAAGTTCAAGTCTGTTGGATTAAACCTGACCAGTTTTATTAGTTCAAGATGCCTGGTCAGCATTTGTAAAAATCATGGTGTTTTATTTCAACACATTTTTGTTATTGTCTCGAAGCTGTTTCCTGGGTCTGTGAACATTTTGTCGGCCTGAGAGCAGGGAAGAAAAGGTGATCAATCTTTCCCTCACTGTGACCAGCGACGAGTCCAGGCATCAAACCCTCGTCCGACTGACATTACCAGTGCATTCGTTATCAGCTTCTCTGGCATGAAATGTTTGTGCTCAAACAATAATCAGAATCACATAGGTGAATCAAGGCACATCCTGATATCGTACATGATCCACATCATGAACTCTCCACATCATGAACTCTCTGATCAACTTACGATGTTCATAAACTGACTAAAGGGTAATCTCTTCAATAAGATAAAAATATATACTACCTTGACAACAGACCTGACAATGTGGTCTTGTCCTATCTAGAAAGAGCACAGAGATCACTTGGTCAACACAAGCAGCACTAAGTCAAATTAATGCAGCCATGAAGGGCTAATAGAATTCTCTTATTGGTGTTCACAGTTAATACTGACATCTGAGAATCTATGCTCTTGAAGGACATTCCATGTATAAAATGCATCAATCATAGCTCCACCTCCCAAAACAGACCATGGACTTTCAGTTTCTTTTTTCTCCAAATATTATTCTTTCTCCTGTCCTTGGTATGAGGTTAGAAAGAGTTTGTTGGATATAGCCTTTGTGTGGCCTGTGTACTTTTTCTTCTTCTGCGTTCATCCGGAGTGTTTTTTCAGACGTAATTGCGGTGTCTTCTTATGCACCCTTGGGCCAAAACCCTTAGGCCAACACATCCGACTTTGCGTGCATTTTTTAACCAGGTTAGCATTCTTAGGGGAATCTCACTTTTGAGGTGCCGTCTACATCCCAGCTGGTCAAGTTAGAACGGTCGATGACTTCACAGTCAGCCCTCAAGGGAAGGCAGGGACAGTCCATGGGCATTATCTGCCATCCAAGGAGGCTTCCATATTTGCAGAGCTGACACATAATGCTCTGGTACTTCTTCTTCTGTGTTCATCTGGAGAGTTTTTTTGGATGTGATTGCTTTGTGCCTGTTACAGCAGAGCTGCGTTCTTGTGCCGTTAGGCTGATATATCTGATTTTTGCAGGCATTTGTTGACCGGGTTAACCTTCCCAGGGATGCTCTGGTGCTAGGCTCACCCAAGGAATCGCTATGTGCTGCACATGACTGCTTTATTTCCTCACTTCAATGTATTAGGCATTGTGTTCGCTACGGGCCGCTCCCCGCATAAACAAAGAACGGTCGGTCTGCAGGCGGCATCCACTCAGCGAGCTTTTGGTTCGGACATGTGTTGGTCGCTGTGCCCAGAAGACAAAGCAGTCAGAGTTGTTCCGGGCACGAAGGACATTTGGAAGATTAGCTAGTCATGGCTGTTCGGGCCCGAAGGACATTCAGAAGACTAGATAGTCAGAGCTGTTCTGGGCATGAAGGACATTCAGAAGACTAGTCAGAGCTGTTCTGGGCCCAAAGGACATTTGGAAGGCTAGATAGTCAGAACTGTTCCGGGCACGAAGGACATTTCACTCAGACATTTTTGCGTTGTGCCTGTTTTATTTGCGCCCTTAGGCTGGAACATCCGACTTCAGCGGGCGTTTGGTAAACAGGTTCGCTTTCCCGTGGTCTCGAGGGACATTCGACTCCCACTGCTGTGGTGTCGTCCACATCTCTGCTGGTCAAATTAGAATGGCCAAAGACTTCATGGTCAGCCCTCAAGGGAATGCAGGGACAGTCCATAGGTATTCTCCGCCATCCAAGGAGGCTTCCATAATTACAGAGACGGCATAAGGCACTCTGAGACTGGGCTCACCCAAGGAATCGCCACGTCCTGCTCATGGCTGCTCCAATTCCTCACTTCCATATACTGGGTATTTCGTTTGGGTCTGCAGACGACACCCACTAAGTAAGCTTTCGCTTCGGACCCCCACGTAAAGGATTTGCCAGCCAAGAATCATGTTAATGAGACGTTTCTCTACCTTAGTCTGCAGACGACATCCACTCTGCATCTTTTCACTTCGGACTTCCACATAATGGACTCGCCAGCCAAGCGCTCCATTTCGTGTTAATGAGATGACACCCACTCAGTAAGCTTTCGCTTCGGACCCCCATGTAAAGGATTTGCCAGCCAAGAATCATGTTAATGAGACGTTTCTCTACCTTAGTCTGCAGACGACATCCACTCTGCATCTTTTCACTTCGGACTTCCACATAATGGACTCGCCAGCCAAGCGCTCCATTTCGTGTTAATGAGATGACATCCACTCAGTAAGCTTTCGCTCCGAACCCCCATGTGATGGATTCGCTAACCAAGCGCTCCATTAATAAGACGTTTCTCCACCTATACTCACTCAATGAGTTTTGTATACAGACTTGCATCGTAAGCATTCCGTGCGATTTCCCTGCCATTTCGGACGCTTTTCCACCTTTAGTAATGCTCTACGAGGTAGGCTACATGTGCTGCCGGCTCAGCACCTCACCTCCATGCAGCAGAGAGCGAGAAACGGCCAGGACCTCTCATCTGGGGGACCCCTCACATCCCTCGGGGGAGAGCCTTCGAACAAGTGTCTGGTCTGGACCAAGCATGTAGCAGGCTCAGCATCTCACCTCCATTTTTCAGTGGGTGAGTATCGGCTCGGCTTTGACATGCGGGGGTTATTGACTTAGAGGCGTTCAGCCATATTCCTCAGCAGAGAGCTGTAGAATATGTGTCTAGGCCAAGAATGCAATGGCATCGTGCGCCTGATTCAGACATTTGACTGCCTGTCCCCAGTCTACCTGCAGAGCAGCAGGTGTGTGTCTCTCTTGGTTTGGTTCCAGCACTCCTTGACCTGCCCGACATGTAGCTGTGCTACCATCGCATAGCTCTTGGAGTCACTGGAAAATGCAAAGCCCTCTACCACGACAAGGTGGCGACACGTCAGAGGGGTGGCCTGTGTACAAGGAGGTTATGTTGCTTCTGCTATTTTACTAATCGATCACGTGTAGGTCTGCATCGTGCTGTTTCAACAGCATCTACATGTTAATGTTGTTTGCAATGTATAACTTATCAAGCTAAAATGTTGCTGGCATGGTAATTTCAATCACAGGCATGGTGACAGTCAAGGTTGCCATGCGGTGTATAAGGCATGTCATGTGACTCAACGTACATTCAAATCACACATCATGGATAAATGGCCATCTCAGGGCTAAACCAAACTGACGGGTGGTCTCAAAGTTAGTGGACCCCCAGAGATGCAATGACTAGAAACCACACAGTAGTAAAGCTTCTGGGACTCAATTGACCACTCTCAAATCATGAGTAAATATGTCAATCAAATGTGTCCTACTGATTCACAATCTGGTTCTAAATGTCCAACGCATGTGTGTCCTACTAAATGACAAATCAATGCTATGTGAGCAAATCTGGAGAGCCTGGAAAATGATACCACAACACCCAGCTTAAGAATGGAGGTGGAGGCAATCACTGCGGCTCTCCGCTGGATGGAGAATACGACACACACGCACATCATGATTGTAACTGACTCAGAAAGCATGCTGACGAGGGTGAGGACGGGCAGGCTTCGTGCGGAGTGGCTTGCTTCGCTTCGGAGGTCACGGGTGACAAGCATCGCCTGGATCTTTTCTCCGGGGCATGCTGGTGTGCTGGGAAATGAACAGGCGGACAGATTGGCTGGCTCTGCAGAACTTGGTAGAGTATTGATACATGACAAGGCAGACGTGGTTGCGGCCTTGTGGGAGCACATGTACACCTCGGAGAAGCAAATGGATTACCATGGTCTGGCAAGAATGAGACAGCGAGGAGTGACGAGGGGATCTGGCCGACGCTCAACGCTCAGAGGAAAATCGAGACGGACATATAATCAGATTGCTACTGGTACTATTAGTGTTGGAACTCTTCACTGGCTGCTGAGGATGGGGACGGAGCGCTTATGGGAATGCCCCGAATGCTGTGATGTCGGTTCCTTAATCAATCAATCAATCAATCTGGCTAGACATCAGATCTTAGCTTCTCTCTGGCCATTCCATTCGCTGTTGACATCCTCCCAACAGTCTTAAACTTAAGGGACACAGTGTGCATTGATTATAACTGCAAGCAGATGTCTCTGGTACAGCACAATCACACCAACATTATGTTATGAATGTATGGGTTTTGCTGCCTTGACCAGGCGTTGCATATGTATGTATGCCAGATATCACAAACCAGCCTTGGATCACCCAAATATTACCAGGGCCCATAAAGGAAGCCAAGAATAGTAACACTGTAACTCACCGTGCATGTCATCATAAGAGAAAAAAAAAGAAAGTCGCTTAAAGGTCGACAGGGTCAACTTCATTGCACCGGGTTTTATCCCATATGGCTCGGTCTCTTTCCGCAGCACGTTAAGCGTCGCACAAAGCACGAACTCCGTAGCTTTTAGCGACGACCCACAGGAGTCTCCGAAACATTTAACTCGTAAACCGAAGGACGCGGCACGGAATCGAATCCACAACCTTCGGAGCATGAGTCAAACGGCTTGACCACTTCGCCACAGAGACTCCCATGTCATCATAAGAGGGTGACTATAGAGGGTTGGCATGCAACTGGCTACCTCATCGTGTAGAAAACTGTATCTGTACTATCCCACCAATCATGAACAAGTCCACAGAGGGCTGGGTGTGAGTTGGCTGAAAGCCTGTGCTACACTCTGAGATGGAAGACAGAAGACGAAGAAGACAGTCTTGGATGTGGTTGATGGTATTCAAGGACTGCATTCACAACCTGAGACTGTCCATGAGTGCTCCATTTCCTTCATATCACACCAAGAGAATCTCAGGTCAGTGCAGGAATCCTTAGCATCAGCCAGGATCACAGATTGTAGATACAATAATCCATACATGCTATAAATATTCTGTTGTGTGTAGGTTTACTGCATTAAACATGATTACAGGATGCTAGCCTGTATGACCTATACTCTTACACATTTCAATTGCAGTGGGATTTGGAAATCATAAAAGTAGGCCTTACAGACCACTAATATGACTAAATTTTATAACTAGAAACCCCACTTTCTGTAAAAAGTTGAGACTTTTGAAATATGGGACTTCAGAAGACTGAGTCCCCTCTGCTGTGTGTCCACCGTGACGAGGTAGAGGGGCTTGTGCGTCCCAATGACCCCAAGAGCTATGCCGACGGTAGCACAGCTACTGGTAGGGCCACCCATGTCGGACAGGTCAAGGGAGAGGGACCAGACGAAGAGACACACAAACCTGCTGCCTTGTAGGTAGACTGGGGACAGTCAAAGGCTAGGGAAAGCACCCCGAATACATGCTTGTCGAAATCGGATGTACTGAGCCACAGGCTTGACAAAGCAGTGCAACGTAAAACCTGCTGCCTTGTAGGTAGACTGGGGACAGTCAAAGGCTAGGGAAAGCATCCCGAATAAATGCTTGTCGAAATCGGATGTACTGAGCCACAGGCTTGACAAAGCAGTGCAACGTAACTTAATTCATGATGTCACAAATCAAAATTAATCGATATGGTGCTAATCCCGTGAAGTCCCATCAGGCGGCGATAGTGCCGGGCCCCCTGCCTCGAGGGGGTCCACCCATGACTACTGGTGGTCACCTTCCCCTGTGCTGTGGAGTCAAGGCACAGAGGAGTAGGTTAAGAGCTATTGACCAAATACCCTGGACACTCAACATTCTACAGTGGAATGCCGAAGGAGTTTACAAGAAGAAAGACTCCCTAACACAGCGTCTTCATAAAGATAGAATAGATGTGGCATGCATTCAAGAGACACACCTCAACGCAAATCACAAATTCTCAGTCAGAGGATATCAGGCCACACGTTTCGACCGCGAAGGACACAAAGGAGGAGTTCTAATACTTACACGAAATACAATACCTTGCAGCGAAGTATCTGTGATCTCTGACAACCAAACGGAAATTATAGGTGTTGATATAATGATAAAGGACGTGAAAATAAGAATCTACAATCTGTATAGCCCAGCAGATAAGGACCTTACACTCTCAAACATGAAAATAACTGACACAAACTGCATTATTGTCGGAGACTTTAATAGCCGTTCAGAAAGATGGGGATACCCAGATACTGACAAAAGAGGAGATGAATTGGAGGACTGGGAAATAGACTCAAATCTCCATCTACTCAACAAAGCGGATGACACACCGAGCTTCTACTCCAGAAGATGGCTTACCACTTCTACTCCAGACTTAGCTTTCTGCACAGGAGACATCCTCCACAAAATCGATCGCCATGTGCTGGACCAATTAGCAGGTAGTGACCACAGACCAATCAAGCTTGAAATGAATATGGAGTATGTCCCACAGGAGCAAAAGCCCTTGCCCCGCTGGAATTACAAACGAGCAGATTGGGACAGATTTGCCATACTAACAGACAAATATTGTGAAAACATAAATACACGATATGGCAACATAAAGCAAATGGTGGAAAGTCTAAACAGAGCGATAATACAGGCAGCCACTGAGTCCATTCCTAGAGGAGCGAGGAAAAATTACAAACCATACTGGACTGAAGAACTACAAAGTTTGGAGGACAAAGTTGAAGATGCCAGGAAGACAGCAGAGAGAGAACAAACAATTGAAGCGAACATCTCTCTCAAAGCCATCTCAGCAAAATATAAAAGAACAGTAAATCAAACAACAAGAGATTGTTGGAGGGAAAAAACAGAAAACCTGAATTTTGACAGGGATGGAAACAAACTATGGAAACTAGTGAAAGCCATGAACAATGAAGGACCTAGAAACAAACAAATAACAATTAAACAAGGAAATGCCTTGCTTACAGGAAAAAAGGCTGCAAATGCACTAATGGAACACTATGCAAATGCAAACCACATTGATATTACAACCGAACAGAAGAAAGCAATCAAAGACAAACAGATACATCATAGAAATACAGAGACAGCAGCAGAATATATGATGGCAAATCTAACAATGGAAGAAATGGAACAGGCAATGAATACCCTAAAAAAGAAGAAATCACCAGGAAAGGATGGAATCACAAATGAAATGCTAATAGGACTAGGCACCAAGGCAAAGAAGAAACTACTAGCAGTCCTAAATAACAGCTGGAAGAGAGGAATAGTCCCACAGGCATGGAAGGAAGCTATACTAATACCAGTCCCAAAGAAAGGAAAAGACCTGGAAGAACCAAATGGCTATCGACCTATCAGTCTACTTAGCTGTGTAGGAAAATTAATGGAACGCATTATCAATGGCAGGCTAACATGGCATCTGGAAGAAAACAAACTCTTAACACCACACCAAGCAGGATTCAGAAAGTACAGATCCACTGAAGATCAAATAACCTATATAGCTCAGGAAATAGAGGATGCCTTCCAAGAGAAAAAGCACACACTAGCAGTCTGGATAGATTTAGAAAAAGCATTTGATAAAGTATGGAAGGAAGGACTGAAAGTAAAACTGCAAAACATGCATGTTTGTGGAAAAATGTATAAATGGATCAGCCACTACCTTGAGAACAGAACTGCCAGGACAAAAGTACAAGGACAAACAAGCAAAATGATGCTGTTGGAGCAAGGTGTCCCCCAAGGAGGAGTTCTTTCACCAACATTATTCCTAGCATATATAAATGACATCACAGAAAATTTTCCAGCCAGAGTACACACATCCTCCTTTGCAGATGACCTAGCCATATGGACATCTGAAGAATATATTAGTACAGCTAACAGCAGAATACAGCAAGCCTTATTAGCGCTAGAGGACTGGTCAAAATCATGGCTAGTGAAGATAAGTGAGGAGAAAACAACATGCACAGTGTTCTCCCTCTCAAATAAAACTCAGCAACCTAAGCTGGTATTGAATGGAAAAATATTGCGCCATGAAGAAAATCCAAACTATCTAGGAGTCACCTTTGATCGTCGCCTGACATGGAAGACACAGGTTGAGAAAAATCGAACAAGAGCAAGGTAGAGAATGGCAATCATGAAAAAGCTTGCTGGTACAACATGGGGAGCAGATGAGAAAGTTCTCAAGAAGTTATATACTGGACGGGTGAGGCCAGTACTGGAATATGGCATTGCAGCTTGGGCAACAGCAGCTAAGTCAAACTTTAACAAAATAAGTAGAGTCCAAAACCAAGGAATGCGAATCATAACTGGAAGCCTGAAGACAACGCCTATTAATGAACTAGAAAAGATCACTTGTTTACAACCAATGCAGGATAGAAGAGATAGCAGAGCCCAGCAACAAGCAGAAAAATTCAGAAGATTGACAGATCACCCTATGTACAACAGATTTAATGGTTTTGGAAAGGGAAGACTGAAGCGTACCAACTTTGTAGAAACTGCAAAACGAAGGATTAGGGCAGATCCTATACTTAACACATCAACAGTCAAGCCCATTTACAATGCACACAAGTTCCCAGCTTGGAGACAGCAGCAACTGCCTGAGATGATAGAAAACATTCCTGGTATTGAGAAAAAGAACACTCAGCATGAAACCGAAAGAAGAGAAATAACCCTAAACTACATAAAAGAACTTTACCCAAGCAGGAATTGGACCCATGCATATACAGATGGATCAGCCAAAAATTCAATAGAGAATGGAGGAGGAGGAATTCTCCTAAATTTAAAAAATGGAGTGAAAAAAACACATTCAATGGCAACTGGAAAATTTTCAAGTAACTTCAAAGCGGAGATAGAGGCTCTGAAAACTGCAGCAGAAATGCTCCTGATGGAGGAAAATAAAGAGAAGCAAATAGCTATCTTCACAGATGCAAAGTCAGCTGTCTCAATACTGAAGAGCAATAACAGCACAGAACTAGCTGATCTAAGAGCAACACTCCATGGTCTATGCCAGAAATCCAAAAGAGTTGTAATACAGTGGATCCCATCACATTGCAGTATACCTGGAAACGAAGAGGCTGACAGACTGGCAAAAGAGGGCGGACGACTACCACAGCCTGACATAGACATAACCTATAATGAGGCAAAGAGGTTGATAAAAAGCACTTATAGAACCAAATGGGAATCAGAGCATCCAGGCCATCAGAAGGATGATGCATATTACAAACTCGACCGAAGAGAACAAGTAGCAATCTTCAGACTCCGCACAGGACATAACAGGCTGAAATACCACTTGTTTAGTAAACTAAAGATAGGAGATACCGATGAATGTAATTGTAGAACTGGAAAAATGACAGCAAAACATTTGCTGCAGGATTGCCCAACGTATGCAGAACAGAGAAAGATATTTTGGCCCACACCTGCTTCATTTGAGGACAAGCTCTATGGAGATATCAACAAGCTCAAGTTGACCGCAGCTTACTTTAACTACATACAGGTTGACATTTAAAGGTGCATGAAGACCCAGAGGCATGAAATGGAATATTGCTTGGATAGCAAATCCATTATGTGGAAAGTCCAAATCGAAAGCTCGCTGTGTGGGCTTCATAAAAGGTGAAAAAGTGTCCTAGTGGCACGAAATGGAATATTGCTTGGATAGCAAATCCATTTCGTGGAAAGTCTGAATCAAAAGCCCACTGTGTGGGCTTCAAAAAAGGTGGAAAAGTGTCCTAGTGGCACGAAATGGAATATTGCTTGGATAGCAAATCCATTACATGGAAAGTCCGAATCGAAAGCTCACTGTGTGGATGTCATCTGCAGACTGCATACTTCTGGTTTCCGGAAGAACAGCCTATGGTGAACGGAAGGCCCAATATACGGAAGTGAGGCTAAGCAGCCATGTGCAGGACGTGACGATTCCTTGGGTGAGCCCAGTACCAGAGCGCTATGTATCGGCTCTGCAAGTATGGAAGCCTCCTTGGATGGCGGGGAATGCCCATGGTCTGCCCCTGCCTTCCCTTGAGGGCTGACCAGGATCTTTGGCTGTTCTATATGGGCCAGCTGGGATGGGGGATAACACCACAACAGTGAGAGTCAAACGTCCTAAGAAACTCCCGGGAAGGTTAACCCGGTCAACAAATGCCCGCAGAAGTCGGATGTGTCGGCCTAACGGCGCAAGAACGCAGCTCTGCTATAAACAGGCACAACGCAATCACATCCGAAAAAAAACTCCGGATGATCGCAGAAGAAGAAGAAGAAGAAGAAGAAGACTGAGTGAGTTTTCTTAGATAGAAAATGAGACAAATAGGGTAGCTATATAACACCTCAAAACGCAAACACACAACATCCACTGCATAGTGAAATTATGAAGGTGAAGGGCATCAGGTTAAAAAGAGGACGGTCGTGGATGGGTCAAGCCGAAGACATTCTTCAACAGGTGTGTTCACTTGAGGACTTAGAACCTGGCGAAGAGTGGTTACAAGTGCCAACAGATTTCTGTACGTCCTTTTCAGTTTGCATCCAACTAGACAGAAAATGCAGACAAGAAAATCCGGCTGCTGTGGAGGCAGAAGTACAAGCGTTTATTTTCAAGAATTTGCTAGACGGTGATGCTGTCATTTACACAGATGGGTCGGTCGTCCGACATGTGAGAAGCTCATGGGCCTTTACGGCTCAGGCCGGAGGGAGAATTGTGAAGGAGGACTCTGGTGCTTTTGCTGAGACCATAAGTAGCCTGACTATGGAAGTCATGGCAGTAAGTAAAGCAATAACATGGCTCGAGACACAGACATTTACTAGGGCATGTTTCCTTAGCGACTCAATGAGCATGCTCAAGAGGATAGAGATGGGGTGGATCCGAAGAGAATGGTTGCTGTCTCTGGAGCGGTCTTGGCTGGCAAAGATTAGTTTCATCTTCGTGCCAGGGCATGCAGGAGTATAAGGAAATTAACGGGCTGACAAGCTCACAGGTAAGGCTACTGTGGAGGGCGGATGCGCCATGGACCAGGCTGACATTCTGAATGCTCTACGAGAAGTAAGACTTTTGCGAGAACCAAGTGATGACGGTGAATCTACAACAATGGCCAGACTGCGAGAACAGCAAATTAAAAGAGGGGTGGCCAAACAAGAACACAACGCAGGAAGCCAAAGAAGATTGATAAACCAACACAGAACTGGTGTCGTTAGCTGTTACACGTTGCGGGATTTGCTGAGAAGGGGATCCGAGCACTTACGGACTGAATAGTTTGATGTGCAATGAGGATGATCTGTCGACTAACTAACTAATTAACTATAACACCTTAATATAACAGGTGAGCTGCTGAAAGAAACAAAATGAAGAAAGGCAAGTACTTTGGTCACATCAAACAACATAATCTACTGGCAACTATACTGA
The DNA here is from genome assembly GCA_963921405.1 of Cepaea hortensis. NCBI lineage: Eukaryota > Metazoa > Mollusca > Gastropoda > Stylommatophora > Helicidae > Cepaea > Cepaea hortensis. The sequence goes on from OY992894.1 coordinate 53,968,385, forward strand.
AGGGAACAGTTTAGGGCAAAAAGGTTACAAGGCATCAAAGGGACATCAAGACATGGTCAGGATACAAGCTAGCAGGACAGAAATTGCCTGAGTTCCAACAGCCTGTGAAGACAGCACTGAATGATGGTGATGGTCAAACCAAGTGCCCAGTATAACACAAGACAATTACCTATATCTGCAATGACTTGGCACAGCTCCACAATTCCTGCACTGATATGCTTGCTGGCTTGTTTTCCTCTATGTTCTGTCAGCGAACCTTCTACCGGGCGGCCATAGTTGGGATCATCCTTGCTCAAGACTGGTCTGCGTGATCCTCCTTCCCACTCTGAAAACGGATTTATGAGCTGCTTTTCCTTGTGCTCATCAGCCTTCTTCTCCCAATGTGAACGTCTGCTATTAAAGTGGCTCTGCTTATCACTACCTCCTTGAGTTGTCATGTTCAAGGATGTCTCACTTGGTGACTCTGCTGCTTAAAATATCTGGATGCACTAAAGAAGGTTTTGTTTTGATTTTTTTTAAAATTATTATTTGCTGTCATTCAATTTCAGGCAGCAATTACAGGTCACTTTCTTTCACAGACATATTGTCTTCTTTCCAGGCCAGCCTAAGCAAAACTACAAATAAAAACAATAGTTAAATACAAATAGTGTATTCCCTTAGTGAATGTAAATACGTCACATTATTTACTGACAGGCATATTCCTCCTCAGATGCATACTGGAGAGTTATATAACATGTGAAGTGAATAAAGGAATCATACTTAGGCTGACATACTTCAAACACACAGTGACAGGTATTGTTCAAATGTGGAATATTTCTTATGCTCATGGTCATTTCAAATTTAAAAAGAAATCTTTGTGTTTGCATAAAACTGGCTGGAACCCCCTAATTTGCTAAGGCCTCACTAAATAACAATTAACAAAGTTTGGGAATTAGAGATACTAAAATAAGAATACAAAAAGTAAGAGAAGCCTTCATAGCAGTAGGAAATTTGTGGAGGTCAAAGGCAATTAAATCTACGACCAACCTTAGAATATTTAACTCTAATGTGAAATCAGTACTGCTGTAGCCATCAGAAACATGAACAACTACAAGAATTACTGATACACTATGAACATTTATTAATTGGTGCTTGCTCAGAATAGAAGGAATAAAATGGTATAGCAGTATCAACAATGTGGAGCTCTTAGAAAAGTAAACAAATTCCAGTGGATCAAGAAGTGAGGAAAAGACGGTGATAGAGAGGACACAGTGAGAAACCCTGTAATAGTGTATATAGAAAGTCCTTCCTTGGGAAGCCCCAGGGAAGAAAAATAATGGCAGACTTAAACACAAATGGAGAAGAGAATTAGAGACAGTAAATGGACAATATAAGGAGGACATGGAAGCAACTACAAGAGGTAGGAAGGCTTGGCATGAGTTGGTTGAAAGCTATGCTCCATTGGGAGATAAATGACAGAAGAAGACAAGGAATCGGTGTAACTGCACTCTGGGTACAACCATATGTTCTCTGTCTCTCTCAGCAGAAACTGGAGGGGCAGGAATGTGATTGTTCCCATGGCATACTGATTGTGAATGCACTAACTTCATCTCCACCTGTGATCATTTCTGCTACTGCCACAAGTGATCTCTTCTTCTTCTGCCCATTATTCCCTCTTGAGGCATAGGCCATTTCATGCATCATCTATTTTGCTCAACAACATATTTGTCTCTCTAAGCACAATCCTAACATCAGTTATGTCAAGCAAGCAAAAGATGCACCACAATCAAATACTTTTAAACAATCTGGTTCATAAGATAACATGCAAATTACTATGTACTTTTGAGTAACTTCAATATGAAACATTATCTCAAAGACAACTGAATGAATTTTGTAACGAATGGAGTATTTAATAAAGGCTTTGCTAAGAATCATTAGGCAGAGAGTTATGAAGAAACTGTAACCAGGAATAGGGAAAGAGCAATGTGGATTTGTAGAAGGCAAGGTATAACTAATCTTGTGTGTTTGCTGAGAACATTATTAGAGCTTTAGATAGAAATAAACAAAGACTTAAATCTCTGACAACACAAAGGCTTTTGATTGAGTAAAACATGTCAATGTGATACAGTTGCTTGTAAATCTACAAATTTATGGGAAAGACAGACTTGTAAAACACATATCTTGAAAACAATAAGCTGCTATACAAACTGATAATGAAGTAGGTCAATACCAGCCTATTAAGAGAGGTGTACAAAAGTAATGCATAATTTCTCCAGATCTTTGTCCTACTTATAGTGAAAATATGAGAAATTTAGAGAAAATGAGAGAAATCAACGTCAGAGGACATAACATCAATAATGCAAGATATGCAGATGATACAGTATTGACTGCACACAATGAACACGATCTTCAGCATCTAGTAGATGCAGTTATTGTATTCAGTGAGCAACTAGTGTTAGAATTAAACTTGAAGAAAACAGAGATTATGGTCATCTCCAAAAAGGAAGAAATACCACAATGTAAATTGGAAAATTCTTAAACACTTAAATCGATAAACTATCTCAGAACTCTCACCAGTGACAGGGCAGGTTCTCACATTAAGAGCAACCACATAAAATGGCACCATAAAACATGACTGAGCATGACAGCACATCTTAACTAGGTGTCACTTTAGGGAAATTGGACATGGATAGCCAAAATTTTTGGGGCACATGAGAAATAAACATAAAAACTTGGTGACAAATGGCAAAATTGATGGAGGAACAACCACAGGAAGGCAAAGAGATAAATCCCTGGGTGGTTTGGTCACACAGCATAATCAGGACAAGAATAAAAGACCTGATCCAAGACTGATGATCACATGAGAAGGTGAATTGACCTGATCCAAGACTGGTGATCACATGAGAAGGTGAACTGACCTGATCCAAGACCGGTGATCACATAAGAAGGTGAACTGACCTGATCCAAGACCGGTGATCACATGAGAAGGTGAACTGACCTGATCCAAGACCGGTGATCACATGAGAAGGTGAACTGACCTGATCCAAGACCGGTGATCACATGAGAAGGTGAACTGACCTGATCCAAGACCGGTGATCGCATGAGAAGGTGAACTGACCTGATCCAAGACCGGTGATCACATGAGAAGGTGAACTGACCTGATCCAAGACCGGTGATCACATGAGAAGGTGAATTGACCTGATCCAAGACCGGTGATCACATGAGAAGGTGAATTGACCTGATCCAAGACTGGTGATCGCATGAGAAGGTGAACTGACCTGATCCAAGACCGGTGATCACATGAGAAGGTGAACTGACCTGATCCAAGACCGGTGATCACATGAGAAGGTGAATTGACCTGATCCAAGACCGGTGATCACATGAGAAGGTGAATTGACCTGATCCAAGACTGGTGATCGCATGAGAAGGTGAACTGACCTGATCCAAGACCGGTGATCACATGAGAAGGTGAACTATGTTCACCCATGCATGACACATGATGATGATGATGACGAGTATTGAGTATCTATTCAACTCTTGTGTGGTGATTTGGTTAGCAGAGGATGCAGTACGCTACTGAATTATACTATAACCACAAAATAGTAATGCTAATTAAGTTACATGGAATCAACTTAACTATTAACTAATTCTTTGAGGCACAGGATCATGCTACACTAGGAAAGAGCTTGAAAGGTTTGCAATGGACGCAAATGATGATAGTGTTCATTATGTAGACATTCCAAACGCCTGTGATGAAAACAGATCCAATATTAATATTAGTGGATAGGACAAATCTCACCCTGGATCTAGTGTAGGGTGTCATAAGTAATAAACATAAAACACATTCTTAAGACTGATCAAGAGCAATTTATTAAAGAATACAACTAGTTTATTCCATTTGTGGGTATTTATTATATACCACGGTGAACAATTTAGAGAAAAGTAAGAAATAAACACTACAGTGGAAATGTCGATTTCGTTGGACCTTTTATAACGTGAATAGGAAACTGTTCATTTTTTAAAGGCCGTGAAATGGGAAAATGCATCAACATTCGCTTTCATGAATAAAAACCTATATAACTATATATTTTCTGAAACTTTGCTAAAAACATATTCGAACGACACACAAAACCAGTCAGTCGATGTGAAATAGGATGAAAATATGAGTTCCAAACAGAATTGTACTCACTGTGAAGGTCACCTTCTTACACACGGCTCACAATAACCGAAAATGTCTAACCGTGGCATTCCTCACCCCAAACTCGTTCAGAAAATATCAGTTATATCATTATATGCATCTCTGACTTTAGATGTGTTGTTGCTATTCTACTGAACTTAATGAAAACTGACATGACACTACAAGGAGAAATTCACCTGACTCGGACAGCAATAGTGTAATAATACGTTTAGCTTTAGTAATTATTCTTTCTTTCTTGGAGTGGGCCAACCTGTGTACCTCACTACCTGTGCTGCTGCACCTGTACTGTACCTGACCTGTATGAGTATTCTAGAGGTACGAACTCACATGAAGTTTTCATGAAGGTTCTCTCTGAAAACACTTCAACTATGTACATTAATTAGTTAGCGACTCATGACGTCGGTGTGAAACGACTAAGTTTGTCTAACTAAAATCACACCTAAACACGTAAATAAAAACAAAAACATATTCTGCTATAGAAATATGATGACCTGGTTTCCAAGTTGCTGCTGCAGACGTTACTTGCTCATTATCATTTACAGAGTGGCGGCCCTTCGTGTGTGGGGGTGGGCGGAGGACATAGCCCGGAGATGAGAAATAGGTTCAGTTGTACTTAAGTAGAACTACGATCCATATAAAGGAGACTTTTATGGGAAGTTCGTAATAAATTTGACAGTATATCATGTAAATGTTAAAATTATCATCAGTTCAATGAAGACAAATTAGAATAATAATTGTGTTTTTTTTTACAACAGTAGGATCGACAGATTAGACATGGATAGCCAACATTTTTGGGGCACATGAGAAATAAACATAAAAACTTGGTGACAAATGGCAAAATTGATGGAGGAACAACCACAGGAAGGCAAAGAGATAAATCCCTGGGTGGTTTGGTCACACAGCATAATCAGGACAAGAATAAAAGACGTGGATAGGCCTTAGGTTCATATCAGAGTGCAATCGGCGTTGCCAGTAGTGGGTTGTGCTCAATATTTAGATTAGACATGCAAGTAAAGTTCTACTAAACATCATATAAATATTGGGAAGACATCGTAAGAAAATGGAAAATCCTGGTTCAAGCTGGATTTAGACAAGGAAGAGGAACAAGCCATCACATGTTCAACATGCGGGGTTTTTTTTTTTTTTTGGCGCTCGCTCGCTCTGAGCTCAAGGGTAGTCCATGCACACTATTTATAATAGTGATGGACTGAATTTTGCGTGTGGATTAGCTTTCCCTATTAAGTGTCCCTCGCCACCAGGCGAACCCACTCCGACTTCAAAGGTACTTGTAATTTACGTCCCAATGTCAAGGACTACAGGTCCTTTTAGTCCAGCTGTCCGGTGCAGGGGTTGAACCGCTTACCTCGGCATCAGCACAACGAATGTTTAAGAACACGCGTTCTTACCCATTTGGCCATGTGGACCTGCCAACATGCGTTTAATTATAGAGAAGTGTAGATAATTTAATGTAAACCTATTCTCCTGTTTTGTGGATTATTCAAATGCATTTGACTGTGTACATCAGAAACTTTGGGAAACTATGAGGAAATTGGGCTTTCCATCACGTGTAGTACAAATCACAAAAATGCTCTATCTAGATCAGTGTTTCCCAACGTGGGGCCCACGCCCCACAAGGGGGCAATTTGACTGTTAAGGGGGGCAATTCGAAAATGGAAGAAATCGGCTGAATATAACAAAACGGGGAGACTTGAGACTGAAGTTAACTAAATTGGAACCTGACATAAGATCTCTTTGCAGCATGCATCAAGTGCAAGGATCTCACTAAATTTAAATAATAAATAATTACTAATAATTAAAATAATATAGAAAAATCTTTCATTAAAATTATTTTGTACTTGAATTTCAGTTCTCCATTATATGTTTTGAAAATTTACTTACTGTGTTTGCTCAATAATTACCTAGTGATTTCTTCCTAAAACCTATCATTCAAGTTTCTTTAGTGAACATTTCAATTTTTGAATATTAAAAATAATGTATATGTTGAGGGGGGGGGGCGTGGGGCGGGGGAGGGGGGCAATATGAATTTTAGAAAGGCTTAAGTGGGGCATAGCACAAAAAAGGTTGGGAAACACTGATCTAGATCAACAAGTAGCGGTTAGTAAAGATGGTGAGACATCAGAACTGTTTGACACCAAGCAAGGAGTCCATCTGGGCTGTGTGCTGTCCCCCTATATGTTTAACCTGTACGCTGTAAATATAATGAGAAATGTCAGAGATGATATAACCAGGGAGCAATATGATGCCCTAAATATCGGTGGTCATGAAATACCAGAGAAAAAAATTATACTAATGATATAGTATTACTATCCACATCACAGAATGATATAGAAAATCCAATAACCTCAATTCAAAAGAATAGTGAAAATCACAACTTATATCTTAACATAGCAAAAACAAAGATAATGCATACATATAAAACTACTATGGAGAAAGAAATATATATTAATGAGGGAAAATTGGAGATGGTGGAAAATATTGAATACCTTGGGATCATTGATTACCTACAACGGTGTCACAATGAAAGAAATTAAAATACGAATATCTATTGCTCTTCAAAGACTAAAACAACTGAATAAATTGTGGCGTGGGACAGATAGAACTTAAAAATACCGGGAAGGTTAACCCGGTCAACAAACGCCCGCAGAAGTCGGATGTGTCGGCCTAAAGGCGCAGTATCGCAGCTCCGCTGTATACAGGCACAACTCAATCACATCCGAAAAAAGACTCCGGATGGACGCAGAAGAAGAAGCAGAACTACAAAAATTAGATTTTCAATGGCATGCATTTTTCACATTGCAACATACGCCTGTGAGACCTGGACACTTACTAAACAAGCTGAATAGCGCATAAATACCTTTGAATATAAATGTTATAGACGAGTTCTAAGAATATCAAGGGTAAAGAAAAGAACAAATGCATCGATACTTCAAGAGCTGAATATTGAAGAAGGCTGGCTATTAAAGACGATAAAACAAAGAAAATTTAAATATTTCGGTCACTTGAAACGTCACGAAAGTTTGGAGAGAACAATAATGGAGGGGTATATGCCTGGGAAGAGAGGAAGAGGAAGGCCAAAGAGAAGATGGGTGCAGGATGTGGAGGATGATCTCCAGATGGGTGTATCGGACGCGGGACATCTTGCTTATGATCGAGAGGTTTCCCAGAAGGTTGTTATGGGAGCGAGGTTCTGCAAAGGACACGCTACTGAATGAATGAATGAATGAATGGATAGAAGTGAACAAAGATCTATATCTTTGCTTTATTGAATACACACAGGCTTTCGATAAAGTGAGACATGTTGACATGATAAGGATGCTTAAAGATCTACAAATTGATGGGAAAGACCTTAGACTTGTAAAAAAAAAAAACATATATTGGAAACAACAAGCTGCCATCAGAATTGATAACGATGTAGGTCAATATTAGTGTATTAAAAAAGGTGTGAGACAGGGATGTGTAATGTCTCCAGATTTTTTTCCCTGCACAGTGAAAATATTTTTAGAAATATAGAAGATATGGAAAGAATCAACATTGGGGGAAGATACATCAATAATAGTAGATATGCAGATGATACAGTCTTGATTGCAGACAATGAAAAGGACCTGCGACATTTAGTAGATGCGGTTGTTGCACTAGCCTTTAGCAAGATGAAAAACATACTGACCAATAAAAAGATATCAACTGAAACGAGAAAAAGAGTGTTCAAGTGCTACGTAGAAACTGTACTTTTGCATGGATGTGAAACTTGGACAATGAGCAGTCACGCTGAAAAACCTCTGATGGCTATGGAAATGTGGTTTCTGAGGCAAATGCAAAGAATACCATGGACAGACAGAAAAACCAATGAACAAGTCCTTCAAGAAACACATGAGGATCGTAAACTGATTAGTGTCATTAGACGTAGACAGTCAAAATTCAGGCATGTTTTGAGAAGAAATGACTTGGAGAACTTGGTAACAACTGGCAAGATCGAAGGGAAGAGACCAAGGGAAGACATCATTAACAACAATATTGACAGGTTACTAGACAATGGCATGGTTATTGTAATTTCTATCACACTTTTAAGGTTTTGATTTCAAGCCCCCTCATATCTCTCTAGCCTCTCTCTCTCTCTCTCTCTCTCTCTCTCTCTCTCTCTCTCTCTCTCTCTCTCTCTCTCTCTCTCTCTCTCTCTCTTTCGCTAGCGAAAGAATTTGATGTGTCAATTGGGACAATTCAAAAGATCGTTCGTAAGAAACTGCAATATCGGAAGGTGTGTTCACAGTGGGTACCACGGATGTTGACCGACCACCAAAAAGAGGAACGCATGGGATGGTGTTTGAACCACTTGCTGCGTTGCAGAGTGGAAGGTGATGAATTTCTCTTCCGCACAGTGGCAGGTGATGAATCATGGTGTCACCACTTTGAGCCGAGCAGCAAAAGAGAGCGAGAGCATGCAATGGAAGCATGCTAGATCACCAAAAGCCAAAAAATTCAAAGTTACAGGTTTCCGCTGGTAAGGTTATACTGAGCGCATTTTTTGACCATGAAGGGCTATTGTTGGCCGACTTTAAAGAACCTGGTGTCAACATCAACTCTACCCACTACTTGCAAACTCTAGACAAGCTGCAAAAAACCACCAAGAATAAATGACCCGGCATGCTTTCTCGCGGTGTGATTTTGTTGCACGATAATGCTCGTCCGCATGTTGCAAAGATTGTGCAGGAAGCATTAGCAAGGAAGAAGTGGGAAATTCTGCAACATCCAGTCTATAGTCCTGATTTGTCACTATGTGATTTTCATTTGTTCGGACCTCTAAAAAGCTCTCAAGGGGCAACGATTTCACACAGATGCAGACGTAATGAACGCGGTAAACACTTGGTTCAGTGAGCAACCACAATCCATTTTTTGCGGACGGCATTCACCGCCTACCTAAGCAATGGGATGCTTGCCTGAATGCCTACGGCGACTTCTTCTGAGCAACCCATGGTGCATAATTCATTCAAAATGAATGCTTTATTTAATTCTACCACACCCGTTAATGTTTCTTTCATGCTTTTGTAATAAAGCCATTGGAACGGTGTCAGGATCTTGCGACAGCAAGACTCTGGCTCGTTGACTGACAAGTGAGATACTAAATACTGTCACTAAATAACTCAATGTGACACAATGCAAACACTTTATTCGCGCAACGCGCAACCCACAATCAATGCATATATCGCGTAATCACAATTCATCATACAATCAATACATGCAATCAATCAATACATCAATGCAATACACTTACAAGTCAATAACCCAGGCGTTCGGTCTCTTACACTCGTACAGGCTAGCTATCGATTCACGCTCAAACATTCGCTTCATTGCATTCGCCATTCAAACGTCTGTCCGCTACGATCTCCCAAGCCTGTCTGTCTAGCCGTTCAGCATTCTCGTCAGTCGGAGTAGATTCCCCCTGCGTGAACCACTAGTTTCACGCTGTGTCCTGACTGACCAGCAACGGGCTTAGCGTCGCTCAGAGTTGAGCCTGGCTGGACTTCCCTGGCGTCGTCGAAGACGCCGCGTTGTAACTAGCGTGTTTAACACCGCTCAGAGTTGAGCCCGGTTGCATTTGCCTGGCGTGGGTACAGACGACGCGTTGCAACCCTGGGTGAGAATCTGACATTCTCCCACCCTCCTTTTCATGAAAGGGTATCCTTTCATGTACTTTATACATCTTTTATTTATACTGTCAGAATCGAACCATGTAAGTCGTCTGATGCGACTCTTTGGTTTCTATTAACATGTACAGGTAATTGTAAGTTATATTTATACAATCATCAATGTTGCTAAGACGCAACACACATCAATTACAATCATTTCGATGGACTATCACCTTCGCTGAAATGTGACACAGCCAGTCCGGTAAGTTACAGCGAACACGCACTTACCTCTCAACCACTAAAAAAAAATTCAAAAGATCAGGTCAGACTGCGAACATCTCCCTATAAGATGTTCCAACCCCAGACCCCCAACCTGACTTAGTCGGAGAGTCTAATGAAGGTCTACAGCTTTGGTAACTATCTCCATGCACAACTGACGTCATCTTGACGTGTTACCCATTAGGCAACGTGATGATGGTTTCAATACATGTTACACATTACCAACAGTTTTAATTACTTCCCTTGGTCGTAATACAACGGTTATGGACGGTAATTTCACCATACTTTCACCAACATAAATTACATTTATAAATTCATTTCTTAGTGTCATAATTTGATACTTATTGACAAAAGTGAACACAATGTCACTGTTGTGAACGAGTAAATCAACCTACGATGCTGAGATTACATATAACAAAAATCCTCATATACAATTCCGTATATGGAAATATTAAACTCACAAAAGTTGTGGACAACGTCAATGTTTTGTGAGTGTTTTAGTATAGTCTGCTATCTTTCAAATTAGTATTCATACACACCGGAAATACACAGCTGTGGTTTTAAGTTGACAATACCACACAGTACTTTCGTTTGGATGTTACATAAATAAACGGAGTAACCAGTTCTTGAAAACAGCTGTTGGGTGGTTTCTTCGGTGTGGATTACAGTGTTCTTCTAGGATACGGCTGTCAAAGTCTCTTTCACACGGATTAAAATACGGTGGGCACATCAGTGGTGTAGGTACTCAGGATACTCGTTCAAGCACAGTAAGTTTTTGGATCCTGTAGTACTGTCCCGTGACATTTGTAGTACATGTTTAATACATATTTAAAATAATATACACACATTCTATCACATATCTCACAAATATTCGATACAATCATTCACATAATATAATATACATAATATATTTACAATGGGAAATTAAATCCCTATCACATACATTGCACAGCGTTACTGAAAAACTTTCAAATGTGGCTGTGGTGTTGAGCACTTACACTTTGCAGCTTACACATTCTCTGCAGTGTGCTCATGTACTATATGGCTATTGGGTGAGTCGTATGGGCATCTCGAAAGAAGGTCGGCCAATGAGTTTTGCGAGCCACTTATATGTCTTACATCAAAGCTAAAGTCCTGCAGAAGCAGTGACCATCTTGCCACTCTGCGATTACTTGGCGTCCCTCTGGTGATAATAGTCAATGGGCTATTGTCTGTTTCTACAATAAAATGCTTCCCTAAAAGAAAACGGGACATTTTACGTACCGAAAATACAAAAGCGAGTGCTTCAAGTTCCGGCGTGCTGTAATTTCGTTCTGTGGCTTTCAGCTTACGGCTGACGTAATATACAGGGTACAAAATTTGATCGTGTTCCTGAAGCAGTACCCCTTCAATCGCTACGGAGCTCGCATCACATCTTAACCTGAAAATAGCGTTAAGGTCAGGTAATTTGAGAATAGGTTCACTAGAAAAATAAGATAATACTTTCGCAAACTCAGGTCGTAAGCATTTGCTGTTTACAATTCTTGTTAGTAGATTGATAGAACAATAGGTCAACGAAACAAAAGTTGAATTCAATTGTCTATATAATTCATTGAGATGATATTGTCGGCAGACATGACATAGCCATTACAAAGTTTATAATTCAAATATACCAATTCATTGGGAGGCTATGTCAATACTGGATGGTTTATCTGTTGGACTGTTCTGTCTAATAGGTTCATATGTCTGTTGTAATGTCGTTGTCTGATATGTCAGAACATGTGTCGTCTTCCGTACAACGTCGTTGGATTGTATAACAGAGTAGGCCTAACGAGTTCTCTGGTTTATTATAAATGGAGTTTATTTCTTATTGATGACAATCTGGACACAACATGGCGTCTTCTCTGCTCCGGCTTCAGATGTAAACTAACTCCTAACAACCAACTACGTCACGACTTGAGCATCTCTCCTCCCATTCCATCCCGATGCTCAATCGTGCTGTAGCCTTTTCCCACCTAATACCCAACTTCTGCTACACCTTCCTATGTTTTTCTAAAGAATTTTTCCCTTAAAAATTCTTTACTCCCAATCCCCCTACTCTATTCCCTCTCTTTCCTTACCTCCCACAGCTCCTCTAATTTTCCCCAAACCAACTCCAACTTAAGTAAATATTCTATTCTTTAACTCTTCTCCCTGTCATATTATCATATAGTAACCCACTATAAACTTCTTCTTCGTTTCTGCCTCTTCATAACATAACACATATCAATAACCATTAAATCTCAACTTTATACAATACATCATACCACATATGGTTACCTTTTTAAACTAAACACCCCTTCTTCCCTTTCCTTACTTCTCACAGCTCCTCTAATCTTCCCCAAACCAACTTTATTTTAAGTAAACCAATCTATTCGTAACTCTTTCCCCTGCCATATAGTAATCCACTATATATTTCTGGTTCGTTCTTGGCTCTTCAAAGTTCCTGTACAAAATATACATATCATAAGAATAGCTCGCATAATCGTTATCGTACCCTTGACATTATGAAATTCTTCACTCTTTCACAACACAGGACAAACAGAAACAACGTAGTTAGAAAAAGTAAAGAAGGGGTGCGCACCCAGTGAAAAGCATAAAGAATGAATAGTCAACATGATCACATTTACATAAAGTAATGCATAGTCCATTCAATCACATTTACCTCCCTTACCAATAAAAAAATTTTTGTAAAATAATTTTTTAAAATACATCTTATGAAATAGATCTTTGTTCTCTATAAATCAAGTTGACATAAGTTTACTCAACATTTATATATTCAACATTTATATTGCCATCCACAATCTTGTCTATATTTCCGTTACCTCATCTTTTACCACGAGCCAATGTTCATATTCCATGAACATTTTTAATTTAATAAACGCTGGTATTTCACAGCTCCTATATCTTTCCCCCTCACATCCCATAATCTGCTTCTTTGTCTACCTATATAAATACTCCCGCTTATATGCTGCCATTCACAGTCTCCCCCTTTTTCTTCATATAATGCTGACTTTAATGCAGCTCCTATTTTATTTTCTAATACTTCATAACCATAAGAACCTCTTCATGCCGATTATCTATATGTCTCTCCATTAGCCCTCAGTATGTGTCTCTCTATTAGTCCTCAGTAGTTTTATTAACTACTCATATTTTTTCTTTATTCCAGTCAACACCATAACTATTTAAAAATTAACTTACTTAATTAAATTTATACCCAGGTAACCTAATACACAAAACAACTTAATTAAATTATGAGTTAAGCGAAATAAAATCAACACAAGACATTATACCCGCCAATTCAATCAAAGAAAAACACATTTTAAAATAATATAACATGCATCTTATCAAATCACAAGAAAATATTCTAGTATTATCTAACACTACTGGTCTCTTTTACGGACCAATAGTTTGTACGCAAATGTCTAGGAACACAATAACCCTATTCTAAAATTAAATAATAACAATCATATCACAGGAGCAAATCAAGCAAAAAAAAAAAAAAACATATTATATATGAGGCATTTAAAACTCAGATTCAATAAAACAACTGTCTTCTCGCTAAAGAGAAGGTTTTCAAAAAAATTATATAATTCACATAGAATTAACTACTTAAAGTGACCAAGCAATACTGTCCTCCTATACGAACCAATGTAACTCATATCTATTCACCCAAGTCACTCCATTGTTTTTATAACCGAGAAACTAAAACAACTCACTGTCAAGTATATATATATATATATCTGTTATCTACAGACCAATTTCTAACTTAAAACAATATCTGTTCCTTTCACAAAAGTCTTTAACTAACCATGAGCGTATTATCTACCAACAGAATTTGTTCCACATATTCCTATAACTACTTAATCATTACCATTAACCACGGTATTTCTAGCACCAATAAAAACTTGTCTATTTACTATAGAGTACATCTAACTGCAATTCCATCACAGAGAGAAAAAAATATATATGCCTCACTCGAACCTACATCCATATTAGTTATCTTAATGCTTAACTACTCCTCAAGATCATTTATAAAAAGTATCAACAGAAGCCTTTTCCATTTCCACCGTCTCATATACTTTATCAAGTATCTCTTTCCTTTCTAAACCATGAAACATATATCTTGCTATCTGCAACATTTTCTATCCATTTACCTCTTACGTTTCCACCTCTTCAATAACTCCAAGTTTCTTTGAATAAGTGCTATCTCCACATCAATATCCCCTTCCCCGTATAATCTATCAGCTTCCTCCATACTACTATTTGACTCTGACTTCTCATCCATTTCTTCTTCTTCATCTGTATGTCTCTCGCTAGCAGCCGCTAATCTCTTCCGTTCAATATCCCACCTAATTTGTCTATCATTATTTCTTAAGGACCTTTCTAGTAGAGGCATATCTTCACCGCTTGTTGAATACTATCTAATTCTCCTCTGTCTTTTCACTTCTCTTTCTCTTTGTTTATCCATTCTTCTTTTTGTTGCTTGTCTAGTATTCTTAAATGGAGCACCTATTTCCTCTTCCATAGACTCTATACTATAATAATGACTCTCATTCACATTTCCTTCTTCTATCGTTTTCGGTATTGTCTGTTCTTGAGTATCATCGTAAACTGGAGTTGTTTTTAACTGATTGTGTGCTGGATCTTTTCTAAAACCTGGGGTTATTGTAGTTCCCCTGACGACTCGTTCATCTAAGTATCCGGTGTCTGAATAATAATTATTATTATAATTTTCCTTCTCATCCTCATCTCTTCTTAAGTGTTCCACGTGTGCCCTTGCCACATGTCCCGTGACCTGGTTCTTGATACTATACGATACATTTCCTAGCTTTTCTAAAACGTAATAACCTGGGACCCAACGAGCATCAAACTTAGAGTTCCTTCTATGCTTCTTGTAATAAAC
Source organism: Cepaea hortensis (assembly GCA_963921405.1). NCBI lineage: Eukaryota > Metazoa > Mollusca > Gastropoda > Stylommatophora > Helicidae > Cepaea > Cepaea hortensis. The sequence continues at coordinate 53,983,407 of OY992894.1, forward strand.
TCTATCACCTACTTTAAACTCCTGCAATTTTGTATTTACGTTTTTGTACTTTTTCTGTCTTTCTCTCGCTTTAATTATATTATTCTTTAATCTTACGTGTGCTCTATGCATTTCTTGTATGATGAACTCTTGAAAGTCTTCCCCCATATATTTCCGTCTTGGTTTTAACAGATTATCTATAGGTAGTATTGGTTCTCTCCCGTGTATTAAATAGAATGGTGAAAACCCCGTGCTCTCATTTTGATTTGTGCGTATAGCACTAAGTGCTGGTCCCAAGAATAGATCCCAATCTTTTTCATGTTCATCCACAATCTTTGCTATAATATCGTATAATGTTCTATGTTGTCGTTCGTTCTTAGCATTTGAAGAAGGTCTGTAGTATGAGGTCTTTACATGTTTTATATTCAAATCTTTTAATAACTTTTCGAATTTCTTATTCACAAATTCTCTTCCCATTATCCGTGAGTATAATCTGTGGACAAATAAATCTTGGTACGAACTCCTGTAAAAAAATATTAATGACAGTATCTGCGCTCTTATCTGGGATTGCATAAACTTCCGGCCAAAGGCTGTAGACGTCTACTATATGAATTAAATACACGTTTCCTGACAATGTTCTAGGGTGAGGACCCGATATATCTAAACTAATTTTTTGCATTGGAAACTGAGGAATATCTGTATCTTGTAATGGACACTTAATTGTTTTCATATTCCTTAACCTGCATCTTTCACACGTATCCACATATTTGCAAGCAGATCTAAATAAGTTCGGCCAATAATATTTACTCGTAAGTGCTTTCACCAATTTATCCCGACCGAGATGACCATTCTCATCATGATATGCTTTTAAAACTTCATTTTCCAAATGTGTGGGAATATATTTCCTTAGCTGTTCATTCTTTTCACTCATATAATATAACTGTTCATCTTCTTGTAAAACTAAATAATTCTTCTTATATTTATTCTCCTCCGTTTCTTTTAATTTCTGTTTTATTTGTAATACTTTTGGATCTAATTCTTGTTCTTCTTTCATATTAAATTGTGCTAAATGTGGGTCTTCTGCTCTAGGTTCAGCCTCTTGATCCGATGGTAAACTCTCAAACTCTTCTCTATTTATTATGGCAGAATCTAATATATTTACTTGCCAGTTTCGGTCGTCGGTCTCTGGTTCACCTTCATCTTCTGTGTCTCCTGATGACTGTGGGTACGGGATCCTAGACAATAAATCAGCACACGTGTTAATCCTACCTGGTATGTATTCAATTTTTGTATTGTATCCCTGTAGATTCAATGCCCAGGTCTGTATTTTCCTGTTCTGCACTGGAGCTTCTAATAGAGATTTTAAAGGCATATGGTCAGTTCTAATAACAAAATTTGCGTTATGTAAGTAGTAATTTAGTTTCTGTAGAGCGTAGTGTATAGCATACGCCTCTTTCTCAATAGTCGACCATTTCCGTTGCGACCTGCTAAGCTTATGAGATAAGAAATAAATTGGCCTTTCATTTTTAACCCCTGGTATTCCAGACTCTTTTCCTTCATATGGTTGAACCAAACACGCTCCTATAGCATTATCCGAAGCATCTGTATATAGTATTAACTGTTTATTCAAATCTGGATGCGTCAATAGTGGTACCACTGTTAAGCTGTTTTTTAAAGACTCGAACGCTTTTTGACACTCATCATCCCACTTAAATCTAGCGTATTTGCCCGTTAAATTAGTAATAGGTTCTGCTATCTTTGAAAACCCTGGGATAAAGCGCCTATAGTATCCACAAGTTCCAATAAAAGCACGCACTTCTTTTACGTTAGTTGGAGAAGGTAACTCTTTAATAACCTTTATCTTGTCTTGGTCTGGTTTAATTCCGTCTCTATTTATAATATACCCCAAATATTTTGTTTCTGTTTTTAAAAACTGGCACTTACTAAGCTTCAGTTTAACATCATGTATTCTTAATCTGTCGAATACTAGTCTGACATGTTTTAAGTGATCGTCCACATCCCCTGCTGTATAGATCAGAATGTCGTCTATGTATGCTAATGCAAACTTTTGCATACCCTCTAATACCTCATTTATTAAGAGCATGTAGTGAGATGGAGCCGTACGAACCCCAAATGGCATTCGTAAGAATTCGTAAGAACCCATATGAGTACAGAAAGCACTTTTCTTTTGAGCGTCCTTCGACATCGGGATACACCAGAATCCTGATCTTGCGTCTAGTGTCGTGAAAAATGTAGAGCCATTAAGCAACCCCAAAATATCATCAATCACCGGCAGTGGGTACGCTACATTCTTAGTGATTTTGTTCAACGCCCGATAGTCACAGCAGAACCGACTTGAACCATCAGGTTTGGCCACGATTACAATCGGAGATGACCATTCTGACTTTGATCTTGTTATTATTCCCGCTTTCAACATGTCTTCTATTGCTTTTTCGACAATTTCTCTATTTCTTAAAGGAGTTCTATATGGTTTTAAACTAATTGGTGGATGGTCTCCCGTATCTATTTCCATTGTAACTGTTTTTGTCCTTCCCAATTCTAAATCATTAATTGCAAATACATCCTGATTTTCCTTTATAAGTTGTTCTAATACTTTCTTATTTTCTGGTGGAGCTTTTAACTGTGCCAACAATTCTTGTTCCCTTGTCATTTTGTCTAGTGAATGTATTTGGGCTGTATTTCTTCTGAATGGATGGATCAATTCATCCATTTGTGCGTTCCCTCTACTTCCGCGTCCGCGTCTGTTATTAATTCTTTCACTAGAAGTTTGTGAATAGTTTGTTCCCGGCCTTTCAACTTTATCTGTTGCCAATATATCACTAATGTTATGTTCTAGTTTAGCTACTACACATCCTCTGTATAATTTAATTTCTCTACCTGTGTTATTAATAACCATCACTGGAAAAGTTAAGTGTTTATCTAACGCTATTATTCCATCCGGAACTTCCAAACCAGGCTCATCAATTACTTCCTGTTGCAATTCAGTGATTCTGACTGTGTGTCCTGCCACATAATATGGGTTTTTCTTCACCTTTGCTTGTATCAAATTAACCGACTGTGGTTTTAACGTCGTGGACATTTTAACTCTAACTAGTGCTGATATATGCATGTCTTCTCCCATATCTACATAGACGTCCTTGAATTTTAATTTGTGTAAATCAAAGAAAAGTCTTACTCCATTTTTTATTAAAAAATCTCTTCCTATCAGCATGTTTCTATTTAAATCTTTCACTACTTGAAAAAGATGTCTTACGTTGACCCCTCCTAACTTAAAATTGATCATTGTTTGTCCAATTACTTGTAAATTCTGTCCTGTACCAGAGTGAAGATTATTATGACTCTTAAATATTCTACAATTTCTCACTATTTTATATAAAAAAAAACTTTCTTTAATTACACTAACCTGAGCTCCTGGATCAATTAATGTACGAACTCTATATTTTCCTATTTCTATTATACATGAACTATGATCTGTTTTATTTTCTGTAAACTGTTTGACTTCACCTAGTTGAAAGTATTCTCTACCCGTTCTACTATGCCTATTATTAACATATTCTTTAAACCTTGGGACCTTATTATTTTCCCTCCTACCACAGGTCCTATTTAATAGGCAGGGCGCCCGTTTCCCTGCGTTCTTGTACCTGTAAAATTTCTGTGTCCATCTTCAACATTCCTATTTAACCTGCTATTGCCATTTCTACTTGGTGTATTCGACTGGACATGCCTGTTACCACAAAAACGAGAAACGTGTCCGCGTTGACCACAAAACCAACAGACTACATTTGTGTTATTTGTTTTACCCACTGTCTCACTGGTAGGATACCTCATTTGTCTCCTTTCATCATAAGTATTTCTATTACTACCTTGTAACGTCTGTACGCCTCCTCTCCTATTCCATCCGAACCTTGTTTGTCCTATCTCCATAGGCTCCTCAATTCTATCTTCTCGACTAGTTCCTATTTCTCGTCCTGTTCTCAATCTAAATCTACGTCTCAAATTTTCTTCTTGTACTGCAATATCTACAGCTTGTGACAACCTCTCGGGGTTTTCTCTCATCAGCTTAAACTTCAGTCCATCGGATTTTATGCCATCTACAAAAATCCCGACTAACATCCTCTCCACCTCTTCTCCTCGTACATTCTGTCCCAAGAATGCCTCTTCAACCAGGTTAATCAACCTATCGCTGAACAATTGTACCGTCTCTCCATTGTTTTGTTTAGACTGTCTCAATACCGAAAACGCATGTTGTGGATCCGTTATTTCCGCGTATTTGTGTGCCAGGTCGTCTTTGAACTGCTCCCATGTCTCATCTACTCTAGCTTCTAATTTTCTTCTGATATGATGTGAAACCGGTTCTGTTGCTGTCTGATAAGCAAGTCTCATTTTCTCTTCATCTGATGCAGACACCAAATATGCATATTTCTCTATGGAAGTTACCCACTTCTTAAACTCTCTTGCCTGTCCGCTAAACTTAACAATTTCAGTTGCCATTCCTTGTTGTTTCATGACCGTATTAAGTCTATCTATCACTGTCCCCACTCCCGTCAACACTTGTGCTAATGAATCTTGTTCTGTCATGCTGAAATATTATTGTACAGACTAAATAATCAATTTCACATTTGTAATCAGCTAATTTAAGAAATATTACCTTATTTACCTTATACACCAAGTTCAACCAGTTAATAGGTTTACTGATTACCCTACTCTCTGTTCCCGATCCAAGAAAGACGTATTCCTGTATTCCTCTATGTTCGCTGTCAGGTAGAACTCAAACACTAGGAGTCTGTGTTAGTTGAAACCGATCGCGCACTTCAGGTAGTTTCTTCTTCCAAGTGATCCCGCCCTTCAGGTAGTTTCTTCTTCGGATGCCTCAGTAACTTCAACCCCTGGTTGGGTCCCAACCAGACTTCTGGCTTCTTTTCGCCCCGGATGGGGTACATCAAATCGACGTCTTGAGAACCAATGTACTTCAGGTAAGCGATAATTTGGGTCCCCTCTTCAGTAGGTCGGCAGCCCAGTCTGCCCCTCCCACTTCCGAGAGTTCCCTGGCGATATCGCTACTTTTGATGAGGTTTTCATTTCTTCTTATTTTTCAAATTAGTGATTGAGTTTATTGTTGAGCGATTGTTTATTCAAACCTCCAAGGTCATAATTCTGCGGCCTTTAGTTCGCTCGAAGAAATCTTGATGAGAAGTAGACAACTGCTCTGTTAGTAAATTGTTTCTACTTGATTCGATTTATCTTGAAGGTTTCTTTTTCCTCTTATTTCAAATGATCCAGAACAAGATGTGCTCTTTCTCACTCTTTTGCTCAGCTGGCTTTCATATTTCAACTGACAACGACTGCCCGTACATCTAGCAAGTCCGTACAGTGAAGATTCTGAAAATATTTACAGACAACCACCCCTAGCCGGGCTTTTGGTTGCTGTACTTCTCACAAATAATGTAGAGGCCATCTTTCAATTTCGTTGTTGCGTTCAATACATGTTTAAAACCGTGCCGTAATTTACGTGAGCGGAACAAGATCTTCAAAACGTTGTAATTTACTTCGATGTTGGACAGCGTATTGTGATTCCGCAACCCTCCAAGTTCCAATCATGAGTCGTGGGCACCATTTATGGCTATATAACAGAGTAGGCCTAACGAGTTCTCTGGTTTATTATAAATGGAGTTTATTTCTTATTGATGACAATCTGGACACAACATGGCGTCTTCTCTGCTCCGGCTTCAGATGTAAACTAACTCCTAACAACCAACTACGTCACGACTTGAGCATCTCTCCTCCCATTCCATCCCGATGCTCAATCGTGCTGTAGCCTTTTCCCACCTAATACCCAACTTCTGCTACAATTGAGGCAAATAATGTCAGGTGTATGCTGCTGTCATGTACTGATATTTGCCAATGTCATTTGCCAAGCTTTATATAGTACAATAAGTCGGTAAGTTTAGTCAGTATGTCCTGACAGTTGTCTGCAACTGTCAGTCTGTGTCTGTGTCAGGTTAGGATTAATCTTCTTGTCCTGTAGGTTGGTTGTCGTGTCAAGTGATGGTGTCGGTATTTCGTCCGTATCGTCGTCCTCTGTTTGGTCCACTATCGTCGTGCTTGCTGTAGTTTCTACTTGGTCCTCGTCCCTGTTGTAATATGGTTTAAGCATGTTTATGTGAAATATCTTGTGTTTGTCCCTAACTGCAATTTCGTAATCTACAATCGAAATTTGTCGTAACACTTTGAACGGTCCTTGCCATGAGTCCGTCAGTAGATGTCTGTCACTTGGCAATAGAAGAAGAACGTCCTGTCCTGGCGTCAGTGTTATCGTCCTGTTTCCTCTGTTAGCGTACTGTCGGTAAATAGCACCTGATTGTTTCAGTGCTTCTTTGGCTAACACACACGATTTCATTATCCTTTCACGCAATGATGTTACATGTTCATAAGATGAAATAGGTTTATGTACAGTTTCACTTTCAGTCAACATGGAATGATACATTGATAATGGGCCGCGTGGTTTGGCACCATATACAAGTTCAAATGGTGAGAAATCTATGATGGAATGAGGCACTTCCCGGTATGCAAATAAAACAGCAGGTAAATACATAAATATTGAGAGCATGTGGTTAAGATCGCCGTTAATCTTTTCTATAATAACAGTTGAGTCAGGATTTTATCAGGGAACCCTACCCTAGAAAAAAAATATGAAAGAAGACTTCCATGATGTCTTTGGAAGTTATGTTCTTAAGTGGACTCGCTTTCGATGTTCTGTGGTTAAGAGGATCAATTATATCGACAGAGATCTTTTTGAACGGTCTGCTTGCCAAATCTGTGATTTGCAGTTCTGCTTGTGGGTGCTTACCCTTTTTGACAAGCTTCTGGCAGATGTCACAACTTCTGCAATACTGTTTGGTATCACTGCAGAATTTAGGCCAGTAGAACTGAGTAAGTAACCTCGCTCTGGTTTTAGCATAAGCCATATGCCCTGCAAATGGTATGTCGTGCGCTAGATGTAATGCTTGTTTGCGGTGTTCTGATGGTAGCACCGTTTGTTCTGTAGTGCTAGAACCTTTGGTATAGTACCGTGTCAGAATCCCATTCTTCAGAGCAAAATGCCATCTAGCGTTCTTTTCTAAGCGTGGCTTTTGGCCTATTAATTTAAAATATTTCTGCAAAGATCGATCGGCTTTTTGGGCTGTTATAAATTGCTCCCTGGTTGTGTCAGAAGTCGGGGTGCCCCACCGGCTAGATGAATGTATTATTCACTGGCGAGCAACCCCAGATAGTCAGAAACTGACTAGGGACAAAATCTATATGGCTGAACTACAGATTAAGCCCTTGAATATCCAACGTACAGTTCCTAGTGGCTCGTTACAAAATTGGAATGAACTGTGCTGAATATTCGCCAAGGATGGGAAGGAGAAGGTTAGCTAGAACAGATTTTTACGTCTGAATTAAAGTGTAAAGACAACTATTCCAGTACAGGTTTTCTCCCTGACTGCTCCTTTCCTTGGTGTGTAAGTGAACCCCCACCAATGTACACAACACGTATGCACAATTGGAAAAAAATATAATGACAGAACTATGAGTTACAATACTACAACATTTATTTACTAATCATAGACATTGGATGATTGTCAATATGAGGATGATAAAATCATATAACATATTGTGATGAGAAACATTACGTAACTTTACTTGTTACTTCATCTATCTGGAACTGTGGTCCAGATCCCCACTCTCCAGTAGACTCAAAAAAGAACAGCTTGCCGGTATTCTAACGTCTGCCAGTCCTGGCTCTACCTAGTCATAACTCGTTCTTGAGATCTATAACCTAGGTGCTCCTTGTGAGAGCTTGAAAGAAAGTCAAGAATGTGTTATATCAGTTCTACATCAGCGCAATCCTAATTAAAACATATCATAACACAAACATATACAATGACCAGTCTGGCCAAGTTTATCTTCCAGCTCTACTGTGTTCACCATCCTCCTTCTCCCTACTGTCTTTAGTCTGGGACGGGCTTTTCAATTGTCTCACACGCCTGTAATGATTACATTTCTGCCGCCCCATGTCCCTGTCGCTAATACAGAAATTCTGTGTCGTACAGCCGCTCCGTCCAATGTTAGTTTAGCAGCTCACAGGGTCGGTAAGGGTATTATAACAATGCCTGACCATCCGGGCTTGCAAGCCGTGACCAGTAGCTGTGCCAGGTTTCCATGCATTACCGTGGACGCACGCCCACCATACACTGAGAAAGTTTAGCACCATATACCCTATACTACCAATTGTGGGTAATGTCTGTACCATTACACCTCTGCTTCCAACACAATCATTGGCCAATGTGCAGACAATAGCATAACACTTCATACTGGTAGGTTTGCATATGACAAATCAATATATCAAACATCCAATACACACAAACATATTGATTAAACTAGACGTATTATGATACTTTAACATCATAGCATAATGCACTAGTTAGTTTATGAAATTACATATACATACATCCAACATATCCGTAAACATTATATTACTTCAAGATGGACATCTAATAATACTCACATAATAGCATCAGGCATTATTAATGAGTCACTCTGGATTTCAAGATGGCGACGGACGGTCGTGTTGTTTTGTGTTCGTTAACTTTTTCGCGTAAGGGATGGATTTATTCATTTCTTGCGTGTAATTGGTGTGCCAGGATGTAAAACCAGGAGTTTCTACTCAAGATCTGCGCGGGTGCTACGGAGTTCGTGCATCGAGCGAAGCCATCCTTGAGTGAATTTTCAGCAGCGTGTGTGGTTCTCAATCAAAAGTCAGTGTTTACGTTTTTTCAACATGGCGGAACAACGTGTGTTTTCCGAACGATCAGCAGTCAACATACCGAAGCGGCGTGGTAGCCGCGCAGGGAAAAAGAAGCCAGGTAAGCGCGGTGGCTTGAGACGTTTTAGACTCAAGTGTCACCGTCTAGGACTCAGGAACATCCGTATTCTATATTGGAACTGTGCCAGTGTAAAACAACGGGGCTCTATTTTAGAAACCCTAGTTTACAGGAACGACATTGTAGCACTCCAGGAGACGAGACTGGGCGATCAGCTACTCCGAATTGCCGGCTTCAAATGTTTCTATAACAGACGACATCTGGGAACGGCGATTCTCGTTCGCGACAGCATGGTGGCGTCAGAGCTAGACATGTCCAGTTGGAACAGTGACGATATACAAATACAGGCGTTGAGAGTTCATTCCAGTACACCATTCGTGTTGGTTAATGTTTATGCCCGCAATGCGAGTGTGGACGCCCAGAAGTGGCAGTGCTTAAGTGGCATATTAGGCCACGAGAGAAATGTTATTTTCTGTGGTGAATTCAACGCTAAAGGCAGATCATGGGGAAACACTTCCTCCAATACACAAGGGGAGGAGCTCGAGACTGCACTGGAAACCATCGACCTGGTTTGTATCAACAGTGGCTGTGTCACCAGGACAGCAAGCCGTCCAGGCGATGAGGACAGTGCTATTGATCTGGCGCTAGTTTCACCTTCACTCACTACAGTGTGTAGATGGGGTGTCCTAGGACACCATGGCAGCGACCACCACCCATGCAGCATATTGGTGGAGAAAGGCAGAACCAGGCAGCACAAGCTAAAGGTAAAGACGTTCCAGTATGACAGTACAGGGCAAGATGTGGTGAGTAAAATAAGACGTGACAAGCGCAGAACGTTTCAGGGCAGGAAGAAAAGGAAAAAAAGCTGGGAGCAGCCACCGTGGTGGAGTTTCGAGGTGGAGAAGGCTTGGGTGGATAAGCGTAGTGCTGTAAGGAGATGGCAAAATGCCAAGAAGAACAGAGCTGGTCATCCTAGTCCCTGCTTGCACTTAGAAAGAGAGATGCACACAAAAGTAAGCTATTTCAAAAAACTGGTCACGGTGGTTAAAAGCGAAAAATGGGCAGAGGTGTGTCAAAGAGTAAGCACAGACAAGTCACTGAAATTGTTCTGGCGACTACATAAAAGCATGAGTGGTGTAGTCAAGAATAAGAGCATTTCTGACTTCCAAGGTGCTGACCTCATCTGGCAGAGGACTGACGAGGACAAGGGCAAAGCCCTCTTTGAACGCTACCTGGAGCAGAGCAACCAGACAGACATGGGAGGCCGGAATCTGGCCAAGGAGGTCACCTCAGACAGATGCAAGGCCCAGAACACTTCGGATGAAGACACAGTGACAGTGCAAGAAATCAAGGCTGTGCTTCGACGATCAAAAAACAGTGCTCCAGGTCCTGATGGCATAAGATACGACGACATAAATAGGTGTACCGACAATGAGCTAGAGAAACTAGCAGACATGTACAACAACAGTATAGGGAGTGCTAGCATCAAGGAGGAATGGTTACACAGCTATCTGATTCCCTTGCCGAAGCCTGACAAAGACCACAAGAAAATTCAGGGATATCGAATTATAACCATGCAGAATACAATAGGCAAGCTGCTGGAGAAGGTAATTGCCAGGAAAATATCAAGCCAACTAGAGAGGCAAGGTGTTTTCCCACCTACCCTGGGTGGGTACCGTCCAAAAAGAGAAACCTGGACCAATGCAGCAGTCTTTGCCCATGATGTCTATGAAGGTTTCCACTCAGGCACTGAAACCGTTGCTGCAGCGATTGATCTTGAGGACGCATACAACAGAGTACCACTGGATTTTTTAATGTTTCAGCTTCTTGAACTAAACGTAAGTCCATTCCTCCTTAGTTGGATCGCTGCAGCTCTCTTCCAACGGAAAGTAGTTTTTAGATGTGGCAGTTGGACTTCGGAACCAACAACAATATATCCTGGCCTACCACAGGGATCACCATTATCTCCGGTACTGTTCAACGCCTACACAGTGAGAATCACCAGTGAGCAGATCACTGGACCTGGCAGGACATTGTCATATGCCGATGATGTTTTAGTGTATCGTCAGGGTAAAGATAGAGAGGAGGTTGCTGTGGAGCTACAAACCGAACTCAATCGCATAAGTACTTGGTGTGATGAAGCTGGGGCAATGGTCAACCCAACAAAGGCAACAGTGACTTGGTTCTCGTTGAATAATCATATTGTCAACAATCCAACACCAACTGTAATGCTGTGTTCAGAGACGGTGGAAAGAACGCAGGCAATGAATTACCTGGGGATACGGTTTGATCGAAGCCTTGCTTATAATGTGCACATAGACCAGGTGATAACAAAGGCCAAGCGGGGTTTGGCAGCGATGCGGGTGATGGCGGCAGCAAACTGTGAGCAGCGCCATCTATGTCTTCTGTACGAGGGGCTGGTCATGTCTGTTTTGGAGTATGCAATGGCAATCCTGACTGTCAGCCATAAGCAGATAGAAAGGATGGAAAGGATACAGAATGAAGCTATGCGCATTATTCTTGGATGTACAAGAGATACAGCATGCAGGGCGATGCGCTACCTTCTTGATTTTCCAACCATTGAAGAGAGAATGCAAGTTTGCAGGGCACGCGCCTACCTCAGAATTAACGCAAACACACAGCATCCACTGCATAGTGAAATTAGGAAGGTGAAGGGCAGCAGGTTAAAAAGAGGACGGTCGTGGATGGGTCAAGCCGAGGACATTCTTCAACAGGTGTGTTCACTTGAGGACTTAGAACCTGGCGAGGAGTGGGTGCAAGTGCCAACAGACTTCTGCACATCCTTTTCAGTTTGCATCCAACTAGATAGAAAATGCAGACAAGAAAATCCGGCTGCTGTTGAGGCTGAAGTACAAGCGTTGATTTTCGAGAATTCGCTAGACAGTGACGCGGTCATCTACACAGATGGGTCGGTCATCCGACATGTGAGAAGCTCATGGGCCTTTACAGCTCGGGCCGGAGGGAGAATTGTGAAGGAGGACTCTGGTGCTTTCACTGAAACCACAAGTAGCCTGACCATGGAAGTCATGGCAGTAAGTAAAGCAATAACATGGCTCGAGACACAGACATTCACTAGGGCTTGTTTCCTTAGCGACTCAATGAACATGATCAAGAGGATAGAGGAGGGGTCGATCCGAAGAGAATGGTTGCTGCCTCTGAAGCGGTCTCGGCTGGCAAAGATTAGTTTCATCTTCGTGCCAGGGCATGCGGGAGTACAAGGAAATGAGCGGGCTGACAAGCTCGCAGGTGAGGCTACTGTTGAGGGCGGACGCGCCATGGACCAGGCTGACATTCTGAATGCTCTACGAGAAGTGAGACTTTTGCAAGAACCAAGTGATGACTGTGAATCTACAACAATGGCCAGACTGCGAGAGCAGCAAATTAAAAGAGGGGTGGCCAAACAAGAACACTACGCAGGAAGCCAAAGAAGATTGATAAACCAACACAGAACTGGCGTCGTTAGCCGCTACACGCTGCGGGATTTGCTGAGGAGGGGATCCGAGCACTTATGGACTGAATGGTCCGATGTGCAACGAGGATGATCTGTCGACTAACTAACTAACTATTATTAATGAGTACTAATATTGTATAGCTACAAAATGAGATATACAACAAGTCTGATGACAACAAAATTGAAGTGACCAAACAGACCAGCCATATTTGCTGAGCTGCCCGGTTTAATCACAACTCAGTTACTGCGGTTGTAAGAATTAAATAAATAGTCAGTTGACTATAATCTGTACAACAAATGCACACACCAAAAACGAGACTAGTCTAGTTTAGAAAGAGATGGCAAGCATCTGCTACGACACCTCAAGTATATCTAGACAAGACCTGCCTTCCATAAGTTTCTACTTCTCAGAAGAGTAGCACTTACAGCACAATGATATTGAACACAGAACTCAGAAAGAACACTCAAGTAACCTATGACAATGATAGTTCTTGCAATAACCTAGATCAGATATAGACTGAAAATCACTATGTCTAAAAGACTGTTGCATAGTTACTAAGAAATCCTTCATAGACGCCAACATAAAAATCATGCATATGACTACAAACATTGAGCTGGCTGCCTACCTGTTCTGAAGTCAAACTTAATCTAACATAAAACAGGCTAGGGACCCTTATTTAAGCTGAGTCAAGCAGACAGTATTACCTCCTTGGCATTCCCGTCATAAATTCTTCTTATCTCCACCGGACGGTAATTGCACTTATCACTGCAATTGGCCATCACACCTGTGGGTCTGACAATTATTAGCCCACTAAGTCTTATCAGTGATTTCACACCTTGCGCCTCTAGTCTCTACCAGATGGGGTCATCCATCGCGGTTGGGCGATTTCCTAGCTATTCTTATCAGGTGTCATGCCTGGTCGGTTTTAATTACACAGTCCATGGCCCAGTTCATTGTTGATTCAGCATGTCTGGGTCAGCAGTTTCCCAAGGTGTATACTAATTATCTAGTTGCCATTTTACTTGCCATCTGCAAGCTTACGTCATGGCTGGTTGGTTTTAATTACTATTCCGTCCCCTGAGTCTGCCCTCCCGTCTGGCTGGATTGATAAGACTGTGCAACTGATCTGGGGGTGACTGGTACTGGTGTCAAATTAACTTCCCAAATAGAAAGCCATTCCTGGTGGTTGTTTACTTGCAGGTTTTGCAAGCTTACGTCAAGACAGTATAGCCTTGGATATAGAGAAAACAGTTTTGTTCGTCTGTTCATCCTCTACATGGCCCATCAAAAGTGAACCGAAAATTGTTCTGGGAAGTTAAGGCTGCCAATTCGTGACAGAGCTTTCCCCTTTAAAAAAAAAGTTTCTGCCAGAAATCTTTTGTCAAAGCACGCCGTACATCCCAGAATAATGCCTAAGCACTCTCCGTTCTGTATCTGCCTAAAGGTTTCCAATATTCCTTGTGGCAATGGGTTGTCCTGCATCTGCATAAAGACGTTCCATTTCCATAACCCAAAGATACACTGGATAGATCCTTGTACCTGGTTTTAGGCCGGGATTCCATGCAATAGCTTGGTAAAATCCGGTAATTGTCAGAAGGTTGTAATTTTACCCCTCTGGGAAAGATCACAATCAACGGGATTCTTCTACGCCTCTGGGCAGCAATTGTTTTACACCATTCACTCACGTGATTTACTCCTTGCAGCCGAGGATGTACCCGTAGTGAGGTCTTGCATAAGCTGGCCACAGCAAAGCTTGTCTCCGTGATATTCCTCCATCCTTTATAGATCCTTAACAGATTCGTCAATATCTTCCTTTTGAAAGGAATAATGTTACACATCATGGTCCCATGATATAAATTCAACTGGCGCTTTCCTCCTTCAAAGTCGAGCGTAACAATCTTCCCTCCTCGGTGTCGCGGTTTCTTCCCCTGATAATCAGTTAACGGGCTGAGTTTCTCTGCATTAGAGTTTCGTGTGAAAACCGTGCTAGAAATTGGAAATTTAGTGTGCCAAGTTGTCCTGCCTTGAGAAATAACACAGTTACTCCAGGGCGATAAAGTGGTGTTACTTTTGAATAAAGTATCCACAGATAGCTGATCTACTCCTATCAAATCGACCTGACTGAAGGGTAGATTGAGTCCTAAGAGTGTTGATTCCAAACCACTCTTGACTTCTGTTACTTCAGGTTCCTGTTGCTGGAATTCCCTGATAACTTCAGCTAATGAGATGATAGGCGTTTCTTCCTCCATCTTGTGCAAAGAATTTTCTTCTTTAGCAACTACAGACAATGTCTGCACAATATCAGAGTCCATATTCTGGCTCAAGACAATTCCCTGTGTTTCCTGAGTCTCCGAACTGGTATACTGTGAGATAACAACTGGAAATGTTTCCTGGTCTGGATGTTCCTCTCTGGTCCTGCTTTCATGGGCTAAGTCCAGTTGAGGTAAATCCTGCGGTGGGCTGTCTAAGCAATCCATCACAATACGTAAATAATTTGAACTGATGTCTAGTGTCTTTTCCTGAGCTGCAGCCTCAAAGATCACAAGGGGTTCCGGGTCTTCCTTCATCCCTCTGTCAGTCAAATTTAATCCCACTTCATCCTCTCCTGAGCTGAAGGGAATAATAAAGTCGGTTACCTTTCGATCTCCGACCTCCTTAAAAGATGTCCTCAGGTCATCTTCCTCTTGAGTTTCACCTCTCGTTGAAGTAAAATGAGATTCCTGGGAGTCTTGTAGTGGCGGACCAGTTAAATTATCTGAACTGATAATTAGTGATTCTTCCCGCGTTGCAGTAATGAAATTCACCTGGGATTCCGTTACTTCCATCCTCCCTATTTCAGTCAGATGTAATTCCACTTCATGATTCTGTGAACAGAAGGGAATGTGAGAATCGGCTAGGTCTCCGCCTGCGACCTCATTAAAGGTTGTCTTCAGTTCCTCTTTCTCTCGAGATTCATTTCTCATAGAAGTCAAGTGGTTTTCCTGAAGGTCCTGTACAGTTAAACCACCATTGCCGTGGTACAAACAGTTATCACGTTTGTGACTGTTTGAAGTGCCTTTGGCACGTTTTTTCTTCCCTCTTTTCCGTTTAGGACAGGGTCGAATGAGAACCTGTAGTTCCCGGTCCACTAACTCTGATTCCGCGGTGGGTGGCAAAGATGTCCCTTCCTTCCTGGTTGTGTGAGCATCCATATCTCCTACCTTATGTTCCGCTAGAAAGGTTAGCTTCTCTGCATTGACTACTTCCATATGCTGTTTATTAATCTCTGCTTCTTCAGTTTTGCTACGCTCTTGTGCTCCAAAGAACTCATCATTTTCTTTAAACATAATTTCTTCTTCTTGGTCCCACCATTCTAACTCAGCTATGATATACATTTCTAGTTGCTCCCCCTTTAAGCCTTTTCTTATGCCCCACCCTTTCACGGACTCTGAGAAATCTGCACGCGCCTTCATGTCCTCTTCGGGATTCCGGTAACGTAAGGCCATACTTGCTAATGACTATATTCAGGTAAGCTCCTATGTATATATCAAAAATCAGATCTAAGCTAGAAAGACAAGAGTTAACTACTGCCAGTCTACGCTATCCAATGTGTATAGTTTAGCCTCGGCAGTGAAAGACAACTGAAAATAATATTCAAGTAGTACCTGGCGACAGCAGTGAAGTAAGTGTGAGAGGTATACTACACAGTATTCAACAGTAATATTTACCTAAATAAACATTCAAATGCACTGCATACATGTCAAAATGAACATGGCATATATTAGCATAAAATGCAAATCAGTCAAGCAGTTAAATCATCAAACACATCAATGTAAATATGATTAAAGTGTCCAATTATCAATAAATGATTAAAGATAACACTAAATGATAGATGATGGTAGTTTTCTCATAAGTTCTTATCTGTTATACTTTTGAAAAGTTATATCTCTACTCTGTAACTTCCTCAACTAAAATTAGCTACATCTGATGATAGTCTATTTTGATGACTGAAGATTACAAGAGTTAACTTTTAAAATCGTATGTCTAGGGTCTAGTACCGGAGTCTATTGAAAGCGAGAAGTCCGAATTCAAATACCGTACGAGAAGCCCAATCAGTAGGATTGGGTTAAAATTAAATCCCCGACGAGCCCCCAAATCTGTCAGAAGTCGGGGTGCCCCACCGGCTAGATGAATGTATTATTCACTGGCGAGCAACCCCAGATAGTCAGAAACTGACTAGGGACAAAATCTATATGGCTGAACTACAGATTAAGCCCTTGAATATCCAACGTACAGTTCCTAGTGGCTCGTTACAAAATTGGAATGAACTGTGCTGAATATTCGCCAAGGATGGGAAGGAGAAGGTTAGCTAGAACAGATTTTTACGTCTGAATTAAAGTGTAAAGACAACTATTCCAGTACAGGTTTTCTCCCTGACTGCTCCTTTCCTTGGTGTGTAAGTGAACCCCCACCAATGTACACAACACGTATGCACAATTGGAAAAAAATATAATGACAGAACTATGAGTTACAATACTACAACATTTATTTACTAATCATAGACATTGGATGATTGTCAATATGAGGATGATAAAATCATATAACATTGTGATGAGAAACATTACGTAACTTTACTTGTTACTTCATCTATCTGGAACTGTGGTCCAGATCCCCACTCTCCAGTAGACTCAAAAAAGAACAGCTTGCCGGTATTCTAACGTCTGCCAGTCCTGGCTCTACCTAGTCATAACTCGTTCTTGAGATCTATAACCTAGGTGCTCCTTGTGAGAGCTTGAAAGAAAGTCAAGAATGTGTTATATCAGTTCTACATCAGCGCAATCCTAATTAAAACATATCATAACACAAACATATACAATGACCAGTCTGGCCAAGTTTATCTTCCAGCTCTACTGTGTTCACCATCCTCCTTCTCCCTACTGTCTTTAGTCTGGGAAGGGCTTTTCAATTGTCTCACACGCCTGTAATGATTACATTTCTGCCGCCCCATGTCCCTGTCGCTAATACAGAAATTCTGTGTCGTACAGCCGCTCCGTCCAATGTTAGTTTAGCAGCTCACAGGGTCGGTAAGGGTATTATAACAATGCCTGATCATCCGGGCTTGCAAGCCGTGACCAGTAGCTGTGCCAGGTTTCCATGCATTACCGTGGACGCACGCCCACCATACACTGAGAAAGTTTAGCACCATATACCCTATACTACCAATTGTGGGTAATGTCTGTACCATTACACCTCTGCTTCCAACACAATCATTGGCCAATGTGCAGACAATAGCATAACACTTCATATTGGTAGGTTTGCATATGACAAATCAATATATCAAACATCCAATACACACAAACATATTGATTAAACTAGACGTATTATGATACTTTAACATCATAGCATAATGCACTAGTTAGTTTATGAAATTACATATACATACATCCAACATATCCGTAAACATTATATTACTTCAAGATGGACATCTAATAATACTCACATAATAGCATCAGGCATTATTAATGAGTACTAATATTGTATAGCTACAAAATGAGATATACAACAAGTCTGATGACAACAAAATTGAAGTGACCAAACAGACCAGCCATATTTGCTGAGCTGCCCGGTTTAATCACAACTCAGTTACTGCGGTTGTAAGAATTAAATAAATAGTCAGTTGACTATAATCTGTACAACAAATGCACACACCAAAAACGAGACTAGTCTAGTTTAGAAAGAGATGGCAAGCATCTGCTACGACACCTCAAGTATATCTAGACAAGACCTGCCTTCCATAAGTTTCTACTTCTCAGAAGAGTAGCACTTACAGCACAATGATATTGAACACAGAACTCAGAAAGAACACTCAAGTAACCTATGACAATGATAGTTCTTGCAATAACCTAGATCAGATATAGACTGAAAATCACTATGTCTAAAAGACTGTTGCATAGTTACTAAGAAATCCTTCATAGACGCCAACATAAAAATCATGCATATGACTACAAACATTGAGCTGGCTGCCTACCTGTTCTGAAGTCAAACTTAATCTAACATAAAACAGGCTAGGGACCCTTATTTAAGCTGAGTCAAGCAGACAGTATTACCTCCTTGGCATTCCCGTCATAAATTCTTCTTATCTCCACCGGACGGTAATTGCACTTATCACTGCAATTGGCCATCACACCTGTGGGTCTGACAATTATTAGCCCACTAAGTCTTATCAGTGATTTCACACCTTGCGCCTCTAGTCTCTACCAGATGGGGTCATCCATCGCGGTTGGGCGATTTCCTAGCTATTCTTATCAGGTGTCATGCCTGGTCGGTTTTAATTACACAGTCCATGGCCCAGTTCATTGTTGATTCAGCATGTCTGGGTCAGCAGTTTCCCAAGGTGTATACTAATTATCTAGTTGCCATTTTACTTGCCATCTGCAAGCTTACGTCATGGCTGGTTGGTTTTAATTACTATTCCGTCCCCTGAGTCTGCCCTCCCGTCTGGCTGGATTGATAAGACTGTGCAACTGATCTGGGGGTGACTGGTACTGGTGTCAAATTAACTGCCCAAATAGAAAGCCATTCCTGGTGGTTGTTTACTTGCAGGTTTTGCAAGCTTACGTCAAGACAGTATAGCCTTGGATATAGAGAAAACAGTTTTGTTCGTCTGTTCATCCTCTACATGGCCCATCAAAAGTGAACCGAAAATTGTTCTGGGAAGTTAAGGCTGCCAATTCGTGACAGAGCTTTCCCCTTAAAAAAAAAGTTTCTGCCAGAAATCTTTTGTCAAAGCACGCCGTACATCCCAGAATAATGCCTAAGCACTCTCCGTTCTGTATCTGCCTAAAGGTTTCCAATATTCCTTGTGGCAATGGGTTGTCCTGCATCTGCATAAAGACGTTCCATTTCCATAACCCAAAGATACACTGGATAGATCCTTGTACCTGGTTTTAGGCCGGGATTCCATGCAATAGCTTGGTAAAATCCGGTAATTGTCAGAAGGTTGTAATTTTACCCCTCTGGGAAAGATCACAATCAACGGGATTCTTCTACGCCTCTGGGCAGCAATTGTTTTACACCATTCACTCACGTGATTTACTCCTTGCAGCCGAGGATGTACCCGTAGTGAGGTCTTGCATAAGCTGGCCACAGCAAAGCTTGTCTCCGTGATATTCCTCCATCCTTTATAGATCCTTAACAGATTCGTCAATATCTTCCTTTTGAAAGGAATAATGTTACACATCATGGTCCCATGATATAAATTCAACTGGCGCTTTCCTCCTTCAAAGTCGAGCGTAACAATCTTCCCTCCTCGGTGTCGCGGTTTCTTCCCCTGATAATCAGTTAACGGGCTGAGTTTCTCTGCATTAGAGTTTCGTGTGAAAACCGTGCTAGAAATTGGAAATTTAGTGTGCCAAGTTGTCCTGCCTTGAGAAATAACACAGTTACTCCAGGGCGATAAAGTGGTGTTACTTTTGAATAAAGTATCCACAGATAGCTGATCTACTCCTATCAAATCGACCTGACTGAAGGGTAGATTGAGTCCTAAGAGTGTTGATTCCAAACCACTCTTGACTTCTGTTACTTCAGGTTCCTGTTGCTGGAATTCCCTGATAACTTCAGCTAATGAGATGATAGGCGTTTCTTCCTCCATCTTGTGCAAAGAATTTTCTTCTTTAGCAACTACAGACAATGTCTGCACAATATCAGAGTCCATATTCTGGCTCAAGACAATTCCCTGTGTTTCCTGAGTCTCCGAACTGGTATACTGTGAGATAACAACTGGAAATGTTTCCTGGTCTGGATGTTCCTCTCTGGTCCTGCTTTCATGGGCTAAGTCCAGTTGAGGTAAATCCTGCGGTGGGCTGTCTAAGCAATCCATCACAATACGTAAATAATTTGAACTGATGTCTAGTGTCTTTTCCTGAGCTGCAGCCTCAAAGATCACAAGGGGTTCCGGGTCTTCCTTCATCCCTCTGTCAGTCAAATTTAATCCCACTTCATCCTCTCCTGAGCTGAAGGGAATAATAAAGTCGGTTACCTTTCGATCTCCGACCTCCTTAAAAGATGTCCTCAGGTCATCTTCCTCTTGAGTTTCACCTCTCGTTGAAGTAAAATGAGATTCCTGGGAGTCTTGTAGTGGCGGACCAGTTAAATTATCTGAACTGATAATTAGTGATTCTTCCCGCGTTGCAGTAATGAAATTCACCTGGGATTCCGTTACTTCCATCCTCCCTATTTCAGTCAGATGTAATTCCACTTCATGATTCTGTGAACAGAAGGGAATGTGAGAATCGGCTAGGTCTCCGCCTGCGACCTCATTAAAGGTTGTCTTCAGTTCCTCTTTCTCTCGAGATTCATTTCTCATAGAAGTCAAGTGGTTTTCCTGAAGGTCCTGTACAGTTAAACCACCATTGCCGTGGTACAAACAGTTATCACGTTTGTGACTGTTTGAAGTGCCTTTGGCACGTTTTTTCTTCCCTCTTTTCCGTTTAGGACAGGGTCGAATGAGAACCTGTAGTTCCCGGTCCACTAACTCTGATTCCGCGGTGGGTGGCAAAGATGTCCCTTCCTTCCTGGTTGTGTGAGCATCCATATCTCCTACCTTATGTTCCGCTAGAAAGGTTAGCTTCTCTGCATTGACTACTTCCATATGCTGTTTATTAATCTCTGCTTCTTCAGTTTTGCTACGCTCTTGTGCTCCAAAGAACTCATCATTTTCTTTAAACATAATTTCTTCTTCTTGGTCCCACCATTCTAACTCAGCTATGATATACATTTCTAGTTGCTCCCCCTTTAAGCCTTTTCTTATGCCCCACCCTTTCACGGACTCTGAGAAATCTGCACGCGCCTTCATGTCCTCTTCGGGATTCCGGTAACGTAAGGCCATACTTGCTAATGACTATATTCAGGTAAGCTCCTATGTATATATCAAAAATCAGATCTAAGCTAGAAAGACAAGAGTTAACTACTGCCAGTCTACGCTATCCAATGTGTATAGTTTAGCCTCAGCAGTGAAAGACAACTGAAAATAATATTCAAGTAGTACCTGGCGACAGCTGTGAAGTAAGTGTGAGAGGTATACTACACAGTATTCAACAGTAATATTTACCTAAATAAACATTCAAATGCACTGCATACATGTCAAAATGAACATGGCATATATTAGCATAAAATGCAAATCAGTCAAGCAGTTAAATCATCAAACACATCAATGTAAATATGATTAAAGTGTCCAATTATCAATAAATGATTAAAGATAACACTAAATGATAGATGATGGTAGTTTTCTCATAAGTTCTTATCTGTTATACTTTTGAAAAGTTATATCTCTACTCTGTAACTTTCCTCAACTAAAATTAGCTACATCTGATGATAGTCTATTTTGATGACTGAAGATTACAAGAGTTAACTTTTAAAATCGTATGTCTAGGGTCTAGTACCGGAGTCTATTGAAAGCGAGAAGTCCGAATTCAAATACCGTACGAGAAGCCCAATCAGTAGGATTGGGTTAAAATTAAATCCCGGACGAGCCCCCAAATCTGTCAGAAGTCGGGGTGCCCCACCGGCTAGATGAATGTATTATTCACTGGCGAGCAACCCCAGATAGTCAGAAACTGACTAGGGACAAAATCTATATGGCTGAACTACAGATTAAGCCCTTGAATATCCAACGTACAGTTCCTAGTGGCTCGTTACAAAATTGGAATGAACTGTGCTGAATATTCGCCAAGGATGGGAAGGAGAAGGTTAGCTAGAACAGATTTTTACGTCTGAATTAAAGTGTAAAGACAACTATTCCAGTACAGGTTTTCTCCCTGACTGCTCCTTTCCTTGGTGTGTAAGTGAACCCCCACCAATGTACACAACACGTATGCACAATTGGAAAAAAATATAATGACAGAACTATGAGTTACAATACTACAACATTTATTTACTAATCATAGACATTGGATGATTGTCAATATGAGGATGATAAAATCATATAACATTGTGATGAGAAACATTACGTAACTTTACTTGTTACTTCATCTATCTGGAACTGTGGTCCAGATCCCCACTCTCCAGTAGACTCAAAAAAGAACAGCTTGCCGGTATTCTAACGTCTGCCAGTCCTGGCTCTACCTAGTCATAACTCGTTCTTGAGATCTATAACCTAGGTGCTCCTTGTGAGAGCTTGAAAGAAAGTCAAGAATGTGTTATATCAGTTCTACATCAGCGCAATCCTAATTAAAACATATCATAACACAAACATATACAATGACCAGTCTGGCCAAGTTTATCTTCCAGCTCTACTGTGTTCACCATCCTCCTTCTCCCTACTGTCTTTAGTCTGGGAAGGGCTTTTCAATTGTCTCACACGCCTGTAATGATTACATTTCTGCCGCCCCATGTCCCTGTCGCTAATACAGAAATTCTGTGTCGTACAGCCGCTCCGTCCAATGTTAGTTTAGCAGCTCACAGGGTCGGTAAGGGTATTATAACAATGCCTGATCATCCGGGCTTGCAAGCCGTGACCAGTAGCTGTGCCAGGTTTCCATGCATTACCGTGGACGCACGCCCACCATACACTGAGAAAGTTTAGCACCATATACCCTATACTACCAATTGTGGGTAATGTCTGTACCATTACACCTCTGCTTCCAACACAATCATTGGCCAATGTGCAGACAATAGCATAACACTTCATATTGGTAGGTTTGCATATGACAAATCAATATATCAAACATCCAATACACACAAACATATTGATTAAACTAGACGTATTATGATACTTTAACATCATAGCATAATGCACTAGTTAGTTTATGAAATTACATATACATACATCCAACATATCCGTAAACATTATATTACTTCAAGATGGACATCTAATAATACTCACATAATAGCATCAGGCATTATTAATGAGTACTAATATTGTATAGCTACAAAATGAGATATACAACAAGTCTGATGACAACAAAATTGAAGTGACCAAACAGACCAGCCATATTTGCTGAGCTGCCCGGTTTAATCACAACTCAGTTACTGCGGTTGTAAGAATTAAATAAATAGTCAGTTGACTATAATCTGTACAACAAATGCACACACCAAAAACGAGACTAGTCTAGTTTAGAAAGAGATGGCAAGCATCTGCTACGACACCTCAAGTATATCTAGACAAGACCTGCCTTCCATAAGTTTCTACTTCTCAGAAGAGTAGCACTTACAGCACAATGATATTGAACACAGAACTCAGAAAGAACACTCAAGTAACCTATGACAATGATAGTTCTTGCAATAACCTAGATCAGATATAGACTGAAAATCACTATGTCTAAAAGACTGTTGCATAGTTACTAAGAAATCCTTCATAGACGCCAACATAAAAATCATGCATATGACTACAAACATTGAGCTGGCTGCCTACCTGTTCTGAAGTCAAACTTAATCTAACATAAAACAGGCTAGGGACCCTTATTTAAGCTGAGTCAAGCAGACAGTATTACCTCCTTGGCATTCCCGTCATAAATTCTTCTTATCTCCACCGGACGGTAATTGCACTTATCACTGCAATTGGCCATCACACCTGTGGGTCTGACAATTATTAGCCCACTAAGTCTTATCAGTGATTTCACACCTTGCGCCTCTAGTCTCTACCAGATGGGGTCATCCATCGCGGTTGGGCGATTTCCTAGCTATTCTTATCAGGTGTCATGCCTGGTCGGTTTTAATTACACAGTCCATGGCCCAGTTCATTGTTGATTCAGCATGTCTGGGTCAGCAGTTTCCCAAGGTGTATACTAATTATCTAGTTGCCATTTTACTTGCCATCTGCAAGCTTACGTCATGGCTGGTTGGTTTTAATTACTATTCCGTCCCCTGAGTCTGCCCTCCCGTCTGGCTGGATTGATAAGACTGTGCAACTGATCTGGGGGTGACTGGTACTGGTGTCAAATTAACTGCCCAAATAGAAAGCCATTCCTGGTGGTTGTTTACTTGCAGGTTTTGCAAGCTTACGTCAAGACAGTATAGCCTTGGATATAGAGAAAACAGTTTTGTTCGTCTGTTCATCCTCTACATGGCCCATCAAAAGTGAACCGAAAATTGTTCTGGGAAGTTAAGGCTGCCAATTCGTGACAGAGCTTTCCCCTTAAAAAAAAAGTTTCTGCCAGAAATCTTTTGTCAAAGCACGCCGTACATCCCAGAATAATGCCTAAGCACTCTCCGTTCTGTATCTGCCTAAAGGTTTCCAATATTCCTTGTGGCAATGGGTTGTCCTGCATCTGCATAAAGACGTTCCATTTCCATAACCCAAAGATACACTGGATAGATCCTTGTACCTGGTTTTAGGCCGGGATTCCATGCAATAGCTTGGTAAAATCCGGTAATTGTCAGAAGGTTGTAATTTTACCCCTCTGGGAAAGATCACAATCAACGGGATTCTTCTACGCCTCTGGGCAGCAATTGTTTTACACCATTCACTCACGTGATTTACTCCTTGCAGCCGAGGATGTACCCGTAGTGAGGTCTTGCATAAGCTGGCCACAGCAAAGCTTGTCTCCGTGATATTCCTCCATCCTTTATAGATCCTTAACAGATTCGTCAATATCTTCCTTTTGAAAGGAATAATGTTACACATCATGGTCCCATGATATAAATTCAACTGGCGCTTTCCTCCTTCAAAGTCGAGCGTAACAATCTTCCCTCCTCGGTGTCGCGGTTTCTTCCCCTGATAATCAGTTAACGGGCTGAGTTTCTCTGCATTAGAGTTTCGTGTGAAAACCGTGCTAGAAATTGGAAATTTAGTGTGCCAAGTTGTCCTGCCTTGAGAAATAACACAGTTACTCCAGGGCGATAAAGTGGTGTTACTTTTGAATAAAGTATCCACAGATAGCTGATCTACTCCTATCAAATCGACCTGACTGAAGGGTAGATTGAGTCCTAAGAGTGTTGATTCCAAACCACTCTTGACTTCTGTTACTTCAGGTTCCTGTTGCTGGAATTCCCTGATAACTTCAGCTAATGAGATGATAGGCGTTTCTTCCTCCATCTTGTGCAAAGAATTTTCTTCTTTAGCAACTACAGACAATGTCTGCACAATATCAGAGTCCATATTCTGGCTCAAGACAATTCCCTGTGTTTCCTGAGTCTCCGAACTGGTATACTGTGAGATAACAACTGGAAATGTTTCCTGGTCTGGATGTTCCTCTCTGGTCCTGCTTTCATGGGCTAAGTCCAGTTGAGGTAAATCCTGCGGTGGGCTGTCTAAGCAATCCATCACAATACGTAAATAATTTGAACTGATGTCTAGTGTCTTTTCCTGAGCTGCAGCCTCAAAGATCACAAGGGGTTCCGGGTCTTCCTTCATCCCTCTGTCAGTCAAATTTAATCCCACTTCATCCTCTCCTGAGCTGAAGGGAATAATAAAGTCGGTTACCTTTCGATCTCCGACCTCCTTAAAAGATGTCCTCAGGTCATCTTCCTCTTGAGTTTCACCTCTCGTTGAAGTAAAATGAGATTCCTGGGAGTCTTGTAGTGGCGGACCAGTTAAATTATCTGAACTGATAATTAGTGATTCTTCCCGCGTTGCAGTAATGAAATTCACCTGGGATTCCGTTACTTCCATCCTCCCTATTTCAGTCAGATGTAATTCCACTTCATGATTCTGTGAACAGAAGGGAATGTGAGAATCGGCTAGGTCTCCGCCTGCGACCTCATTAAAGGTTGTCTTCAGTTCCTCTTTCTCTCGAGATTCATTTCTCATAGAAGTCAAGTGGTTTTCCTGAAGGTCCTGTACAGTTAAACCACCATTGCCGTGGTACAAACAGTTATCACGTTTGTGACTGTTTGAAGTGCCTTTGGCACGTGTTTTCTTCCCTCTTTTCCGTTTAGGACAGGGTCGAATGAGAACCTGTAGTTCCCGGTCCACTAACTCTGATTCCGCGGTGGGTGGCAAAGATGTCCCTTCCTTCCTGGTTGTGTGAGCATCCATATCTCCTACCTTATGTTCCGCTAGAAAGGTTAGCTTCTCTGCATTGACTACTTCCATATGCTGTTTATTAATCTCTGCTTCTTCAGTTTTGCTACGCTCTTGTGCTCCAAAGAACTCATCATTTTCTTTAAACATAATTTCTTCTTCTTGGTCCCACCATTCTAACTCAGCTATGATATACATTTCTAGTTGCTCCCCCTTTAAGCCTTTTCTTATGCCCCACCCTTTCACGGACTCTGAGAAATCTGCACGCGCCTTCATGTCCTCTTCGGGATTCCGGTAACGTAAGGCCATACTTGCTAATGACTATATTCAGGTAAGCTCCTATGTATATATCAAAAATCAGATCTAAGCTAGAAAGACAAGAGTTAACTACTGCCAGTCTACGCTATCCAATGTGTATAGTTTAGCCTCAGCAGTGAAAGACAACTGAAAATAATATTCAAGTAGTACCTGGCGACAGCAGTGAAGTAAGTGTGAGAGGTATACTACACAGTATTCAACAGTAATATTTACCTAAATAAACATTCAAATGCACTGCATACATGTCAAAATGAACATGGCATATATTAGCATAAAATGCAAATCAGTCAAGCAGTTAAATCATCAAACACATCAATGTAAATATGATTAAAGTGTCCAATTATCAATAAATGATTAAAGATAACACTAAATGATAGATGATGGTAGTTTTCTCATAAGTTCTTATCTGTTATACTTTTGAAAAGTTATATCTCTACTCTGTAACTTTCCTCAACTAAAATTAGCTACATCTGATGATAGTCTATTTTGATGACTGAAGATTACAAGAGTTAACTTTTAAAATCGTATGTCTAGGGTCTAGTACCGGAGTCTATTGAAAGCGAGAAGTCCGAATTCAAATACCGTACGAGAAGCCCAATCAGTAGGATTGGGTTAAAATTAAATCCCGGACGAGCCCCCAAATCTGTCAGAAGTCGGGGTGCCCCACCGGCTAGATGAATGTATTATTCACTGGCGAGCAACCCCAGATAGTCAGAAACTGACTAGGGACAAAATCTATATGGCTGAACTACAGATTAAGCCCTTGAATATCCAACGTACAGTTCCTAGTGGCTCGTTACAAAATTGGAATGAACTGTGCTGAATATTCGCCAAGGATGGGAAGGAGAAGGTTAGCTAGAACAGATTTTTACGTCTGAATTAAAGTGTAAAGACAACTATTCCAGTACAGGTTTTCTCCCTGACTGCTCCTTTCCTTGGTGTGTAAGTGAACCCCCACCAATGTACACAACACGTATGCACAATTGGAAAAAAATATAATGACAGAACTATGAGTTACAATACTACAACATTTATTTACTAATCATAGACATTGGATGATTGTCAATATGAGGATGATAAAATCATATAACATTGTGATGAGAAACATTACGTAACTTTACTTGTTACTTCATCTATCTGGAACTGTGGTCCAGATCCCCACTCTCCAGTAGACTCAAAAAAGAACAGCTTGCCGGTATTCTAACGTCTGCCAGTCCTGGCTCTACCTAGTCATAACTCGTTCTTGAGATCTATAACCTAGGTGCTCCTTGTGAGAGCTTGAAAGAAAGTCAAGAATGTGTTAAATCAGTTCTACATCAGCGCAATCCTAATTAAAACATATCATAACACAAACATATACAATGACCAGTCTGGCCAAGTTTATCTTCCAGCTCTACTGTGTTCACCATCCTCCTTCTCCCTACTGTCTTTAGTCTGGGAAGGGCTTTTCAATTGTCTCACACGCCTGTAATGATTACATTTCTGCCGCCCCATGTCCCTGTCGCTAATACAGAAATTCTGTGTCGTACAGCCGCTCCGTCCAATGTTAGTTTAGCAGCTCACAGGGTCGGTAAGGGTATTATAACAATGCCTGATCATCCGGGCTTGCAAGCCGTGACCAGTAGCTGTGCCAGGTTTCCATGAATTACCGTGGACGCACGCCCACCATACACTGAGAAAGTTTAGCACCATATACCCTATACTACCAATTGTGGGTAATGTCTGTACCATTACACCTCTGCTTCCAACACAATCATTGGCCAATGTGCAGACAATAGCATAACACTTCATATTGGTAGGTTTGCATATGACAAATCAATATATCAAACATCCAATACACACAAACATATTGATTAAACTAGACGTATTATGATACTTTAACATCATAGCATAATGCACTAGTTAGTTTATGAAATTACATATACATACATCCAACATATCCGTAAACATTATATTACTTCAAGATGGACATCTAATAATACTCACATAATAGCATCAGGCATTATTAATGAGTACTAATATTGTATAGCTACAAAATGAGATATACAACAAGTCTGATGACAACACAATTGAAGTGACCAAACAGACCAGCCATATTTGCTGAGCTGCCCGGTTTAATCACAACTCAGTTACTGCGGTTGTAAGAATTAAATAAATAGTCAGTTGACTATAATCTGTACAACAAATGCACACACCAAAAACGAGACTAGTCTAGTTTAGAAAGAGATGGCAAGCATCTGCTACGACACCTCAAGTATATCTAGACAAGACCTGCCTTCCATAAGTTTCTACTTCTCAGAAGAGTAGCACTTACAGCACAATGATATTGAACACAGAACTCAGAAAGAACACTCAAGTAACCTATGACAATGATAGTTCTTGCAATAACCTAGATCAGATATAGACTGAAAATCACTATGTCTAAAAGACTGTTGCATAGTTACTAAGAAATCCTTCATAGACGCCAACATAAAAATCATGCATATGACTACAAACATTGAGCTGGCTGCCTACCTGTTCTGAAGTCAAACTTAATCTAACATAAAACAGGCTAGGGACCCTTATTTAAGCTGAGTCAAGCAGACAGTATTACCTCCTTGGCATTCCCGTCATAAATTCTTCTTATCTCCACCGGACGGTAATTGCACTTATCACTGCAATTGGCCATCACACCTGTGGGTCTGACAATTATTAGCCCACTAAGTCTTATCAGTGATTTCACACCTTGCGCCTCTAGTCTCTACCAGATGGGGTCATCCATCGCGGTTGGGCGATTTCCTAGCTATTCTTATCAGGTGTCATGCCTGGTCGGTTTTAATTACACAGTCCATGGCCCAGTTCATTGTTGATTCAGCATGTCTGGGTCAGCAGTTTCCCAAGGTGTATACTAATGATCTAGTTGCCATTTTACTTGCCATCTGCAAGCTTACGTCATGGCTGGTTGGTTTTAATTACTATTCCGTCCCCTGAGTCTGCCCTCCCGTCTGGCTGGATTGATAAGACTGTGCAACTGATCTGGGGGTGACTGGTACTGGTGTCAAATTAACTGCCCAAATAGAAAGCCATTCCTGGTGGTTGTTTACTTGCAGGTTTTGCAAGCTTACGTCAAGACAGTATAGCCTTGGATATAGAGAAAACAGTTTTGTTCGTCTGTTCATCCTCTACATGGCCCATCAAAAGTGAACCGAAAATTGTTCTGGGAAGTTAAGGCTGCCAATTCGTGACAGGTTGTTTCAGGAGATGTTACAACTGGGCTTATTATTTGTAAAGCCTCTGTCTGATCGATTCGATATTGCATTTGAGCAGCAGATCTGGTTACTGCATTTGTAATATCAAGGTTATCAATCACATTACAAGTTGGTATTACATTCAGATTCATACATTCATGTGCTGACGTTACTGAGTTGGCAAACATACATTCATTTACAGGTGGTAATACATCATCAACAATGATTTTAGATGGAGGTGAAATGGTGTCATCAATGTTACAAGTGACAGAGGATGTAATACTGTCATGTGGCATATCATTTACCTCAGGAAGGTTACCAATAATAATATCGCAACACGGGTTGGTCAATGCTGCACATTTGACCTTTCCTGTAAGAAATGGTGTATCTATATATGCCCATGCAAGAGGGTATTTCTCGATGTTACCTGAGAAAGTTCTGCATGTAACATGTTTACCAGTATAATCTGAAGGTGATATATAGTTCCTCTTTAGGCCAATAAGGGTACTGCCGCTGTCGCGTAAGACTGTGGCAGCTTTACCATTAACATACCTGTCACGAATTTGCAGCCTTTACTTCCCAGAACAATTTTCGGTTCACTTTTGATGGGCCATGTAGAGGATCAACAGACGAACAAAACGGTTTTCTCTATATTCAAGGCTATACTGTCTTGACGTAAGCTTGCAAAACCTGCAAGTAAACAAACCACCAGGAATGGCTTTCTATTTGGGAAGTTAATTTGACACCAGTACCGGTCACCCCCAGAGGTTATCAATCCAGCCAGACGGGAGGGCAAACTCAGGGGACTGAATAGTAATTAAAACCAACCAGGCATGACGCAAGCAAACCTGGTTTACCAACAGAGTTGTAAACTGGCTGTTGACCATGAGAACCTAATTGTTCCCTTGACATGACACCTGATAAGAATAGCTAGGAAATCGCCCAACCGCGATGGCTGACCCCATCTGGTTGAGACTAGAGGCGCAAGGTGTGAAATCACTGATAAGACTCAGTGGGCTAATAATTGTCAGACCCACAGGTGTGAAGGCTAGTGTGCATGCAGAAAGAATTTTTATGACTGGACAGACTTGGAGTTACTTGCAATTAACGTCAGGGGGAGATAAGAAGAATTTATGAATGGAATTCCGGGGAGATAAGTGTCTACTGCTAGGCTAGGTATAAAAACCCCTGCTAGACTTTTTCCCTTTAGATTAAGTCTGACTTCAGAACAGGTAGGCAGCCAGCTCAATGTTTGTAGTCATATGCATGATTATTATGTTGGCTTCTAGGCAGGATTTCTTAGTAACTATGCAACAGTCTTTTAGACATATGAACTTTCAGTCTATATCTGACCTAGGTTATTTTCAAGAACTATCATTGTCATGTTACTTGAGTGTTCTTTCTAAGTTCTGTGTTCAATATCATTGTGCTTCATTTATTAATCTTCAGAGAAGGATAAACTTGTGAATGGCAGATCTTGTCTAGATATACTTGATGTGTCTTGGTAGATGCTTGTCATTTCTTTGTACACTATTCTAGTTGCTTTTTGGTGTGTGCATTTGTTGTACAGAATATAGTCAACTGACTATTTATTTAATTCTTACAACAGCAGTAACTAAGTGGTGATTAAACCGGGCAGCTCAGCAAATATGGCTGGTCTGTGTGGTCACTTCAATTAGACTTGTTGTATATCTCATTTTGCAGCTATACAATATTAGTACTCATTAATAATGCCTGATGCTATTATGTTGAGTATAATTAGATGTCCATCTTGAAGTAATATAATGCTTACGGATATGTTGGATGTATGTATTTGTAATTTCATATGAATATACGATGCTATGAATATGCTTCGTACATATTCTTTTTGTGTATATACGTCTCATTTCGTATACATACAAACTAACTAGTGCATTATGCTATGATGTTAAAGTATCATAATATGTCTAGTTTAATCAATATGTTTATGTGTATTGGATGTTTGATATATTGATTTGTCATATGCAAACCTACCAATATGAAGTGTTATGCTATTGTCTGAGCATTGGCACATTGGCCAACAATTGTGTGGGAAGCAGAGGTGTAATGGTACAGACATTACTCACAATTGTTATAGGGTATATGGTGCTAAACCTTTTCATCGTATGATGGAGGGTAGTTCACGGAAGTCTGGCACAGATACTGGTCACGGCTTGTAAGCCCGGATGACCCGGCATTATTATAATACCATTACCAATCCTGTGAGCTGCTAAACCGACTTTGGACGGAGGGGCTGTACGACACAGAATTTCTGTATTA
This sequence comes from Cepaea hortensis, assembly GCA_963921405.1. NCBI lineage: Eukaryota > Metazoa > Mollusca > Gastropoda > Stylommatophora > Helicidae > Cepaea > Cepaea hortensis. The sequence continues at coordinate 54,015,526 of OY992894.1, forward strand.
GCGACATGGACATGGGGCGGCAGAAATGTAATCACTACAGGCGTGTGAGACAATTGAAAAGCCCGTCCCAGACTAAAGACAGTAGGGAGAAGGAGGATGGTGAACACAGTAGAGCTGGAAGATAAACTTGGCCAGACTGGTCATTGTATATGTTTGTGTTATGATATGTTTTAATTAGGATTGCGCTGATGTAGAATTAGATATAACACATTCTCGACTTTCTTTCAAGCTCTCATAAGGAGCACCTATGTTGTAGATCTCAAGAACGAGTGACGACTAGGAGTGTCAGGACTGACAGGATCGTCAGAATACCGACAAGCTGTTTCTTTTTTGGTTTCCACTGGAGAGTTGCTGATCTCTCACTGATCCAGACAGGATTCAGAGTTACGTATTGTATATTAATCATTTCACCTTCATGATTACTGTAGTACAGAAACTCATACGCATCCACCATCGTCTGGAAAAACCTTACATGTGTAATATGAGTAGTAAATAAATGTTGTAGTCTTGTAACTCATAGTTCTCTCGTTATATTTTAATTCCAATTGTGCATACGTGTTGTTGTGTACATTGGTGGGGGTTCACTTACACACCAAGGAAGGGAGCAGTCAGGGAGAAAAACCTGTACTGAGATAGTCGTCTATACTCATATATTTAGACTTAAACATCTATCTTAGCTAACCTTCTCTTTCCCATTCCTTGGCGAATATTCAGCACAGTTCATTTCATTTTGTAACGAGCCACTTGGAGCTGTACGTTGGATATTCAGGGCTTAATCTATAGTTCAGCCATATAGTTTTTGTCCCTAGTCAGTTTCTGACTATTTGGGGTTGCTAGCCAGTGAAAAATATTTTCATCAAGCCGGTGGGGCACCCCGACTTCTGACAATACCCATGGTGGATGTTTAATTTACCATTGGAGTTAATGACCAAGTTGGCCTCCTCATTGGTAACAGGTATGGAATGGCCGCATGTTGAAACGCCATCCTCATGAAAACGATCACAGATGGTACATTTTTCAAGGTGAAATACATCAATAGGATTTGCAGCATTTAAGGATGATCTTTAACCGTTTCCTCATCTAAGGCAGAGCTATCAAACATGGCTGCATTAGCCTTTCTAGTCATTTGCTTGCCTTTACAAGAGGCGCGCCAGTGGCAAAGGAAGCATTTGGTGAGACGTTTATAGCTCTTTCTTTCACTATCTTGCTTATTTATGTAATTCTGCAAGTAGGTGGGGTATCCTGGATGTTTATCACACATATCGTTTTCATTGTGTTTTAAATCGCAATGTCTGCACTTATAGGGTTTCTGTTTATTGTATGGCACTGACTTTGATCTATCATATGTAGCTGCTGCTACAAAGTCTGTGCTAGTCAATCCACTAGTGAAACAGTGTTTGTTGGCTGTAAAATAAGCCGACCCACGTTTTTCAATCTGTTGCACACTCTCACACTCACATTTTAATAGAAATTTCGAAAATGATGATGGTAGAGATGTGATAATTTTATCTCTAAGGATGAGATCTTTCAGTCTTTCAAAACTCTCATTCACTTTGGCTGCTGACAGCCACTTTGTAAAAATATCCTGTACTACTGAGACGTAGCCAGAGAACGTTTGTGTTGGTTTAGGTGACAATTTACTAAACTGTTCTCTGTAGCCTGCTTCATCTAACAGGAAATGAGACATGATTTTAGACTTAATATAATGATAATCTTTCCTAAGATCTTTGGGGATGGTCTCTATCACTTTCAGAGGTTCCCCAGAAAGACTTCTCATAAATATAATGTTCCATTCAGTCTCTGGGATCTGATAATGCTCCATAATGCATTCAAAGTTTTGGGTGAAGGCTGCTATGCAGTAGCCCGTGGTGAAACTTTTAACGATCCCTTGGTACTTCTTGTACTGGTTTTCTTTGTCTAATCTGTCAGACTTTCTAACATCCTTATCTGTTGATGTTTCAGCTTTCAGCTGTTCAATTTTCAGCTGCATTTCAAGCTCTTCTCGCTTACTTTGTGCAGCAATTTCAGCTTTTCTTAATTCTGCCTCAGTTTCTGCTTGTTTAAGTTTCAAAGCAGCATCTGAATCAGCTTGTTTAAGTTTCAAAGCAGCATGTGAATCAGCTTGTTTAAGTTTCAAAGATTCTGCCTTTTTGGCATCTAATTCTGCCTGTCTTAAAGCCCTTTCGGCAGCTCTATCCTCACGTTCCATTGCTTTTTTGCTGTAATAGGAGGTGTTCTGCATACTTTCTATCACTATAGTTCTTCAGTTCCTCACCAGCAAGGTTCATCTTTAAACCCATTTCGATGAAGTCACTTAAACTAGACATGATGAAATATGTCCGATGAAATGAATACACGCAAAGTTAATTATGTGTTAGTAATTCAAATTCAATGCTTTATACAAGATTTACTAGTACAGCTTATGCTTCGACCTGATTACAAAAGCATTAAGAAAAAAATTTATACTCAAGTGTTTCTTGAAACCTGTTTCTGACAATGGCTGTTCGTTACTGCCCGCAAACACAATGGATTTTACTTCAGGTCGACAAAAATTGGAGTTTACAATCAAAAGGTATGGATGACACAAAACAACCTGTTGTTTTTGGAACAAGAGAAATTAGGACGAGTACAAATATGTGGTGTATGCGATGTCAACTAAGTTTTGAAGGTTTGTATGTAGTCAAGTATTTTTGTTAGTCGTTCTGTCGTCTTTTCACCGCAATCAACAACTCACTTTCAAACCTTTCCGAACTTTCCGCTTACACTAACTACCGTTCACATCTAATTCACAATAACTTTCAAGATGGATGCCATCACGTTCGCACTTATCTACCACAGCACTTTTCTTATACAATTGTTCAAACTAGCTGGATGTAGACCCCACGGTCGCTCTTATTTTATACAAACGGTTCAAGCTGGACGTAGACCCCACGTTCGCACTTGTCAGGATCTTGCGACAGCAAGACTCTGGCTCGTTGGCTGACAAGTGAGATACTAAATACTGTCACTAAATAACTCAATGTGACACAATGCAAACACTTTATTCGCGCAACGCGCAACTCACAATCAATGCATATATCGCGTAGTCACAATTCATCATACAATCAATACATGCAATCAATCAATACATCAATGCAATACACTTACAAGTCAATAACCCAGGCGTTCGGTCTCTTACACTCGTACAGGCTAGCTATCGATTCACGCTCAAACATTCGCTTCATTGCATTCGCCATTCAAACGTCTGTCCGCTACGATCTCCCAAGCCTGTCTGTCTAGCCGTTCAGCATTCTCGTCAGTCGGAGTAGATTCCCCCTGCGTGAACCACTAGTTTCACGCTGTGTCCTGACTGACCAGCAACGGGCTTAGCGTCGCCAGAGTTGAGCCTGGCTGGACTTCCCTGGCGTCGTCGAAGACGCCGCGTTGTAACTAGCGTGTTTAACACCGCTCAGAGTTGAGCCCGGTTGCATTTGCCTGGCCTGGGTACAGACGACGCGTTGTAACCCTGGGTGAGAATCTGACAAACGGGTTTCAAATTAACGCCCCTAATATCTAATATATATATATATATATATATATATATATATATATATATATATATATATATATATATATATATATATATATAATATATATATATATATATATATATATATATATATATATATATATATATATATATATATATATATATAAATCAAAAATCAAATCAAATCAACTTTATTTTAAAAGGGTCACAAATTGGACACGCAGGCCCGTCTTACATTCGGCCCTTCCAATCACTCATCTTTCGTTCATCAAGAGCATTATACATTCGCATAGGAAGAAAAGTAAACATTGTGAAATGATTGATTGATTGGTTGTTTGATTTAGGAGCCGACATCACAGCATTCAGGACATTCCCATAAGCGCTCCGTCCCCATCCTCAGCAGCCAGCGAAGAGTTCCAACACTAATAGTACCAGTAGCAATTTGATTATATGTCCGTCTCGCCTTTCCTCTGAGCGTCGATCGTCGGCCAGATCCCCTCGTCACACCTTGCTGTCTCATTCTTACCAGACTATGGTGATCCATTTGCTACTCCGAGGTGTACATGTGCTCCCACAAGGCCGCAACCACGTCCGTCTTGTCATGCATCAATACTCCACCAAGTTTTGCCGAGCCAGCCAATCTGTCCGCCTGTTCATTCCCCGGCACATCGGCATGCCCCGGAGAAAAGATCCAGGTGACGCTTGCTACCCGTGACCTCCGAAGCGAAGTAAGCCACTCTGCACGAAGCTTGCCTGTTCTCACCCTCCTCAGCATGCTTTCTGAGTCAGTTAAAATCACAATGTGTGTATGTGTCGTGTTCTCTATCCAGCGGAAAGCTGCACTGACCGCCTCCACCTCCATTCTTAAGCTAGATGTTGTGTCATCATACGCCAGGCTCTCCTGCACCAAACGCCGACCATTAGCTTTTGCTAAGAATCCCCAGGCACTTCTACTACCTCTCAACACCGAACCATCTGTGTAGATAATCACATCACCCGGGCGAGCATTATCCTGAATTAGTTGCTGAATTTCCACTTCCGTGGCCCCTGCTGGCCACTCCCTGCACTCCCGGCTCAATGTGATTATAACTCTGCACAAGTCTGATTGCTTCGCTGGCACTCTGACCCACTCCTCTCCTCGCCTGATGTTCTCCAAGGGGCACACCTGTCTGATCGTATCCTCCGCTTGAGCCATCCATGATTTCCCTCTTATCAGTCTCTGACCCTTAACTACGTCCAGCGCCTCATGCAACGGGTGATCTGTATCTGCAGCTACTCTGAGGTATGCCTTCGCCTGCATCACCTTGTGCCTACCAGCAACAGTAGGCAGACCAAGGATGTAACGCATACACACTACTGGAGTGTCTCTGGTGCATCCAGAATGACCCGCATAGCTTCGTTCTGTATGCGTTCTAATTTCACCAGCTGACTCTTTGAGACAGTGAGCAGTCCTAGTCCATAATCAATCACTGAGAGGATCAAGTGCTGGTATAGTGTAAAGAGCATTCTCTGCTGTCCATTGCAGCCATAGTTTTAAGTGCATTGAGTCCCTTTTGAGATCTTGTCACAACCGTCTCCACATGGTCCTTGAAGGACATACTCCTGTCAAATGTGATTCCCAGATACTTCAGTTTGTTCTCTCTGTTGACGCTTCTGCCATCTATCGTGAGGCTTGGGGCACCATTTCTCACAATCCTGTTGTCCAGAGAGCACCACAACACAGCCGCCTTTTCCGTGTGGATGACAGCACTTATTTCAGTGCATCAGTCAATCACTTTGTCTACTATCACCTGTAGCTCCTGGGCTGTTTGATCCCTATTTCTCCCTGCCTGTATGCAAGAATATCATCTGCAAATGTTAGAATCCTTCCAACCCCTGGTGCTTCTAGGTATGCAATCTTGCTCGTATACACATTAAAGAGCACCGGTGAGATTGCAGATCCCTGTGGCAGTCCCGGGGTTAAAATATGTGGCTCTGAGGTCCATGCACCCAGACGGAGAGCAACCCAAAGAGAATGCAGGACGGCTGCTATCCAGTTCATCAACCAGGGATTGACCCCCTTCTCCATAAGTGCGGTCATCAAAATATCATAGTGAACTCTATTGTACGCATCCTCGAGATCAAGCGCTGCCGCCATCGTTTCCTGTCTACTCTGGAACCCCTCATAAACGTCAAAGGCAAAAGTGGCTGCATTTGACCAGGTATCTTTTCCTGGCCTGTAGCTCCCCAGGCCTCTTGGAAGAAGCTTCCACCTTTCAAAAAAATCCTGCAGCTTAACAGCGACTATCTTCTCTAAAACCTTCCCAAATGTATTTTGAAGGGTGATGATCCTAAAGCCGCTAAGCTTTGACTGATCCTTGAATGGTTTTGGGAGAGGGATGAGATAGCTGTGTACCCAATCCTGCGGTACTGATGCTGTCCTAATGCTCTGGTTAAAGCAGTCGGTCATCTCCTTCAGGTCTACATCGCTCAAAGCCTTCATGTGGCCATACCTGACACCATCAGGCCCTGGTGCCGTGTCTTTTGCCTTTTTCAAAATATGCTTAACACCTTCAACCCGTATGATGTCTTCATAATGCATATTCTTCATTGTGCCAGATAACTCCTCTCTAACTGCATCCCTGGTCTCCGCATCGTTATGATTGGTCTGCTCTAAAAATCTCTGGAGAAACGCCTCCCCTTTCTCATTGTCTGTTGTCACGCGTACCCCATCCTCTTTATAAATTGTTCCCACTGATATAGGCCGATCTTTTCTTTGCATTTGTCTGTGCAGTTTCCATAATTTATGCAGTGTTTTATCACCTCCAATCTCCTTCATAAAACATTCCCATTTTACGTTCTTGGCGTCTGCAGCACATCGCTTGAAAGCCTCCACCTTGTCTTTCTTGACATTTTCCGCTATGTCCACTTCCTCTCGTGAGCTTCGGAGCGTCTGTCGCACTTTCCTTAGCTGCTTCACTGCAGCTCTCTTTGCTTTCCACGCATTGTCTACTTCTGTGGTCCACTATGGGGGGGGGGGGGGGGGGTGCAAAAAAGGAGTTTTAACAGTCCTGTTGCATGGCCCCTGTCTGAGGCGTCCAAGTAGGCTGTCGGTCCACTCATACCGGAATGTCTTGCGTGCTCTCCCAGCCTTAACTTTCCTGGACTTAAAGATCAGGACTGAGCATGGCATGTGATCACTCCCATGGTCATTCAAAACAGTCCACTTTACATCAAGGACTGATGACTGGGAGACAAGTGCCAAATCAATAGCAGTATCTGCATCGCCAGGCCTCATTGCCATTCTAGTCGGCCTACCATCATTTATGCAGACCACATCGGAGTCCACCATGGCATCCGCAAGTGCAATTCCTTGTCGGTTTTCTCCACTACTGTCCTAATCTCTGTTCCTCGCATTGAAGTCTCCACATATGAGTAGCCTATCACCTGGTAAGTCCTCTAATTCCTTAAGCCAGTCCCATTGTTCCTTTCTGACAAAACAGTCCACTGTGGCATATACATTTATGATGTTCCAGCTTAGGCCATCAATCTCCATTTGTATACCCTGGACCTCTCTTGCACTGTGATGCCACTGGCTCAAGTCAAGTACCACATGCTTCACTCCTTTCTTCACCAGCAGACCTTGTCCATGTCTCTTCTGCCCAGTAGGGTTTATATAACTGGCGTACCCAGGGCAATGGTATTTGTCTGCATTTAACTCCTGGAGCATGAGGACATCAAAATCATATATTAGCCTCTCCAATACAGGACCTCTCTGCCTGGCACTACGACAGTTCCAGTATCCCACTCTTACATGGTTGAAACCTAGTCTCTCCACTTTTCGTCTTGTTATGAGGCCCATCTCCCACCTAACCACACACACACCCCCACACCCAGGGACACATACATACCCCACCAACCGACCCATCCCCTCACGCACATCCCCCACCCACACACACTGCCCTCACCTATTCCCCCCAACCCAAACACACCAGAGATTCGGTATGATGATGATACAGTATTGCTATCCACAACACAAAATGGTATAGAAAACGTAATAACCTCAACCCAATTGAATAGTGAAAATCACAACTTATATCTTAGCATAGCAAAAACAAAGATAATGCATACAGATAAAACTAATCAATCAATCAATCAATCAGGTGCCGTCTCCGCGATGAAGGTTGGCTGCAATGGATCTCCAACACTGCCTGTCTCTCTCCTTGACTGTACATTCTGTCAGGCTGATGTTCATCCATCTCTTGATGTTATCCTCCCACTTGTATCATTGTCTACCTCTTGCCCTCAACCTTGCCTTCCAGTATGGTTTTTATAAGAGTATCATGTCTTTTAACGTGGCCAGAATATTTCACTTGTCTCCTCTTTATTTCTTTCATCAACTCTCTCTTCATTCCCAGTTTTTCTAGCACCTCTGCATTTGATTGTTTTTCCATGAAATACGACATATTCGTCTGTATATCCACATCTCCAAGGCTTCTATGCGACTTTCTAGTTGCTTGTACAATATCCAGGCTTCCGCGCCATACGGTAGCGTTGAATATACGTAGCATTTGACAATTCTCATTTTTAATGCGCTATTAATCTCTCTAGGTGTTAATACTTATTTCATGCCGTTGAAAGCATTTTTGGCCATTCCTATTCTCTTTTTGATTTCCATTTCACTTCTGCCATCATCTGTTATTATATGTCCAAGATAAGAGAAACTTGTTACCTGTTCTAGTATCTGCCGGTTTACTGTGATGTTCATTGATGACCTTTCCTTTTCACTGCTAATTATCATAGTTTTTGTTTTTTGGATGTTAATATCTAAGCCACATTCTGCACTGTGCCTGTTTACTTCTTCTACTAGGTCTTGCAACTCTTGCTCACTTTCTACTAGTAACACAGTATCCTCAGCATATCTAAGATTGTTTATGATTCTTCCATTGTTGCTGAGTCCAGGCATTTCAGCTTGTTTAAAAATTATTTCTGTGTATAGGTTGAAGAGGCTCGGGGACAGTACACATCCCTGCCGTACTCCTCAAATTAATATGGAGAAATCAATATATGTTAATGAGGAAAAATTGGAGGTTGTGGAAAATTTTGAATATCTTGGGTCATTGATTACAACAATTGTGACACAATGAAAGAAGTTAAAAGACGAATAGCTATTGTTCTTCAAAGACTAAAACAACTGAATAAATTGTGGAGAGGGACAGATAGAACTACAAAAATCAAATAAATGCCTTTGAATATAAATGTTATAGACGGGTTCTAAGAATATCTTGGATAAAGAAAAGAACAAATGCATCCATACTTCAAGCGCTGAATATTGAAGAAGGTTGGCTATTAAAGATGATAAAGCAAAGAAAATTGAAATATTTTGATCACTTGAAACGTCACGCAAGTTTGGAGAGAACAATAATGGAGGGGTATATGCCTGGGAAGAGAGGAAGAGGAAGGCCATAGAGAGAGATGTGGCGGATGATCTTCAGATGGGTGTATTGGACGCGGGACATCTTGCTTATGATCGAGAGGTGTTCCAGAAGGTTGTTATGGGAGCGAGGTTCTGCAAAGGACATGCTACTGAATGAATAAAGATTCTAAGGAGAAAGAGGATAATGAATGTCTTTACAGCTGATGAGAGATTGTAGGTGGCAGATTCCAGATAGAAAGAGGGTGATGAATGCTTGTACAGTTGATGAGAGATTGTAGGTGGCAGCTTGCAAAGAGAAAGGGGATGCTGAATGCTTGTACAGCTGATGAGAGATTGCAGGTGGCAGATTCCAAAAAGAAAGAGGATGACGAATGCTTGTACAGCTGATGAGAGATTGCAGGTGGCAGCTTGCAAAGAGAAAGGGGATGCTGAATGCTTGTACAGCTGATGAGAGATTGTAGGTGGCAGATTCCAAACAGAAAGGGGATGACGAATGCTTGTACAGCTGATGAGAGATTGCAGGTGGCAGCTTGCAAAGAGAAAGGGGATGCTGAATGCTTGTACAGCTGATGAGAGATTGCAGGTGGCAGATTCCAAAAAGAAAGAGGATGACGAATGCTTGTACAGCTGATGAGAGATTGCAGGTGGCAGCTTGCAAAGAGAAAGGGGATGCTGAATGCTTGTACAGCTGATGAGAGATTGCAGGTGGCAGATTCCAAACAGAAAGAGGGTGATGAATGCTTGTACAGCTGATGAGAGATTGCAGGTGGCAGATTCCAAACAGAAAGGGGATGCTGAATGCTTGTACAGCTGATGAGAGATTGCAGGTGGCAGATTCCAAACAGAAAGGGGATGCTGAATGCTTGTACAGCTGATGAGAGATTGCAGGTGGCAGATTCCAAACAGAAAGGGGATGCTGAATGCTTGTACAGCTGATGAGAGATTGCAGGTGGCAGATTCCAAACAGAAAGGGGATGCTGAATGCTTGTACAGCTGATGAGAGATTGCAGGTGGCAGATTCCAAACAGAAAGGGGATGCTGAATGGTTGTACAGCTGATGAGAGATTGCAGGTGGCAGATTCCAAACAGAAAGGGGATGCTGAATGCTTGTACAGTTGATGAGAGATTGCAGGTGGCAGATTCCAAAGAGAAAGGGGATGCTGAATGCTTGTACAGTTGATGAGAGATTGCAGGTGGCAGATTCCAAACAGAAAGGGGATGCTGAATGCTTGTACAGCTGATGAGAGATTGCAGGTGGCAGATTCCAAACAGAAAGGGGATGCTGAATGCTTGTACAGCTGATGAGAGATTGCAGGTGGCAGCTTGCAAAGAGAAAGGGGATGCTGAATGCTTGTACAGTTGATGAGAGATTGCAGGTGGCAGATTCCAGATAGAAAGGGGATGCTGAATGCTTGTACAGTTGATGAGAGATTGCAGGTGGCAGATTCCAGATAGAAAGGGGATGCTGAATGCTTGTACAGCTGATGAGAGATTGCAGGTGGCAGATTCCAAACAGAAAGGGGATGCTGAATGCTTGTACAGTTGATGAGAGATTGCAGGTGGCAGATTCCAGATAGAAAGAGGGTGATGAATACTTGTACAGTTGATGAGAGATTGCAGGTGGCAGATTCCAAACAGAAAGGGGATGCTGAATGCTTGTACAGTTGATGAGAGATTGCAGGTGGCAGCTTGCAAAGAGAAAGGGAATGCTGAATGCTTGTACAGCTGATGAGAGATTGTAGGTGGCAGCTTGCAAAGAGAAAGGGGATGCTGAATGCTTGTACAGCTGATGAGAGATTGCAGGTGGCAGATTCCAAACAGAAAGGGGATGCTGAATGCTTGTACAGCTGATGAGAGATTGCAGGTGGCAGATTCCAAACAGAAAGGGGATGACGAATGCTTGTACAGCTGATGAGAGATTGCAGGTGGCAGCTTGCAAAGAGAAAGGGGATGCTGAATGCTTGTACAGCTGATGAGAGATTGCAGGTGGCAGATTCCAGATAGAAAGAGGGTGATGAATGCTTGTACAGCTGATGAGAGATTGTAGGTGGCAGATTCCAAAAAGAAAGAGGATGACGAATGCTTGTACAGCTGATGAGAGATTGCAGATGGCAGCTTGCAAAGAGAAAGGGGATGCTGAATGCTTGTACAGCTGATGAGAGATTGCAGGTGGCAGATTCCAAACAGAAAGGGGATGCTGAATGCTTGTACAGCTGATGAGAGATTGTAGGTGGCAGATTCCAAACAGAAAGGGGATGACGAATGCTTGTACAGCTGATGAGAGATTGCAGGTGGCAGCTTGCAAAGAGAAAGGGGATGCTGAATGCTTGTACAGCTGATGAGAGATTGCAGGTGGCAGATTCCAAAAAGAAAGAGGATGACGAATGCTTGTACAGCTGATGAGAGATTGCAGATGGCAGCTTGCAAAGAGAAAGGGGATGCTGAATGCTTGTACAGCTGATGAGAGATTGCAGGTGGCAGATTCCAAACAGAAAGGGGATGCTGAATGCTTGTACAGCTGATGAGAGATTGCAGGTGGCAGATTCCAAAGAGAAAGAGGGTGATGAATGCTTGTACAGCTGATGAGAGATTGCAGGTGGCAGATTGCAAACAGAAAGGGGATGCTGAATGCTTGTACAGTTGATGAGAGATTGCAGGTGGCAGATTCCAAACAGAAAGGGGATGCTGAATGCTTGTACAGCTGATGAGAGATTGCAGGTGGCAGATTCCAAACAGAAAGGGGATGCTGAATGCTTGTACAGTTGATGAGAGATTGCAGGTGGCAGATTCCAAACAGAAAGGGGATGCTGAATGCTTGTACAGCTGATGAGAGATTGCAGGTGGCAGATTCCAAACAGAAAGGGGATGCTGAATGCTTGTACAGTTGATGAGAGATTGCAGGTGGCAGATTCCAAAGAGAAAGGGGATGCTGAATGCTTGTACAGTTGATGAGAGATTGCAGGTGGCAGATTCCAAACAGAAAGGGGATGCTGAATGCTTGTACAGCTGATGAGAGATTGCAGGTGGCAGATTCCAAACAGAAAGGGGATGCTGAATGCTTGTACAGCTGATGAGAGATTACAGGTGGCAGATTCCAAACAGAAAGGGGATGCTGAATGCTTGTACAGTTGATGAGAGATTGCAGGTGGCAGCTTGCAAAGAGAAAGGGGATGCTGAATGCTTGTACAGTTGATGAGAGATTGCAGGTGGCAGATTCCAGATAGAAAGGGGATGCTGAATGCTTGTACAGTTGATGAGAGATTGCAGGTGGCAGATTCCAGATAGAAAGGGGATGCTGAATGCTTGTACAGCTGATGAGAGATTGCAGGTGGCAGATTCCAAACAGAAAGGGGATGCTGAATGCTTGTACAGTTGATGAGAGATTGCAGGTGGCAGATTCCAGATAGAAAGAGGGTGATGAATACTTGTACAGTTGATGAGAGATTGGAGGTGGCAGATTCCAAACAGAAAGGGGATGCTGAATGCTTGTACAGTTGATGAGAGATTGCAGGTGGCAGCTTGCAAAGAGAAAGGGGATGCTGAATGCTTGTACAGCTGATGAGAGATTGTAGGTGGCAGCTTGCAAAGAGAAAGGGGATGCTGAATGCTTGTACAGCTGATGAGAGATTGCAGGTGGCAGATTCCAAACAGAAAGGGGATGCTGAATGCTTGTACAGCTGATGAGAGATTGCAGGTGGCAGATTCCAAACAGAAAGGGGATGACGAATGCTTGTACAGCTGATGAGAGATTGCAGGTGGCAGCTTGCAAAGAGAAAGGGGATGCTGAATGCTTGTACAGCTGATGAGAGATTGCAGGTGGCAGATTCCAGATAGAAAGAGGGTGATGAATGCTTGTACAGCTGATGAGAGATTGTAGGTGGCAGATTCCAAAAAGAAAGAGGATGACGAATGCTTGTACAGTTGATGAGAGATTGCAGGTGGCAGATTCCAAACAGAAAGGGGATGCTAAATGCTTGTACAGTTGATGAGAGATTGCAGGTGGCAGATTCCAAAGAGAAAGAGGATGATGAATGCTTGTACAGCTGATGAGAGATTGCAGGTGGCAGATTCCAAACAGAAAGGGGATGCTGAATGCTTGTACAGCTGATGAGAGATTGCAGGTGGCAGATTCCAAAGAGAAAGAGGATGATGAATGCTTGTACAGCTGATGAGAGATTGCAGGTGGCAGATTCCAAACAGAAAGGGGATGCTGAATGCTTGTACAGCTGATGAGAGATTGCAGGTGGCAGATTCCAAACAGAAAGGAGATGCTGAATGCTTGTACAGCTGATGAGAGATTGCAGGTGGCAGATTCCAAACAGAAAGGGGATGCTGAATGCTTGTACAGTTGATGAGAGATTGCAGGTGGCAGATTCCAAACAGAAAGGAGATGCTGAATGCTTGTACAGTTGATGAGAGATTGCAGGTGGCAGATTCCAAAGAGAAAGAGGATGATGAATGCTTGTACAGCTGATGAGAGATTGCAGGTGGCAGATTCCAAAGAGAAAGAGGATGATGAATGCTTGTACAGCTGATGAGAGATTGCAGGTGGCAGATTCCAAACAGAAAGGGGATGCTGAATGCTTGTACAGTTGATGAGAGATTGCAGGTGGCAGATTCCAAACAGAAAGGAGATGCTGAATGCTTGTACAGCTGATGAGAGATTGCAGGTGGCAGATTCCAAAGAGAAAGAGGATGATGAATGCTTGTACAGCTGATGAGAGATTGCAGGTGGCAGATTCCAAAGAGAAAGAGGATGATGAATGCTTGTACAGCTGATGAGAGATTGCAGGTGGCAGATTCCAAACAGAAAGGGGATGCTGAATGCTTGTACAGTTGATGAGAGATTGCAGGTGGCAGACTCCAAACAGAAAGGGGATGATGAATACTTGTACAGTTGATGAAAGATTGCAGGTGGCAGACTCCAAACAGAAAGGGGATGCTGAATGCTTGTACAGTTGATGAGAGATTGCAGGTGGCAGATTCCAAACAGAAAGGAGATGCTGAATGCTTGTACAGCTGATGAGAGATTGCAGGTGGCAGATTCCAAACAGAAAAGAGATGCTGAATGCTTGTACAGCTGATGAGAGATTGCAGGTGGCAGATTCCAAACAGAAAGGGGATGCTGAATGCTTGTACAGTTGATGAGATATTGCAGGTGGCAGATTCCAAAGAGAAAGAGGATGATGAATGCTTGTACAGCTGATGAGAGATTGCAGGTGGCAGATTCCAAAGAGAAAGAGGATGATGAATGCTTGTACAGCTGATGAGAGATTGCAGGTGGCAGACTCCAAACAGAAAGGGGATGCTGAATGCTTGTACAGTTGATGAGAGATTGCAGGTGGCAGATTCCAAACAGAAAGGGGATGATGAATGCCTTTACAGCTTATGTCTAGTATCTGGCGGCTCTGTGGTTAAGGGGTTACCAAGGCAATTCGTAATCCTGCAGAATATGTGTTAAACACAGCTGTGGACGATTTGGAAGCAGACCTTCTAGTGTTGTATTTTCATACAACGGTATGATTGCTGTGTGTTCAGAAGGCAATGGCACACTACTGAATGTAAACATGCCAAAAATTACAAACAGCCAAAAAATGGTGGGATTGACTATGACGTCCTATAAAGGATATGCAACTATAGCATATTATGTATTTCTATGTTGTCTGCATTTCATGTGAGCGACTTCTAAATACTGGTCTGTTCAGCCATGTGTGAACCGACTGTAGAACTGACAGGCGATAATGTTGTTGTCTTCAACAATGATGGACAAACAAATGAGACTTCATATATAAGGGCTAACACTGCCCATCTTTCTTCTTCTTCTTCATCATTGTCTTCTTCTTGGTGTGTGAGGATGTGTGTGGGTGGGGGATCAGTGGGTGGGTGGCGACATGTATGTTTGCCTGGTTCTGTGTGAGTGCGTGGAGGTATATGTGGGTGGGTGGGGGAGGTTTGGTGGGTGGGGGATGTGTTGGTGGCTGCGGGATATGAGGGTGGATAGGGGATGTGTCTCACAACATATGCACTGTTTATGTTTACAACTTTCATTTGATAATGTTTTTTTTTCCCCTCATGTGAATGTATCATGTGTAATATGCATTGTTTATGCTTACAAAATCCATTTGACAATGTTTTTTTCCCCTATGTTAATGTAACATGCACATTTGATGAATGAAAGATGAGTGATTGAAAGGGCCGAATGTAAGACGGGCCTGCGTGCCCAATTTGTTACCCTTTTAAAATAAAGTTTGTCCGTTCGTTCTTTTAGTTTATGACTCAGAAGTCAATCATGGCTGGCTATTGTATGAATGGTTAAGTTGAATAAATATACCAGTTTGGAAGACCTTAGGGGAAACTGCTCACTAGGCTATGAAAGTGTCTTGTACTGAAAGAGCTGATTTTCTCATGTCAAAGGCTCCTACAAAAGATAAATCATGTGTCACATAAGACAGGTTGCTGCTGCAGGACTGACAGAGAGGTTGATGAATCAAGAGGTCTCAGAGTTTGGCAGTTAACATCACTTGTAGCAGTAACTGAACCACCCACAGGCAGGGACAATGTAGGCATATTCTAACCAAACCACCCACAGGCAGGGACAATGTAGGCATATTCTAACCAAACCACCCACAGGCAGGGACAATGTAGGCATATTCTAACCGAACCACCCACAGGCAGGGACAATGTAGGCATGTTCTAACCGAACCACCCACAGGCTGGGACAATGTAGGCATATTCTAACCAAACCACCCACAGGCAGGGACAATGTAGGCATACTCTAACCAAACCACCCACAGGCAGGGACAATGTAGGCATATTCTAACCAAACCACCCACAGGCAGGGACAATGTAGGCATATTCTAACCAAACCACCCACAGGCAGGGACAATGTAGGCATATTCTAACCAAACCACCCACAGGCAGGGACAATGTAGGCATATTCTAACCAAACTACCCACAGGCAGGGACAATGTAGGCATATTCTAACCAAACTACCCACAGGCAGGGACAATGTAGGCATATTCTAACTAAACTACCCACAGGCAGGGACAATGTAGGCATATTCTAACCAAACCACTCACAGGCAGGGACAATGTAGGCATATTCTAACCAAACCACCCACAGGCAGGGACAATGTAGGCATATTCTAACCAAACCACCCACAGGCAGGGACAATGTAGGCATATTCTAACCAAACCACCCACAGGCTGGGACAATGTAGGCATATTCTAACCAAACCACCCACAGGCAGGGACAATGTAGTCATATTCTAACCAAACCACTCACAGGCAGGGACAATGTAGGCATATTCTAACCAAACCACCCACAGGCAGGAACAATGTAGGCATATTCTAACCAAACCACCCACAGGCAGGGACAATGTAGGCATATTCTAACCAAACCACCCACAGGCAGGGACAATGTAGTCATATTCTAACCAAACCACTCACAGGCAGGGACAATGTAGGCATATTCTAACCAAACCACCCACATGCAGGGACAATGTAGGCATATTCTAACCAAACCACCCACAGGCAGGGACAATGTAGGCATATTCTAACCAAACCACCCACAGGCAGGGACAATGTAGGCATATTCTAACCAAACCACCCACAGGCAGGGACAATGTAGGCATATTCTAACCAAACCACCCACAGGCAGGGACAATGTAGGCATATTCTAACCAAACCACCCACAGGCAGGGACAATGTAGGCATATTCTAACCAAACCACCCACAGGCTGGGACAATGTAGGCATATTCTAACAGGACCTCTCACAAACAGCAACAATGTAGGCATATTCTAACAGGACCTCTCACAAGCAGCAACAATGTAGGCATATTCTAACAGGACCTCTCACAAGCAGCAACAATGTAGGCATATTCTAACAGGACCTCTCACAAGCAGCAACAATGTAGGCATATTCTAACTGACCTACTCACAAGCAGCAACAATGTAGGCATATTCTAACTGACCTACTCACAAGCAAGAACAATGTAGGAGCATTCCTATGCTTTTACATCAACTTAATGAGGTCTCCCTGCCCTCGGTGTTTACGTCTTTCTCCGTAATCCCGTAAGTAACGTGATATGCGCGAGAAACAGTAACGGTTCTCACTGCGTCGGTAACTTACGAGGTATATGAGCCGGCCGCTCAGAAAGCAATGGCAACCTATTGAGCGTATTCTTGCCTAGTACATCAACAGCATCTGAAAAATGCTGGTGTTGACTGCAACGTTCTGTAAGGGATATGCCCCCCAAAAAAATGAGGGCACATTGACATCAGTTCTAGTTCATGTCAATTCAACTGAAGAAGATAGAGCAAATATGGGTATATTTGGGGCACACTGACATCAGTTCTAGTTCATCAGTCAATTCAACTGAAGGAGATAGAGTATATATGGGCATATTTGGGGCACATTACATCAGTTCTAGTTCATCAGTCAATTCAACTGAAGGAGATAGAGCATATATGGGTATATTTAGGACATAGTGACATCAGTTCTAGCTAATCAATCAACCCACCACCTGCTGTCTTACTGATAAACTAGAGTTTAAAGACCAGGAAATGCAGATGAGACAAAGATGTCTGTTAACACCAGACACATGGGCAAACAAATCAGTAAAACAAATCAGCATCATGGCTCAGAAACTGACATATTTTGGCCATATTAAAAGACGCAGTGGCTAAGACAGTCAAGAAAGGCATGGTTTTTGGAAGAAGAGGCAAGGGATAGCTAACACTGAGGACATTAAAGTGCATGCAGCAGGGGAGCTGGTGAACGATCCAGTCTGTCCAGAGGGCCACGAGAGCAGCGTCCTGCCAAGAACCTGCTAGATGATGATGATGAAGGGGCTACTTTGTAGCCCTCATCTGTGCTTGAAAACAAAACATCACAAACTGAAAATTTGGGGAAAAACAAAACAAAACTTTAGGTTATTAAAAATAGTCCAGCGCTCTTTAATTTGCAACACACAAAACTATTTTGTATACCAATTTAAAAAAAAAAAACCGGTTCGTCTGCCACAACTATAAGCTACTTAACATACAAATATATCATTTGAGGTGCCTGGTAACAATGTCAGGTTTATCTGTGACATACAAATTATCAGCTGTGTCATGTGAGCCTTGAAGATATGAACAGACAATTGTAAAGCCCAAGTGACAGATCTATAATACTCTCCCTCCAAATACCTGGGCGGACTCAACATCCCCTGCTATTTTAACCCACCTAGAAGAGTAGTCTGACGATGAGACAGTGTTGAAGGTTACAAGTTTGAGTGTACTGGCAGTTCTGGAGACTATAAATGCTTAGTGCATGTGATATCCAATAACAG
The DNA here is from genome assembly GCA_963921405.1 of Cepaea hortensis. Classification (NCBI taxonomy): domain Eukaryota; kingdom Metazoa; phylum Mollusca; class Gastropoda; order Stylommatophora; family Helicidae; genus Cepaea; species Cepaea hortensis. The sequence goes on from OY992894.1 coordinate 54,033,806, forward strand.
ATTCATCTGTGGTGCATTACCAACAATTAACATCTTCTGCAGATATATGATCAGTACTCAAGTGATTCTGTAAATATCTGCATCAACATTTAACATTTCATATTTTGTTTATTTAACAATATTTAAAAATGTGTCCATTTCCAAGTAACCTTTAACAGTTTCTATCCATCTACAAAAATACCATCTTATGTTGCCCCAATCTGAAATATCTATTTCCAAAATAATTACATACTAAGGTTGATGGACAAATTACAAATGGACATCCAAGGATTTCAATGAATGGAAAGAAGGAAGCAATGACACAGATTAAGGTCATCAAATGTTCTTATAAACAAAGTTGGTGATAGTCTGGCTAGCTAAAAGAATGGGAAAACAGCCCAAACAAATCTAAAACAGAAATATTTTTAAAAACGTGATAAAATGAACCCTGTGGAATGTGCCAAAAAATATGATCAATGAAAAATGAACAGGCATTGTAAAATTGGGAAAACAAAAATGAGTCTGCAACAAAACTGACAAGGTACGGAGCTGACACTGACAAGTCAAGAATGTCACTTCATGGTTTTACTGAAGGTTATGACTGCATTGAACATTCTCTGTGTCTCTGTCTCTGTGTTAAAGTCTAAGAGTCCCTATACACTGTATGTGCCACACTTATGGAGTGTATGTTTGTGGCAGGAATATTTCAAGACAATAAACGATAGAGACATTAAAAGAAATAGCTGTAATAAAAATAAATTCAAAGTTAATTATTGCTATCTGTGTGTTTCACTTAGCACTTATCTCTGTTTTCAATAACTGGGTGTACTGTTTCAATAACAGAGTGTACTGTTTCAATAACAGGGTATACTGTTTCAATAACAGGGTATACTGTTTCAATAACAGGGTATACTGTTTCAATAACAGAGTGTACTGTTTCAATAACAGGGTATACAATTTCAACAAGCCTATAACTGCAAGAACAAGACATAAACTGATGGTCAAATAATGCCACTTTCATGTTTTTGAAAAAAAAATCTTCACGAGGACAGAAGGCCAAGTGTCAGTATTACTGAATACATTCAAAACACAATTCTACAGGTATAACCCAGCTCTAAAATACTTGTAAGGTGATGTTTCTGGAGACTGACATGGTAATTGTTAGGGGACAGAGTGACTTAAGGGTACAATGTTTGCCACAAGAAGTACTGGCTGAGCTCAGCTGTAATTTATACAAAATGGGGAACTTGAGGAGAGTGTCATCCCACTTAATACTTCCCATCCTTCTAAGACAATGGTGGAAAAATAGGAGGCTGCGCATAGAGGGATTTAGCTAATGTAACAGTAATAACTGTGAGCAAGAAATATATGGGGGATAGATAGAGTTAAAGCAACAGTAATAACTGTGAGCAAGAAATATATGGGGGATAGGTAGAGTTAAAGCAACAGTAATAACTGTGTGCAAGAAATATATGGGGGATAGATAGAGTTAAAGTAATAGCGACAACTGTCTGGGTCTGTCATAACTATCACTGTGCCAGCTAATGAACCAATCAGGCCAGACAAAAAGTTCATTAACTACAGATATCTTCAACTTTGCAAATATTAATTTAAAAAAAACAACAACATACAATCAATATTGTTCAACACTAACAAAGTGATTTATCTTTATTTCATTGTAAAGTCATGATTGATTCAACACACAGCGTGGCAGTTAATGAGTTTAGCTAAACACAGCATGGACTGATAGTTTCAGCTGGACCATGTAGCCAACATCATCTACAGTCTCAGGTAGAGGTATTTGTTCATAATCTCTGAATACAACCCACTATGTACCCATGAGCTCAAGTGTTTGTCAATCTTATCGAAGAAGACCTAGCTCGCTAAGTGAAAACACTTTACTGTGCTGTCAAATACACATTTTATTCATGTGTCTTTCATTCCTCACCCAACCTCATGCTCTCTCTGTATCTGGCTTTCTCATTCTCTCTTCACTGAAATGATTAAATACAAATGAATACCTAACATTAAGCTATAGCTAAAAAAGACCAAAGAATGGGTTTGCATAGGCCATAGGTTTCACGTTTGGATGTGGCTGGAAAAAAGAGAAATAAATACAAGTCACTTAGAGATATGATGGCAGGAAACATCAGAACATCATTACTGACTTACACATTAAAAGACAAACTAAGCTTTAATTAATATGCTTTCTGTCACATAAGAAAGTATCAAGGTTTTGAAAAACTATAAGCAGCTGAATGTATGTGTGCGTATGTGTTTTTATCTTGGCAGCACTGTGTCCCAAGCTGCCACAATCGATGACGAGGTGAATGCAAGAATCTCCAAGGTCAGTGTGGCCTTTGGCAGACTGTACAAGAATGTGAGGGACAGAAATGGAATAAGCCTGCAAACAAAGCTAAATGTCTACAAAGCAGTCTATTATCCACACTGCTATATGCTTGTGAAACCTGTACTGTTTACCAGCGACATGCCAAGAAATTAAACCACTTCCACACAGTCTGCCTTAGGAAGCTATTAAAGATTAAATGGCAAGACAAGATCCCAGACACTGAAGTCCTAGAAAGAGCGTCCTTGTCCAGTATCCACTCTACTAATGAAGAATCAGATTCGCTGGGCTGGTCACTTGACTCGCATGCCATATCATAGGTTCCCTAAACAAACTTTTTACAGCGAGCAGCATTGTGGTAAACACTCCCAAGGCGGCCAGAGGAAACACTTTAAAGACACTAAAGATCTCACTAAAAGCTTTTGGAATTCATCACGACACTTGGCAGACTGCTGCCAAAGACCATGGCGTACATCATTACACAAGGGTGTAGTCACTTGTGAAGCAACCAGGACTGCAAGAGCTGTTGAAAAAAAGGCTGGACAGAAAAACCACTGCAGGAGTTCCTCCTCCTGGAACATCAAGCATTCTTTGCCCACATTCTCAAAGAACATTTCGAGCCAAAATAGGCCTTACCAACCATCTTAGAACTCAAGGCTCCAAACTTTCAACCCCCATTGGATGAAATTAATGGTCATCATTATTTTTGATGGACAAACAACATATGTATGTACATTTTATGCACACACACACACATATATGGATAAAACTGCCACTGCTTGTTTACAGGTTTTAATATCACAGTATAGACAAAACAATTAACATTGACGATGAAAAAGAAGTAGAGAACTGTCAACACTGGCTGCCACGTAACACACGCAGGTATCCACACAACGTAACACACAGGAGGCATATCTACTCACCACTGCTTCGTATGATGTGAATTTAGGCTTGAGGTTATCACCTGTTATATTGATGTAGGCACCTTTATTTCCCATGGAATCACTGCAATAAAATAATAAAGTACACATATTTATCAGTCACACAAACTGATGTTTCAGGTGCCTGGCTTGAAGTAGACATGAGCAACCATGATCCTCCAATCACTTCTGTTATTTACAAGAAGCTGGTGTTGCTAGTATCATTGTTTGTTGTCTGGCCAGCAGTTCCAGCTGTTCGCCTACTATTTCTCCATTCCATCTTTTCTATTGCTATGCTCTATCAACTTCATTTGTCTTTTCCTTATGGTTTTGAAGAGCTGTCTAGTAACACCTGCAGCGTTTACGAGGGCGAGTCAATAAGTAAGTCACACAGCTCTGTGGGATGGCAGGTAAATGTAGTTGGTGTTTTCTACAGGTGTCATTAGGTGACAGAAACATCAAACTTTATATTCCCATTCGTCAGGTGGCGCTAGGTGTCTCATGCGCATGTGCAGCACATAAACACAATGGTGACTGTACTTACAGAGTGTACAACCAAAGAGCAACGTGCTGTTGTGCGTTCTTTGTGGGCAAAAAGACTGCCTGCAAAGGACATTCATAAGGAAATGCTTCCTGTTTATGCTGACAAATGTTTGTGCCATAAAGCAGTGCATAGCTGGGTAGAAAAATGTTCTCAAGGACGCTCTAAAATTGTTGATGAAACCCGATCTATTCGTCCTGTTGAGATTGCAACAGAAGCATCCGTGCAGCGGGTGGAGGAGATGATTAGAGGTGACAGGCAAGTAACGATAGACTCTGTAGCATCTACAATAGGGTGCTCCATGGTTCAGCATACAGCATAATGCATGAGCAATTGAAATTTAAGAAAGTGTGCTCAAGGTGGGGACCCAGACAATTGAAGGAGTACAAAATGAAACGATATGGCCTGTCCTTGCATCATCTCTGTCGATACGAAGATGAAGGAGAAGACATGCTGAACAGGATTGTTACTGGGGACGAATCATGGGTGCATCACTACCAGCCTGAATCAAAGCATGCTTCAAAGCAAATTGAAACATCCTTCTTCGCCTTGTGTCCAAAAATTCAAGGTTACACCATCAGCAGGGAAGGTTATGCTGACAGTGTTCTCGGATTGTCAAGGAGTGCTTTTATCTAATTTCAAGAAGAAAGGTGACAATGTGAATTCTGAATCGTACTGTGAAGTTCTATCGATGCTTCATGATGCATTTCGAAGAAAACATCCAGGACTGCTGACTAGAGGAGTGTTGCTTATTCATGACAATGCCAAACCACATACGGTACAATTAACTCAGGAGAAAATTAACCAACTAAGGTGGGAAGTTCAGGAACATCCACCTCACAGCCCCGACTTAGCCCCTAGCGATTTCCACCATTTTGGTCCACTGAAAACCCACATTGGTGGGAGACATTTCGCGAATGACGCCGAAGTTGAATGTGACGTGAAAACGTGGTTTAGAAAGCAGAGCATGCAGTTCTATGCAGCCGGTTTGGGAGGACTAATAAAATGACGGGATAAGTGCATCAATGTTGGTGGAAATTATGTTGAGAAATAAAGGGACAATGTATGTATAAAGACTGCAAGTGAATCGATACTGTTATCTCAGCACCGTCATAACATCTGATGGGAGATGCCTTGAAGAGATTAGAACAAGAATTGCCATTACAAAGGTAGCCTTTTGCAAGATGAAAAACATACTGACCAATAAAAAGATATCAATTGAAACGAGAAAAAGGGTGTTGAGGTGCTACATAGAACCTATACTTTTGCATGGATGTGAAGCGTGGACAATAAGCAGTCAAGCTGAAAAACAGCTGATGGCTGTGGAAATGTTGTTTCTGAGGAAAATGCAAAGAATACCATGGAAAGACAGAAAAACCAATGAACATGTCTTTCAAGAAACAAATGAAGATAGTAAACTGATTAGAGACATTAGATGTAGCCAGTCAAAATTTTTTGGGCATGTTATGAGAAGAAATGAATTGGAGAACTTGGTGACAACTGGCAAGATCAAAGGGAAGAGACCAAGGGGAAGACCAAGAAGTAAATACCTGGATGGCTTGGCCACGTGGCATGGTTGAGACAGGAACACGGAGCTGATCCACGACTCTGGTGATCGAGTGAGATGGCAGAACATGACCGCCCACGCTTACCGGCATGGTACATGATGGATGGATGGTATGTATAAAAAATAAACTGGTTTCAAGTTTTTATCATATTTAGTTATTTTTCGACACCATTTGTGACTTACTTATTGACTTACCCTCGTAGTCCCTCAGTGTATGTTTTATTTTCTATTCATTATTCTCTCAATATTCTCAAAAACAACATCTTCAATGTCTCCAGGTTCATCATCATTTCAGTACTGCTTGTCCAGCAATGGCAACCATACAGGTGAATATACACATTATATGCCGTTCCTTCACCTGTCATGGTGGTGTGAACATATGTATACTTCCGCAACACAAGGGCACCTGTTTTATGAGGCTGGATCCACACTATGGATGGTGGGGTCAGGAGAAGATGCCTCCTTCCCACAGCTAGCCTTGGGCAAGGTGGAGTGCCATTTTTATGGTGACTTCTTGCTTTATTTCCATTGTAAGACACCATCTTGTAGTAATCTTGATATATGATCACTTTATCCAACTTGTTTTTTAATGTGGTTGTCAGAGTGTTGAGGACGTGGGTACAGGACATAGAGAGACAGAACACAAGTCAGGACATAGAATAGTCATAAGACAGGACATCTACAGGACAGTAGATAAACAGGACTTAGGTGGGGACACAGACATGTCATAAACAGGACACCGGCAGGACCAAACCGGAGGATAGGAGGGGACGCCAGTTCACGGGATACCACCCTGAACGGACTAGACGTTAGTACAACCCAGCTGAGCACGGACGGACTGCTGTACTACGAGACTGGTAGGACAGCGCGGGGTTTTACAAACAGCACAGGGTCTAGGGCGACAAGGCCAGCCAACCAGTTGGGGAACGTAGACGGGACCAGACAGTTTTCAGAGGAGGACGCGTGTGTTTTTCCGAGTGCAAATGCCTAGTTTGCGAGAGCGCTAGTTGAAGATAGTGAGTGTAGAGTTTGAGCAATTGACTGTGTGTGATAATCGTATATAAGGCGGCATTTGTATATTTGTGAAGGCAGCCACCGCCTGTGTATAACTATATCAGGTTCGTCTGAAATAAATAAGGAATGTACCATCTGCACAACTGATGTTTCTTTGGGTGCGGATGAGGAAGCGAGAGTGCCTGTGTGTGATACAAGATGTTGACAGTAGTCTACAACTGGTGTTGTTCCCGACTTGCTTCCTGATATTATCTTCCTGGTCTACGAGGAAAGTGTGATAGAAATGACAATAACCATGCCATTGTCTTGTAACATATCGATACTGTTGCTAAGGATGTCAAATGTGTTAAGCATGTGACATCATGGTGCAGACAAACACTGCGACATCATAAGGACAGTTTAAAGATGACCACTCCACTTTTGACATGCACTAAAGAGGAGCTGCTTTCTATTGTCCATTTTTTGATCAATGAAGGGGTGAAACATACATAAATTCATCGCTGAATGAAGGTCCAGTATGGTGATGCATGCCTGCCAGTTCAGCAAGTGTATGAGTGGTGTAGGAAGTTTCAAAACGGCTTGACTGCTGTGACAGATTGTTCACGACTGGGTTAGGCACACAGAGGGTTACACACATGACCAAAATAATTTTTTTCTACAGGAATCTAAACACTTTATCGGCAAAATGATAAATTTATTCTTTAATTTTTCAGAATATATTTAAAAAAAAAAAAAAAATTTAAGATCTTCATTTGAAGTCTCTTCATATTTCATCATGTTATATTTGGAATTTATCACAATTCATGCATGATGTTACAATTTTCCATGTCTCCTTTGTTACAAGTATCTAGTAATTGCATAATGGTGGTATCAAAAACTGTACTGAATAGTGCTCTTTTTGTATCATTTATACTGGCAATGCTTATCGTGGTTCTTCATTCTCTACTTCTGGTACTGTTCATCATTTCTGCTGCTTACATTCTGTGCTATCTCATTTTCAACAACGATAATCGCTTTTCCTGTCTGAATTCTAGTTTAATTTCCCACACCACATGCCCAAGGCATACAGACTTCTTTATAATACCTATCATCTGTACAATGTTGTCTGTATCCTATACTCTAGTAGAATATGTTCATAGCTATTTTCATATATATATATCATTATGACAAGAACAAATGCTAAAAATGCATCGTGAAATGACATGGAGGAGACAGCCGGAGGGAGACAACTTTATGGTTGGCTGGTTGTGAATCCTCATGAAGACTCTGAAAGAGTTCTAACTCTTTCGATGCACTGGCATTCAGGTTGTCTTAGCTCTGAAATAGGGCTGCATCTATTAGAATGACAGTGGATCTAAACTTTTCTCCTGACCAGGAGTTGCATCTATTAGAATGACAGTGGATCTAGACTGTTCTCCTGACCAGGAGTTGCATCTATTAGAATGGCAGTGGATCTAGAGACTGTTCTCCTGACCAGGAGTTGCATCTATTAGAATGACAGTGGATCTAGAGACTGTTCTCCTGACCAGGAGTTGCATCTATTAGAATGACAGTGGATCTAGAGACTGTTCTCCTGACCAGGAGTTGCATCTATTGGAATGGCAGTGGATCTAGAGACTGTTCTCCTGACCAGGAGTTGCATCTATTAGAATGGCAGTGGATCTAGAGACTGTTCTCCTGACCAGGAGTTGCATCTATTAGAATGGCAGTGGATCTAGAGACTGTTCTCCTGACCAGAAGTTGCATCTATTAGAATGACAGTGGATCTAGAGACTGTTCTCCTGACCAGGAGTTGCATCTATTAGAATGACAGTGGATCTAGAGACTGTTCTCCTGACCAGGAGTTGCATCTATTAGAATGGCAGTGGATCTAGAGACTGTTCTCCTGACCAAGTACCAACTCTAAGGGGACTGTTGCAGAGATCTCCTTCCCCTCTACAAGCTCATAAACTAGCTCAGGTATGCAAGACTGGTACCAGAACTACACATCTGAGGACAGGCATACTAGGACACAACTAGGTCATGAGTCAACACAACACACACAGAGACTGGTACTAGAACTACACATCTGAGGACAGGCGTACTAGGACACAACTAGGTCATGAGTCAACACAACACACACAGAGACTGGTACTAGAACTACACATCTGAGGACAGGCATACTAGGACACAACTAGGTCATGAGCCAACACAACACAAACAGAGACCGGTACTAGAACTACACATCTAAGGACAGGCATACTAGGACACAACTAGATCATGAATCAACACAACACACACAGAGACTGGTACTAGAACTACACATCTAAGGACAGGCATACTAGGACACAACTAGGTCATGAGTCAACACAACACACACAGAGACTGGTACCAGAACTACACATCTGAGGACAGGCATACTAGGACACAACTAGGTCATGAGCCAACACAACACAGAGACCGGTACTAGAACTACACATCTAAGGACAGGCATACTAGGACACAACTAGGTCATGAGTCTACACAACACACACAGAGACTGGTACTAGAACTACACATCTAAGGACAGGTGTACTAGGACACAACTAGGTCATGAGTCAACACAACACATACAGAGACTGGTACTAGAACTACACATCTGAGGACAGGCATACTAGGACACAACTAGGTCATGAGTCAACACAACACATACAGAGACTGGTACTAGAACTACACATCTGAGGACAGGCATACTAGGACACAACTAGGTCATGAGTCAACACAACACACACAGAGACTGGTACTAGAACTACACATCTAAGGACAGGCATACTAGGACACAACTAGGTCATGAGTCAACACAACACACACAAAGACTGGTACTAGAACTACACATCTAAGGACAGGCATACTAGGACACAACTAGGTCATGAGTCAACACAACACACACAGAGACTGGTACTGGAACTACACATCTAAGGACAGGCATACTAGGACACAACTAGGTCATGAGTCAACACAACACACACAGAGACTGGTACTAGAACTACACATCTGAGGACAGGCATACTAGGACACAACTAGGTCATGAGTCAACACAACACACACAGAGACTGGTACTAGAACTACACATCTGAGGACAGGCATACTAGGACACAACTAGGTCATGAGTCAACACAACACATACAGAGACTGGTACTAGAACTACACATCTGAGGACAGGCGTACTAGGACACAACTAGGTCATGAGTCAACACAACACATACAGAGACTGGTACTAGAACTACACATCTGAGGACAGGCATACTAGGACACAACTAGGTCATGAGTCAACACAACACATACAGAGACTGGTACTAGAACTACACACCTGGGGACAGGCATACTAGGACACAACTAGGTCATGAGTCAACACAACACATACAGAGACTGGTACTAGAACTACACATCTGAGGACAGGCATACTAGGACACAACTAGGTCATGAGTCAACACAACACACACAGAGACTGGTACTAGAACTACACATCTAAGGACAGGCATACTAGGACACAACTAGGTCATGAGTCAACACAACACATACAGAGACTGGTACTAGAACTACACATCTGAGGACAGGCATACTAGGACACAACTAGGTCATGAGTCTACACAACACACACAGAGACTGGTACTAGAACTAAACATCTGAGGACAGGCATACTAGGACACAACTAGGTCATGAGTCAACACAACACACACAGACTGGTACTAGAACTACACATCTGAGGACAGGCATACTAGGACACAACTAGGTCATGAGTCTACACAACACACACAGAGACTGGTACTAGAACTACACATCTGAGGACAGGCATACTAGGACACATCTAGGTCATGAGTCAACACAACACACACAGAGACTGGTACTAGAACTACACATCTGAGGACAGGCATACTAGGACACAACTAGGTCATGAGTCTACACAACACACACAGAGACTGGTACTAGAACTACACATCTGAGGACAGGCATACTATACTAGGACACAACTAGGTCATGAGTCTACACAACACACAGAGACTGGTACTAGAACTACACATCTGAGGACAGGCATACTAGGACACAACTAGGTCATGAGTCTACACAACACACACAGAGACTGGTACTAGAACTACACATCTGAGGACAGGCATACTAGGACACAACTAGGTCATGAGTCAACACAACACACACAGAGACTGGTACTAGAACTACACATCTGAGGACAGGCATACTAGGACACAACTAGGTCATGAGTCTACACAACACACACAGAGACTGGTACTAGAACTAAACATCTGAGGACAGGCATACTAGGACACAACTAGGTCATGAGTCAACACAACACACACAGACTGGTACTAGAACTACACATCTGAGGACAGGCATACTAGGACACAACTAGGTCATGAGTCAACACAACACACACAGAGACTGGTACTAGAACTACACATCTGAGGACAGGCATACTAGGACACAACTAGGTCATGAGTCAACACAACACACACAGAGACTGGTACTAGAACTACACATCTGAGGACAGGCATACTAGGACACAACTAGGTCATGAGTCTACACAACACACACAGAGACTGGTACTAGAACTACACATCTGAGGACAGGCATACTATACTAGGACACAACTAGGTCATGAGTCTACACAACACACAGAGACTGGTACTAGAACTACACATCTGAGGACAGGCATACTAGGACACAACTAGGTCATGAGTCTACACAACACACACAGAGACTGGTACTAGAACTACACATCTGAGGACAGGCATACTAGGACACAACTAGGTCATGAGTCAACACAACACACACAGAGACTGGTACTAGAACTACACATCTGAGGACAGGCATACAAGGACACAACTAGGTCATGAGTCAACACAACACACACAGAGACTGGTACTAGAACTACACATCTGAAGACAGGCATACTAGGACACAACTAGGTCATGAGTCTACACAACACACACAGAGACCGGTACTAGAACTACACATCTAAGGACAGGCATACTAGGACACAAGTAGGTCATGAGTCTACACAACACACACAGAGATCGGTACTAGAACTACACATCTGAGGACAGGCATACTAGGACACAACTAGGGTCATGAGTCTACACAACACACACAGAGACCGGTACTAGAACTACACATCTAAGGACAGGCATACTAGGACACAACTAGGTCATGAGTCTACACAACACACACAGAGACCGGTACTAGAACTACACATCTGAGGACAGGCATACTAGGACACAACTAGGTCATGAGTCTACACAACACACACAGAGACTGGTACTAGAACTACACATCTAAGGACAGGCATACTAGGACACAACTAGGTCATGAGTCAACACAACACACACAGAGACTGGTACTAGAACTACACATCTAAGGACAGGCATACTAGGACACAACTAGGTCATGAGTCAACACAACACATACAGAGACTGGTACTAGAACTACACATCTGAGGACAGGCATACTAGGACACAACTAGGTCATGAGTCAACACAACACATACAGAGACTGGTACTAGAACTACACATCTGAGGACAGGCATACTAGGACACAACTAGGTCATGAGTCAACACAACACACACAGAGACTGGTACTAGAACTACACATCTAAGGACAGGCATACTAGGACACAACTAGGTCATGAGTCAACACAACACACACAAAGACTGGTACTAGAACTACACATCTAAGGACAGGCATACTAGGACACAACTAGGTCATGAGTCAACACAACACACACAGAGACTGGTACTGGAACTACACATCTAAGGACAGGCATACTAGGACACAACTAGGTCATGAGTCAACACAACACACACAGAGACTGGTACTAGAACTACACATCTGAGGACAGGCATACTAGGACACAACTAGGTCATGTGTCAACACAACACACACAGAGACTGGTACTAGAACTACACATCTGAGGACAGGCATACTAGGACACAACTAGGTCATGAGTCAACACAACACATACAGAGACTGGTACTAGAACTACACATCTGAGAACAGGCGTACTAGGACACAACTAGGTCATGAGTCAACACAACACATACAGAGACTGGTACTAGAACTACACATCTGAGGACAGGCATACTAGGACACAACTAGGTCATGAGTCAACACAACACATACAGAGACTGGTACTAGAACTACACACCTGGGGACAGGCATACTAGGACACAACTAGGTCATGAGTCAACACAACACATACAGAGACTGGTACTAGAACTACACATCTGAGGACAGGCATACTAGGACACAACTAGGTCATGAGTCAACACAACACACACAGAGACTGGTACTAGAACTACACATCTAAGGACAGGCATACTAGGACACAACTAGGTCATGAGTCAACACAACACATACAGAGACTGGTACTAGAACTACACATCTGAGGACAGGCATACTAGGACACAACTAGGTCATGAGTCTACACAACACACACAGAGACTGGTACTAGAACTAAACATCTGAGGACAGGCATACTAGGACACAACTAGGTCATGAGTCAACACAACACACACAGACTGGTACTAGAACTACACATCTGAGGACAGGCATACTAGGACACAACTAGGTCATGAGTCTACACAACACACACAGAGACTGGTACTAGAACTACACATCTGAGGACAGGCATACTAGGACACAACTAGGTCATGAGTCAACACAACACACACAGAGACTGGTACTAGAACTACACATCTGAGGACAGGCATACTAGGACACAACTAGGTCATGAGTCTACACAACACACACAGAGACTGGTACTAGAACTACACATCTGAGGACAGGCATACTATACTAGGACACAACTAGGTCATGAGTCTACACAACACACAGAGACTGGTACTAGAACTACACATCTGAGGACAGGCATACTAGGACACAACTAGGTCATGAGTCTACACAACACACACAGAGACTGGTACTAGAACTACACATCTGAGGACAGGCATACTAGGACACAACTAGGTCATGAGTCAACACAACACACACAGAGACTGGTACTAGAACTACACATCTGAGGACAGGCATACTAGGACACAACTAGGTCATGAGTCTACACAACACACACAGAGACTGGTACTAGAACTAAACATCTGAGGACAGGCATACTAGGACACAACTAGGTCATGAGTCAACACAACACACACAGACTGGTACTAGAACTACACATCTGAGGACAGGCATACTAGGACACAACTAGGTCATGAGTCAACACAACACACACAGAGACTGGTACTAGAACTACACATCTGAGGACAGGCATACTAGGACACAACTAGGTCATGAGTCAACACAACACACACAGAGACTGGTACTAGAACTACACATCTGAGGACAGGCATACTAGGACACAACTAGGTCATGAGTCTACACAACACACACAGAGACTGGTACTAGAACTACACATCTGAGGACAGGCATACTATACTAGGACACAACTAGGTCATGAGTCTACACAACACACAGAGACTGGTACTAGAACTACACATCTGAGGACAGGCATACTAGGACACAACTAGGTCATGAGTCTACACAACACACACAGAGACTGGTACTAGAACTACACATCTGAGGACAGGCATACTAGGACACAACTAGGTCATGAGTCAACACAACACACACAGAGACTGGTACTAGAACTACACATCTGAGGACAGGCATACAAGGACACAACTAGGTCATGAGTCAACACAACACACACAGAGACTGGTACTAGAACTACACATCTGAAGACAGGCATACTAGGACACAACTAGGTCATGAGTCTACACAACACACACAGAGACTGGTACTAGAACTACACATCTGAGGACAGGCATACTAGGATACAACTAGGTCATGAGTCAACACAACACACACAGAGACTGGTACTAGAACTACACATCTGAGGACAGGCATACTAGGACACAACTAGGTCATGAGTCAACACAACACACACAGAGACTGGTACTAGAACTACACATCTGAGGACAGGCATACTAGGACACAACTAGGTCATGAGTCTACACAACACACACAGAGACTGGTACTAGAACTACACATCTGAGGACAGGCATACTATACTAGGACACAACTAGGTCATGAGTCTACACAACACACAGAGACTGGTACTAGAACTACACATCTGAGGACAGGCATACTAGGACACAACTAGGTCATGAGTCTACACAACACACACAGAGACTGGTACTAGAACTACACATCTGAGGACAGGCATACTAGGACACAACTAGGTCATGAGTCAACACAACACACACAGAGACTGGTACTAGAACTACACATCTGAGGACAGGCATACAAGGACACAACTAGGTCATGAGTCAACACAACACACACAGAGACTGGTACTAGAACTACACATCTGAAGACAGGCATACTAGGACACAACTAGGTCATGAGTCTACACAACACACACAGAGACTGGTACTAGAACTACACATCTGAGGACAGGCATACTAGGATACAACTAGGTCATGAGTCAACACAACACACACAGAGACTGGTACTAGAACTACACATCTGAGGACAGGCATACTAGGACACAACTAGGTCATGAGTCAACACAGCACATACAATGCTGGCTGGTATTAGCAGCTGTGCTGTTCTTGAAGAAGGTCATTAGAATCAAAACGTCAGATTTGTGTGTCGTCTTCTTCTGCCCTTTTCCCCCCCATTGGAATATAGTCCCTCAACCAAACCAAGCCAGCCGTCCTATCTTTTGCTATCTCCTGCAGATCCCTCTATGCCCTCCCAGTATTATTCATCTCTGTTTATAATTATCTTCTCCAAGTGTTTTTAGGTCTGCTGCTACTTCATTTACCTTATGGATTCTAGTCAAGAGAGCATCTAGTTATATTGTCCTCAGGCTTTCTCAGTGTGTTCTATCCAGCATGTCTTTTCCTCACCTCTTGGTTGACTGGGATTTGTTTAGTTCTCTCTATGAGCTCTATATTGGTGGTTCTGTCAGACCATTTTATTCCCATTATTCTGTGCAGGCATCAATTAGTGAATGTTTGTAGTTTGTAATTCTTTAGTTGTTATCAATGTTTCTAACCCATGCAGTAGGACTCATTTAACACTGACATTAACAATTCTTATTTGGTGCTTAAGTTTCACTTCCCTTGACTTCCACCCATTTCCTAGTGCTATGAACGTGTCTCCTGTCTTTTGTATTCTTACCTTAGTATCTCTGTCTGTTCCCCCATATTTGTCTACATTGCTTCCCAAACAGATGTATGGCTCCACCTCTTGAAGTGGGGTCTCACCAAAGAAGAAAGACAAAGAAGGAAAAGTGCACAATTCCAAACCATTCTTCAATACCGTGAAAGATGAATTTCTCTGTAAACTAAACACATTGAATAAACACACCAACACAAATGACCAGCAACTTACCAGTAATTTGGTGCAGAGAAGACAGTAATACACTTGTCATTATGCATGCACTCATAGCCCTCATTCTTGACCTCATGACTGCGCACAATGTAATCTAGATTATTTCGCTCTAAGAATCTCTTGGTGACATCTGGTCCGAACTGTATGCCTACACCTCGTTTACTCGGTGAGCGTCCAATCTGTGGCTGGGGGTCTGACCACAGCAGCTCACACATGATACCTGTGTACATGACACGAACGTTCAATAATTAGTCATGGCAAACAACAGGACTGATAAGTTTGTTTCATATTTACAAATATACACTGATATTTAGTCAACTATTACTAGAAAGGCCGGTCTCTCTGGCCGAGGGGTTACACCACTTTCTCCATAATCCCATTTATCACGCAGTCTCATAGCGGGCGAGAACTGGGAGCGGTTCTACCCCGCTGGTGACTTGCGGGATAACTGAGCCAGCCGCTCAGAAAGCAATGGCAAACTACTGAGCGTAAACTTGCCAAGAAATCAACAGACAGCTGAAAGATGCTGCTGTTGACAGCGATGTCCTGTAAAAGGATATGCAAATTAAAAAAAAAAAAAATTACTAGAGAGTCAGCACAGCCGCAGGATTTATGTGCTTATGATTATTCAACTTCCAGTGCCTTGATGGCGGGGTTGTGGGATCACTCCTAACACTCTTCAGTTGGGATTAAACATTGACTTCTTGTTCAGACAACAATGGCAAACTACTGAATGTAACATTGTTTAGTAAACTGAGCTGGGGTTGATCACATCTCGCAAAGGACATCACAAGAAAACAATACATGAATAGAATATTTTTTTCGTTGCATATCCCTTGACATTGCAGTCAACACTAGCATTTTCAGCTGCTGTTGATGTACTAGGCAAGTGTTACGTTCAGTAGTTTGCCATTGCTTTCAGAACGACCGGCCCCTATACCTTTTTCGAAAAAAACCAGCACCACCGTGTTTCGAACCCGGGTATACGGGCTCACAAACCGCGTTCACAAGCCCTTAGCCACAGAGATGGAATAGAATATACTTAAGACAAAAACAATGTTTACAACAATAATGGAAAACTAACCAGAATGAATATGAAAGAATTAACCAAAATTATGAACAATAAAAGGAACCATGTATAGAAACAAAATTTACTAACAAATTGATCAATGAAAACTTAGGAAAGAAAAGAAGATTAACATCTGCTTGTCAATGTATAACATTAATATACACACGGACAACACACATACCACTCTCTGGCGGCTGTCTGTTCCTGGAAGTTTGAGCTATATCATCTAACGTGACAGTGTCTGAAGAGAACAGACCACCATGCATCACCTGAAACAGACAGAATACAACATATCATCTAACGTGGCATTGTTTGAAGAGAACAGACCACCATGCATCACCAGAAACAGACAGAATACAACATATCATCTAAGTGACAGTGTCTGAAGAGAACAGACCACCATGCATCACCTGAAACAGACAGAATGCAACATATCATCTAACGTGGCATTGTTTGAAGAGAACAGACCACCATCTGAAACAGAATGCTACACATCATCTAACGTAGCATTGTTTGAAGAGAACAGACCACCATGCATCACCTGAAACAAACAGAATGCAACATATCATCTAACGTGACAGTGTCTGAAGAGAACAGACCATCATGCATCACCTGAAACAGACAGAATGCAACATATCATCTAACGTGGCATTGTTTGAAGACAACAGACCACCATGCACCATCTGAAACAGAATGCAACACATCATCACTGAGCAACTTACACAAACCTGTCTGTCTCACAGGACAATCTGCTGTATGAAATATCTTCCTTAGGCCACAACAGTTGTTGTGGGCAATGCCCCCCTTGTACAAGCCGCAACTTCCATTACAAAATTGACTACATACACATTTTGGTACACGTGAGAAGTTGTGAAAGCAAAGGCACTTCCACGACACAAACAGTCACTATGAAGTAAAGTGTTAAGCCATAACATATTCTACATGGGAACAGAATGAATTGGGATGGCTTGCTTCCTTCCTCTCCGCCTTTTCTTTTCAGACAATTCTGAACATTATTCTAAACTTATTTTATGAGGGTGAGTCGACCCCAAAATCGTGTCAGTAAGAAAGAAATTGCTGCCACCCAGATCAATGTATTGGTAAGCAAGCGTGTTATCCACTGTGTTACTGTAAAGTAATAGATTGTATATATGCCAGGTCATGACACTGAGGTGTGCTGGCCAGCTCTCCATCATTCTATTCTTTCCCAGAGACATGTGTGACACCTATTCCACATGGTGGAGTTGATTTGAGACATGTGTGACACCTATTCCACATGGTGGAGTTGATTTGAGACATGTGTGACACTTATTCCACATGGTGGAGTTGACTTCAGAGACATGTGTGACACTTATTCCACATGGTGGAGTTGATTTGAGACATGTGTGGCACCTATTCCACATGGTGGAGTTGACTTCAGAGACATGTGTGACACCTATTCCACATAGTGGAGTTGATTTGAGACATGTGTGACACCTATTCCACATGGTGGAGTTGACTTCAGAGACATGTGTGACACCTATTCCACATGGTGGAGTTGATTTGAGACATGTGTGACACCTATTCCACATGGTGGAGTTGATTTGAGACATGTGTGACACCTATTCCACATGGTGGAGTTGATTTGAGACATGTGTGACACCTATTCCACATGGTGGAGTTGATTTGAGACATGTGTGACACCTATTCCACATGGTGGAGTTGACTTCAGAGACATGTGTGACACTTATTCCACATGGTGGAGTTGACTCCAGAGCACATGTGGTCCTCCCACCTCAACTAGAGATGGGAAAAGTTCAAAGATAGCTGCACATGTTAGGGACTTGTATAGCAAGTACCAGGACACCCAAGTCTGTGTGCTGGTCATAACAACAAGAAATGTGCCTGTGACGGTTCAGGATCAGATATACTCAGTGGCAATCAGATGCTTTTGAAATTATTTATTGCAACTGGGTCAACTTGGGCAATATGTGCAAGACTGGTCTCACAACCCATAGATGCACAAAAGCAAACAATGGAACATCTGCCAGTCAGTACAGAATCTTTCCTGCCTGGTTTGGATCTAAAGCCAACCCAGATTCACAAAATATGACCAGGTTTCTCAGTGAAAGTGAAGGTGGTAGGTAAACGTGTCACTGATCATCACATCCCTAGTGTGTTGTTCAGTCACTGAAAAGATGATGAACCTGACATATCTATCCTCAATATGCCACAGTGGCATGTGAATGGGATTACTTTACTGAGAGATATATGAAAGATTTCACCTTGGAAAAACATCACCATTGGAGACAACACTTGAAAGCCCAGCTGACAATGCCCAGCAGGACAACAACCATCTAGTCGATATTTTGCTAAACACCTCAAATCAAAAGCAACAGTAGCTGATCTCTAAACCATTTTGTTCATACTTTTTGAAACATAGAAATGTCATGACATTATCTAATATATACAGTAATAAAAGGTCAAGATAGACCCACGGCAGATAGCACAGTTGGGGCGTGAAGTACCTGGCCATATATTCTAGGTCATGGCATAAGGTTGGGTGTCTTACCTTCTGAAGACAATTGTGAAAATGATACAGTACCCATGGTTTAGGCTGCACTGACATACACTGAGGAGTACAGGCCAGAAACAGAAATCCCACCCTACTGGGAATTGAACTCTGACCACTGTTTTAGTAGGCAATCCCACTAACAGCTTTGCCGCTGCAGCTCCTTTATGGTAACACTAGATTCACAATGTAACTTACCAAAATCTTTTTATTAATACAGTGAGCTAGCGGCAGCCAGTTAAAGACTTCAGTGAACAGTTCACAAAGCTGTAATGAATATCTGAAGGACTAAGTCATGGAAAAACTGTTTTGTATCTCTTGGAATCTATATAACTATGGTGTTTTATATTGTCATATTACTTATACTAATGGAGAATAAAAGTGAGGCTTGGGAAATGACTTTCTTGTGACAAAAATAAAACCAACTTGGGAAGTCCTCGAACACAATTAACATATAAAGGACAAACTAGCTGTGAAAGAAATTTAAAGAGCGAAGTACTCTTGACACATCAAATGACATATCAATGTTCTGAAAACCATAACAGAGGAATGACAAAAGAGCTAGTGAATGTCAAAGACATAAATGGACACATGAAGATACAGTTAGGATACAGCACGGCAGAATATAGAATCTATGCCCCAGACTGACTACTGGGGATCTCTGCACTGCATAGATGGAACTGGATGACAATGATATTGTCAAAAAGTTTAGTAACCATTTCTCCGATGCTCTCTATTGAAAGAGGTGTGAGACCGGGATATGTAATGTCTTCAGATCTGTTTTCCCTGTACAGTGAAAATATTTTCAGAAATATAGAAGATATGGAAGGAATCAACATTGGGGGATGATACATCAATAACATTAGCTATGCAGATGATACAGTCTTGATTGCAGACAGTGAACAGGACCTGCAACATTTAGTAGATGCAGTTGTTGCACACAGTGAACAACTAGGGTTAGAATTGAATAGTAAGACACAGATTATGGTCATCACTGGGAAGAAGGAAATACCACAATGTGATATTCGAGTAAATGGGCATATTCTTAAGCAAGTGAATCGGTACAGTTATCTGGGAACAGTCATAACATCTGATGGGAGATATCTTGAAGAGATTATAACAAGAATTGCTATTGCAAAGGTTGCCTTTGCAAGATGAAAAACATACTGACCAATAAATAAAAAGATATCAACTAAAACAAGAAAAAGAGTGTTGAAGTGCTGCATAGAACCTGTACTTTTGTATGGATGTGAAGCGTGGACAATGAGCAGTCAAGCTGAAAAACATCTGATGGCTGTGGAAATGTGGTTTCTGAGAAAAAAGAAAAGAATACCATGGACAGACAGAAAAACCAATGAACAAGTCCTTCAAGAAACAAATGAAGATCGTAAACTGATTAGAGTCATTAGACGTAACAGTCAAAATTTTTGGGGCATGTTATGAGAAGAAATGACTTGGAAAACTTAATGACAACTGGCAAGATCGAAGGGAAGAGAGTAAGCGAAAGACTAAGAAATAAATACTTGGATGGCTTGGCCGAGACAGGAACATGGAGCTGATCCACGACTCTGGTGATCAAGTGAGATGGCAAAACATGACTGCCCACACTTATTGGCATGGCACATGATGGATGGATGGATGCTCTAAAGAACTAGTATAGATAATTTGCCTCATCAAACAAACATACTAAAGTAATTTGAAAACAATTATAAAAAGGATACTTTGACTTGACTTCCCCTTCGAATCCATACATCTGATTCATTGTTAAACTTTCATGATTGCCTGTGAAATTAAGAGGACACAAATACTATAAAACATAATGTTACAGTGAAGTCTACATGTGAAGGCTGGTGCAAATGTATACATATTTCATTGTGAAGTCTGCATGTAAAGAGGCCGTGAAACAACTGTTTCAAACAAATATATACTTTAATGTGATGCCTGCATGTAATGAATGTTGTAATTGTATACATATTTTGCTGTGAACTCTGCATGTAATGGCTGTTTTAAATGTTTACATATTTCATTGTGAACTCTGCATGTAATGGCTGTTTTAAACATATCCATACTTCACAGTGAAGCCTGCATGTAATGACTTATAAATGTTTACATATTTCATTGTGAACTCTGCATGTAATGGCTGTTTTAAACATATCCATACTTCACAGTGAAGCCTGCAAGTAATGACTTGTGAAATATACACATTTTTGATGTTCTGCTACTGCTGTTGTAACCTTTGTAAACTGCTGTTATGCAAGTCAAAATAATTACTGCAGCAAAAATCTGTATGAAATCAATGTTGTGGTCACAACTGCAACCATCTTCTAAATTATAATAAAATGATATACCTTCAATCTTATGCTTGAGACAAACTGTATAAGGCTTACATGTAGAGCAACTCACCTCTGGCCATGAAAAAATGTTTGGGGTACAGCAACTTGTAGCTGAGCAGAGTCATAATGCACTCTACAGAGAATGATCCTCTGTCAACAAAATCTCCGTTGAATAGCTGATAGTTCAAGTTAAGAAAAATCCATCCAGATAGCTGCAGACTGAAGCTGCTAATTGTATCTAATGGAAACTACCCTACAATTACGACATGTAATTTTTATATAACAAACAAGCAACAATAACAGTAGCTACAGCAGATCAAAAATCTTCCGGGTGTAAACAGTAATAGGTTTAAAGCTGATTTCACAAAATCAACATGTTGCTTGTTGATTAGTATTCGCATTCAAGTTAATATTACAGAATACAATGACAAATGCTATATATATATATATATATATATATATATATATATATATATATATATATATATATATATATATATATATATATACACACATACATATATATTTGCATATCCCTTACAGGACGTTGCAGTCAACATTAGCATTTTTCAGCTGCTGTTGATGTACTAGGCAAGATTACGCTCAGTAGTTTGCCATTGCTTTCTGAGCGACTGGCTCACATACCCCGTAAGTTACCATTATGAGCTGGACAGGCTAGACGCAACCGACCCCTCACTGCTACTCCTCCTCCACCCCTTAGACCAGACTTTCCCACCAAAACAGCGACCATAACATGGAAACCGTATTAGCAGTATTATAGGATGGATACCCGGAGGAAATCGGTGGTGCCGCACCACATTTACTAAGAACAAAGAAGGAGGCGCGTGTGGTGCAGGGAGGAGCGGTAGTTTTTTTTGTAAATGCAAAGGAGGTGTGAGGGGATATAACTCTTGAATAAATAATCAAGTATAATTTTTTTTTAACTATTACGTCCCTTTATATCAAGTAAAATGTATGCAGTATGAACTTTAAAAAAATATGTTTAATAAAGAAAGTTACTAAATAAACTAGCATAATAAATTAGAAAAACAAACTAAATAACAAAGCATCATACAGAATATAGCAAATTAAATATAAATAACATTATACATTTCTTTTTTAAAAAAAAACAATGAGATACCAAACAGTGTTAATAAAACAAACCAAGTAACTAAGATAAGACAGTCAGTCAGAAAGTGATATAAACTTAAAAAGGATACATATGGATTTTCTTCTGAAGGTTTGCCATTCATTTTGAAGATATTTAACAAATCATAAAACTGGCCATGGATGTCCCCACAAATTGTAAACTTTGATTTCTGAAAGTGAACAATGGCAATCGATTCATTAATAAATACAGTTAAATGTACACATGAATAAATATGCTCTAGGGAGCGGGGGGTGAGAGAAAGGAGAGGTGAATGATGAAAAGGTTGTTTCCATCTATCAACTAGAATGTCTGATGAGAAAGTTGTTCCCATACATGAACCAGAATAACAGACCAGGCCACAAACATTACTGAGGTCTTAGAAGGAAGGTATGAATGAGGGGCTACAGCCTTCTTCTAGGCTGTAAGGAATGCAACGATAAAAGAATCAACAAAAGCCTTCATATAAAAGATAAACAAATGATAAAAGCTTGATGATCACCAATTAATAAGACCCACAAAGTGAACAGCTTATAAAGTGTTGTTAGCAAATGATAACCTAGAATATAAAGTAAGCAACTGCAACAGTCCTATATTCTTAGAGAAAAGCAACATTTAAAACAAGAACTATGGTTTTAACAGGGAAGTGGTTGGCAGAGCATCAAGTTATAGAAATCTGAACAGTTATTAACATGCACACTTATGTTTACAAATAATATGGCTCATAAATAACTCAACAATATCAGTGATCTAAAATGGACATATGAATCAATACAATTCCCTGCAGTTACAAATTTTTGTTCAAATGCAGACATGAATCAATACAGCTCCCTGCAGTTAAAAGTGCTAGCACAAGAGATGACTGAGGATAAATATAACCCAGCAGGCACACATTTACACAGATGGTTCTGGAATTAGAAAAGAAGGATATAGCAACCTCGTAAGACACAGCAGTTACAGGCAAGAGGATTGACTTCATTTCACCAGCTTCCATCCCACATTACTTGTCCTTCTTTCGGCGGAGCGGCCTGCCAAAAGCATCACACAGAGCATGAATTCCTTTGGTCTAGTGACGACCCTTGGAGGTTTCCACACAACCCCCCCCCCCCCCCCAAATGAATTTGTGAACCGAATGACAGTCCAAAAATAAATTCACGGTCTTTGTAGAGTGAGGAAAGTAGCTAGTCCACCTCACCATACAAGGACCCCCCCCCCCCCCCCAAATCACTCAACTGACAAAACAATGGCAATATAATCTGAAAGGGTGTTTCAACTGGATGAAACTATAATATGATTTGATAATCTTCACATCATCAGACCAAAAACCAACAGACAAGGTCAACTTAAACTGCAGATCTCTCAAGGATGCAGTTCAAACCACAAGAGATGAATGTCCATTGCCCTCTGGTTACTACCTTCCCACAGTGGAATTTCTGGGTATGAGAGAATGGAAGCCTTGTCTAAATGTGGCAGCAGAATGGAAGTTCGGCTACCTGCTGTCAAACTGGAAAGCAAAAACCATCATCTGCAGCAAATGTACCTTTCAGAGGAAGGAAAATACAGACATGGACAACAGACCATTCATAAACTGCAAAAATAAACTAGCATCTGTCTACTCACATCTGGGACATCAATGTAAACTAGTGATTCCTGCTGGCTGAAGATCTTTTTGGCCTGTATCAAAATCTGAAAAAGAAATATTTCTTGCATGTTGAAATATGACTAAATACAATAACAATTCTTCAACAGAGAATTCTGACAACAGGGATTTAAATGACATTATTAACAATAACACAATTTAAAAAAAAAATAAAATAAATGGAAAAGTAATTGGAAGTAAAAACCAACAGCAAGTTATAAACTGCTGTTTATTTCTATGAGACAACCACAAAACATTAATAACGATAAAAATAAGCACATTTCGTACTAGACCATCACAGCTTTCTGTCCTGTTCTAACTATATCCTACACCACAGCTGAATTATGGAATTTTGGACAGATTTTCTGTAACTACAGGGTGTCCTTCAGTATCACTGGGTTAGTCATCATGGCCAATGTGAAGCCTGGATAACATATAAGCTTTCATATCTGAGGCCACTTGATAGGGCAGGTATACACAGGAGAAACTAGGAGTGTTGAACACGGGAATTACTGATGCTTGTACCATCATTACGAACGAGGCCACAGTTGTGCTGTGACCAGTACACTTGCCTACCAGCCCAGTGGCCGTGTGTATTTCCCCATCGGCACTGGAATTTGTTTGTTTCATTGACCTGGGCCCCTAGGTAGACCCAGCCTAAATTGATTGCCATTAAATGTTCTGGAAAGTCAAGGCAGGCAGTATAATACTGACCACATCATCCATCTAACACCGATAGGTCTATACAAACATGGGGCTAGCACCATATACCCAATGTGCTTACAAGCATGTAAAAGCACTGACCACCTTAACTTGCTATATCAACTAGCATATGTTGGAATGAATATATGGATATTAGTTTACATTGTGTACTGACCACCTTAACTTGCTATATCAACTAGCATATGTTGGAATTAATATATGGATATTAGTTTACGTTGTGTACTGACCACCTTAACTTGCTATATCAACTAGCACATGTTGGAATGAATATATGGATATTAGTTTACGTTGTGTACTGACCACCTTAACTTGCTATATCAACTAGCATATGTTGGAATGAATATATGGATATTAGTTTACATTGTGTACTGACCACCTTAACTTGCTATATCAACTAGCATATGTTGGAATGAATATATGGATATTAGTTTACATTGTGTACTGACCACCTTAACTTGCTATATCAACTAGCATATGTTGGAATTAATATATGGATATTAGTTTACGTTGTGTACTGACCACCTTAACTTGCTATATCAACTAGCACATGTTGGAATGAATATATGGATATTAGTTTACATTGTGTACTGACCACCTTAACTTGCTATATCAACTAGCATATGTTGGAATGAATATATGGATATTAGTTTACATTGTGTACTGACCACCTTAACTTGCTATATCAACTAGCATATGTTGGAATTAATATATGGATATTAGTTTACGTTGTGTACTGACCACCTTAACTTGCTATATCAACTAGCATATGTTGGAATGAATATATGGATATTAGTTTACATTGTGTACTGACCACCTTAACTTGCTATATCAACTAGCATATGTTGGAATGAATATATGGATATTAGTTTACATTGTGTACTGACCACCTTAACTTGCTATATCAACTAGCATATGTTGGAATGAATATATGGATATTAGTTTACGTTGTGTACTGACCACCTTAACTTGCTATATCAACTAGCATATGTTGGAATGAATATATGGATATTAGTTTACATTGTGTACTGACCACCTTAACTTGCTATATCAACTAGCATATGTTGGAATGAATATATGGATATTAGTTTACATTGTGTACTGACCACCTTAACTTGCTATATCAACTAGCATATGTTAATGAATATATGGATATTAGTTTACGTTGTGTACTGACCACCTTAACTTGCTATATCAACTAGCATATGTTGGAATGAATATATGGATATTAGTTTACGTTGTGTACTGACCACCTTAACTTGCTATATCAACTAGCACATGTTGGAATGAATATATGGATATTAGTTTACGTTGTGTACTGACCACCTTAACTTGCTATATCAACTAGCACATGTTGGAATGAATATATGGATATTAGTTTACGTTGTGTACTGACCACCTTAACTTGCTATATCAACTAGCATATGTTGGAATGAATATATGGATATTAGTTTACGTTGTGTACTGACCACCTTAACTTGCTATATCAACTAGCATATGTTGGAATGAATATATGGATATTAGTTTACATTGTGTACTGACCACATTAACTTGCTATATCAACTAGCATATGTTGGAATGAATATATGGATATTAGTTTACGTTGTGTACTGACCACCTTAACTTGCTATATCAACTAGCATATGTTGGAATGAATATATGGATATTAGTTTACGTTGTGTACTGACCACCTTAACTTGCTATATCAACTAGCATATGTTGGAATGAATATATGGATATTAGTTTACGTTGTGTACTGACCACCTTAACTTGCTATATCAACTAGCATATGTTGGAATGAATATATGGATATTACTAGTTTACATTGTGTACTGACCACCTTAACTTGCTATATCAACTAGCATATGTTGGAATGAATATATGGATATTAGTTTACGTTGTGTACTGACCACCTTAACTTCCTATATCAACTAGCATATGTTGGAATGAATATATGGATATTAGTTTACGTTGTGTACTGACCACCTTAACTTGCTATATCAACTAGCATATGTTGGAATGAATATATGGATATTAGTTTACGTTGTGTACTGACCACCTTAACTTGCTATATCAACAAGCATATGTTGGAATGAATATATGGATATTAGTTTACGTTGTGTACTGACCACCTTAACTTGCTATATCAACTAGCATATGTTGGAATGAATATATGGATATTAGTTTACATTGTGTACTGACCACCTTAACTTGCTATATCAACTAGCATATGTTGGAATGAATATATGGATATTAGTTTACGTTGTGTACTGACCACCTTAACTTGTTATATCAATAACCATAAGTTGGAATTCATATATGTGCCACGTAGCGGTTGAGGCAAGAGTCAATGATTTAGATTGGATAAGAAAATAGTGGCAGAAAAATAAAGTGAGTCACCGTACAGCGCAAGAATACAATAGTTGCTGGATGATGTCACAAGGACTACTTTAGGTTACTATAGGAGAGAAAGTCTGACAACATGCAGTCGACGGTTTTGAGAACATGAAAGGAGAAGCAAGTCCAGAATGACAACAGCGGGATTTCAACATCAGTAGTTAAATGAAAGACTTTAGGAATATGGCAAGGAACAATACAACAAAAGGAGGAAAACAAGGGCACGACTGATAGTAGAGAAGACGACTGGCAGAAGGACGTCACAATTTGCCGAAATACGAAAATGGAATGGCGTCATAACTGATTGGTTCAATGTCAAGTCGAAGTGTAAGTTACATTGCTTAGCAAACAAGGAACCTTAGATAGTGATGGAGCGATGAATAAGGTAATGTTGATGCACCGTTAATTTACATACAAAATGAAATCGAGCTTAGCCACTATAGGAATTACATATAGCTTATTGATTGTCATTATATTTTGACTGCCTTCAATGCGATTTGGGAACTGTCAATTATTGTTATTAATATTAGTATTAGTATGTGCGGTCAATCCACCTGAATAAAGTAAAAGTTTGAAGTGGAACATTATTGTCACTGCAATCATTTGTATTGGAGTTTTAAGTTGGTTCACGTTTGGATCTGCTAGTTTGGTTTCAAGGGACAGCAAGCGTCAATTCACATATATTGCACAGGATCATTCTCAGCAATATGGATATTAGTTTACATTGTGTACTGACCATCTTAACTTGCTATATCAACTAGCATATGTTGGAATATATGGATATTTTACATTGTGTACTGACCACCTTAACTTGTTGTATCAACTAGCATATGTTGGAATATATGGATATTTTACATTGTGTACTGACCACCTTAACTTGCTGTATCAACAAGCATATGTTGGAATTAATATATGGATATTAGTTTACGTTGTGTACTGACCACCTTAACTTGCTGTATCAACTAGCATATGTTGGAATATATGGATATTTTACATTGTGTACTGACCACCTTAACTTGCTCTATCAACAAGCATTAGCCCCGGGAAAGTTAACCCGGTCAACAAATGCCTGCAGAAGTCGGATGTGTCGGCCTAACGGCGCAAGAATGCAGCTCTGCTGTAAACAGGCACAACACAATCACATCCGAAAAAAAACTCCGGATGAACGCAGAAGAAGAAGAACAAGCATTAGTTTACATTGTGTACCGAAAAAGTAGCTGACATACTGAGGAAGTTATGTAAATAAATTTGCATTCTGCCGTTCCGAAGAGTTATATAAAGTGCTATCATAACATGACAAACTACATTAACCAGAACAAAACAAGACAGCTCTAATAAACATCATCAAGTATGCTTTCACAAGACAAGACAGCTCTAATACACATCATCAAATATGCTTTCACAAGACAAAACAGCTCTAATAGACTAATACACATCATCAATTATGCTATCACAAGACAAGACAGCTCTAACACACATCATCAAGTATGCTATCACAAGACAAGACAGCTCTAACACACATCATCAATTATGCTATCACAAGACAAGACAGCTCTAACACACATCATCAATTATGCTATCACAAGACAAGACAGCTCTAACACACATCATCAAGTATGCTATCACAAGACAAGACAGCTCTAACACACATCATCAAGTATGCTATCACAAGACAAGACAGCTCTAATACACATCATCAAGTATGCTATCACAAGACAAGACAGCTCTAACACACATCATCAAGTATGCTATCACAAGACAAGACAGCTCTAACACACATCATCAAGTATGCTATCACAAGACAAGACAGCTCTAACACACATCATCAATTATGCTATCACAAGACAAGACAGCTCTAACACACATCATCAATTATGCTATCACAAGACAAGACAGCTCTAACACACATCATCAATTATGCTATCACA
Organism: Cepaea hortensis; assembly: GCA_963921405.1. NCBI lineage: Eukaryota > Metazoa > Mollusca > Gastropoda > Stylommatophora > Helicidae > Cepaea > Cepaea hortensis. The sequence goes on from OY992894.1 coordinate 54,063,381, forward strand.
AGACAAGACAGCTCTAACACACATCATCAAGTATGCTATCACAAGACAAGACAGCTCTAACACACATCATCAAGTATGCTATCACAAGACAAGACAGCTCTAACACACATCATCAAGTATGCTATCACAAGACAAGACAGCTCTAACACGCATCATCAAGTTTGCTATCACAAGCCGCTGCAGCAGCTCTTGCTCATCAAGACTATGATCCAGGTTCAATCCCCAGCAGTGGCTTGAGGCTGTATGGTCCTAGGTTCCACCCAGCTTCATAAAATGTCTACCAGATTATTTTCTGAATGTTCTAGAAAGGAACTGGCCACCTCACTTCATTATACCCGGGACTACCTTTCAGGCTTTCACAATATTTGTTCTTTGTTAACCTCACTTAACACAATTATTGAAACCTGGACCAACGCAGCAGTTTTTGTTCATGATGTCTATGAAGGTTTCCACTCAGGCATTGAAACAAGATAAGTCCATTCCTCCTTAGTTGGATCGCCGGAGCTATCTTCCAGCAGAAAGTAGTTTTCAGATGTGGCAGTTGGACTTCGGAACCAAAAAATATATCCTGGCCTACCACAGGAATCACCATTATCTCCAGTGCTTTTCAACGCCTAACACTGTAAGAATTACCGGCGAGCAGATCAGAGGACCGGGGAGGACATTGCCGTATGCCGACAATGTGTTAGTGTATCGTCAGGGTAAGGATAGAGATTGAATGGCTGTGGATCTACAAACAGAACTAAATCGCATAAGCACTTGGTGTGTGGAATCTGGGGCAATGATCAACCCAACGAAGGCAACGCCTACATTGTAAGAATTACTGGCGAGCAGATCAGAGGACCGGGGAGGACATTGTCATATGCCGACGATGTGTTAGTGTATCGTCAGGGTAATAGAGATTGAGTGGCTGTGGATCTACAAACAGAACTAAATCGCATAAGCACCTGGTGAGTGGAATCTGGGGCAATGGTTAACCCAACGAAGGCAGCAGTGACATGGTTCTCTTTGAATTACCATATTGTCAACACTCCAACACCAACTGTAAATCTGGGTTCAGAGACTGTGAAAAGAATGCATGCAATGAACTACCTCAGGATACGTTTTGATCGAAATCTTGCCTATCATGCGCACATAGACTGGGTGATAACAAAGGCCAAGCGAGGTTTGGCTGCGATGCGAGAGATGGCAGCGGCAAACTGTGAGCAATGCCATTAATGTCTCCTGTACGAGGGTGTGGTCCTTTCTGGTTTGGAGTATGCCGTGGTGACCCTGGCTACCAGCTGTAAGCAGATGGAAAGGATACAGAACAAAGCTATGCATATTATTCTTGGATGTACAAGAGATACGGCATGCAGGACGATGCGCTACCTTCTTGATTTTCCAACCATTGGGGACAGAATACAAATTGGCAGAGCACGTGCCTATATCAGAGTCAACACAAACACACAACATCCACTGCACAGTGAAATTAAGAAGGTAAAGGGCAGCAGGTGAAAAAGAGGAAAGTCGTGGATGGGTCAAGCCGAAGACATTCTTCAGCAGGTGTGTTCACTTGAGGACTTAGAACCTGGCGAGGAGTGGGTATAAATGCCAACAGATTATAACTGAAGCATAACTCTATCAACACTATCTCATAAAATGGGCCCCAGAGAATGTCCCAGGTCAGATGGTATTGACACAATCCAGTGAGTATTGTTTACTGACAGAAACATCAACCTAGAGCCACACTACCAATATGCCACTATAACATGAAAACAGTTTTTTTTTACCTGGCATACATATTTCTTTGGAAGCTTCTTCTGCTCTTTGTAAGCTTCCAGGAGATCATCAACAAACTGTTTAGTCACTGTGTCGTCTTGTAAATGTGGTCCATCATAGCTTGGTTCAATTACTGACAGACCACAGAAAATCAAAAAAATGTGCCTCAGTTAATCTTTCACCAGTCACTTCCTTAACTAAACAAACAAGTTTCACTGAAATATATTTAAATGTAAAACAAACCTATAACAAGCTACCCTGTGCAGCTTGTAAATCGATTTCACTTCTACTAAATACCTCACCTCCGCACCTATAATTTCCACCAGTGACCTGTCTTGTCTGCATCAACATTGAAACAGAGCACCAACATTCAAGCTAGGATCTGAAAGATGCTGAATGCTGCTGGAGTATATGTTGGTGGAGTTTCACAGAAATGCCAACAAATCAAACTGACTGTCAAGCTTGAGATGACAGGATAATTATGGAAGTACTACTGTATAGATCAGCAACATTGATAACGACTAAAATGATTACTGATTGAAATGGTATGACAAAACTAGGAATATGGAGCTCGTGGAGAGAACTAGACAAATATAAGAGAATCAAGTGGTAAAGAAAAGACACTGGCGCTGCATGAGACATACACTGAGAAAACGTGACAAAAGTGTCATTAGACATGCCGGTACTTTTGCCTTAATTCACCCCAAACAAATGTCACCAGCTATATTTAGGGTCACCAGCTATATTTAGCACTGACGGTGATCTCCACTGTTTGGGTACAGTGCGTGTCAGTGCGTTTCAATTGCTCCAGTGTTTCTTTGCTTTGGCAACCATTTCTGTGTGAGTGTGTGTGTCTGTCTCATCATGAGTTTTCTGGGAACTGGTAGCAGCTGTCCACGACAAGCAGAGTAGCGTTGCTTTTCTGCAGCATCATGGTATCTTACATTCTGCTAGACGCTTTTCTCATAATCATGTCATGGTGCTATCGCTGACTGAGCGTCAGAAATGATGGAGATGTCGACATTCACCATATCAGCAGGACATCCCGCTGAGACAAGGAACATGGCTGCAAGGCTCGCGTCTCCCGTACAGACAGATAATTCTTTTTGTATACTGCTGGTCTCAAGAGTTGACAAGTATTTCATTTTGCCAATTACAGTTGGGGGTCACCGAGAGCAACTTTTAACTGGAGTAATCACCTACGAGAGGTTTGTGCCAACAAACTGTTAGTCAATCCGGTAGTAATCGGAGAACCAAATACCACTGTCGAGATAGATGAGAGCCTATTTACAAGGTGCAAACATCATGTGGGACGAGTGTTTCCACAACAGTGGGTATTTGGTGGCATCTGTCGTGAAACAGCCGACTGCTTTATGTTCTGTGTTCCAGACAGAACAGCAGCAACGCTTCTGCCGCTGATCAGGACACACATTCGGCCTGGCACAACTGTAGTCTCCGACCTCTGGCGTGCTTACTTACGACGGAATTGGAAGTATTCCCGAATTGATGCATCTCACAGTCAACCACTCCCACAACTTTGTGGACCCTACCACCAGTGCAAGTACTCAATGCATCGAGTGCATGTGGAGAACGGCCAAGGAGAGAAACAAGAGGCAGAATGGAACATACAGGCATCTACTAGAGTCCTACATGTGCGAATTCATGTGGCGTCGACGGACTAAATGTGCTGGACTCGATGTGTTCAACAACATTCTTGCTGACATTGTTCGATTCTGGCCACCACAAGAATAGCACACCGCATTGATCATTGCACACTTGATAAAATTGTGCAACGAGCTACGGCGCAACACAGGGAATCCCTGGATGTACGGCGCAACACAGGGAACCCCTGGATGTAACGTAATACCCTGGGATTCCGTTTGTTTGGGGTGAATTAAGGCAAAAGTACCAAAATGCCTTATCCAGAGGGCAAAAGAAATAGTGGAAGACTTTATTTAAAGCACAAGAAGGTAAGTAGAGACATAGAGACAATGACAAATGTGGGGAAGAAGACATGGACGGAGCTGAGTGGGATAGCCTAGGATAAAAATATGGGGAAGACATGGTCAGAGCTGAGTGGGATAGCCTAGGATCAGATGGCCTGCAGTGAGCTGGTTGAGGACCCATGCCCCAATGGAGGATAAAGGGCGATGAACAATCAGAAACACAGTGGTTGATTCCTCCACAGAACAGCAGAAGATTGGCAATTGTATCTGTCACAGTTAATCATTTGAGATTATGTTCAGCAGCAGCAACAACAACAACAAAGCAGTCACCAAAAAAAAAAAAAAAAAAACTGTACACAAAATTAACAATATTTTTGAAACAAACTGTACAGAAAACTGAGGACTATAATTGAAACATCGAACCCAAAACTGAGGATTATACTTAAAACAAACTGTGCCCAAAACTGAGGACTACACTTGAAACACTGTACCAAATACTGAAGACTGTACTTGAAATAAACTGTATACAAAACTGAAGACTATACTTGAAACACTGTACCCAAAGCTGAAGACTATACTTGAAACACTGTACCCAAAACTGAAGACTATACTTGAAACACTGTACTCAAAACTGAGGACCATACTTGAAACACTCTATCCAAAACTGAGGACCATACTTGAAACACTCTATCCAAAACTGAGGGCCATACTTGAAACACTCTATCCAAAACTGAGGACCATACTTGAAACACTCTATCCAAAACTGAGGACCATACATGAAACACTCTATCCAAAACTGAGGACCATACTTGAAACACTCTATCCAAAACTGAGGACCATACTTGAAACAAACTGTAGCCAAAAGTGAGGCTTACACTTGAAATAAACTGTAGCCAAAACTGAGGACTATGCTTGAAACACTGTACCAAATACCGAAGACTGTACTTGAAATAAACTGTACCCAAAACTGAGGACTATACTTGAAACACTTTACTCAAAACTGAGGACCATACTTGAAACACTCTATCCAAAACTGAGGACTATACTTGAAACACTGTACCCAAAAGTGAGGCATATACTTGAAATAAACTGTACCCAAAACTGAGGACTATACTTGAAACACTGTACCAAATACCGAAGACTGTACTTGAAATAAACTGTACCCAAAACTGAGGACTATACTTGAAACACTGTACCAAATACCGAAGACTGTACTTGAAATAAACTGTATACAAAACTGAGGACTACACTTGAAACACTGTACACAAAACTGAGGACCATACTTGAAGCACTCTATCCAAAACTGAGGACCATACTTGAAACACTCTATCCAAAACTGAGGACCATACTTGAAACACTCTATCCAAAACTGAGGACCATACTTGAAACACTCTATCCAAAACCGAGGACCATACTTGAAACAAACTGTAGCCAAAATTGAGGCTTATACTTGAAATAAACTGTAGCCAAAACTGAGGACTATACTTGAAACACTGTACCAAATACCGAAGACTGTACTTGAAATAAACTGTACCCAAAACTGAGGACTATACTTGAAACACTGTACCCAAAACTGAGGACTACACTTGAAACGTGAACCAAATACCGAAGACTGTACTTGAAATAAACTGTACCCAAAGCTGAGGGCTATACTTGAAACACTACCAAATACCGACGACTGCACTTGAAATAAACTGTATACAAAACTGAGGACTACACTTGAAACACTGTACACAAAACTGAGGACCATACTTGAAGCACTCTACTCAAAACTGAGGACTATACTTGAAACACTGTACCCAAAAGTGAGGCCTATACTTGAAACACTGTATCCAAAAGTGAGGCCTATACTTGAAACACTGTACCTAAAACTGAAGACTATACTTGAAACAAACTGTACACAAAACAGGACTATTCTTGAAACACTGTAACCAAACCTGAGGACTATACTTGAAACACTGTACCCAAAATTTAAGACTATACTTGAAACAAACTGTAAACAAAACTGAGGACCATACTTGAAACACTCTATCCAAAACTGAGAACTATACTTGAAACACTGAATCCAAAACTGAGGACCATACTTGAAACACTGTACCCAAAACTGAGGACTTTTCTTGAAACAAACCGTACCCAAAACTGAGGATTATACTTGAAATATCCTGCACCCAAAACTAATAATATATTTGGAATAGCCTTACAAAAAAACTGAGTGAGTGATATCAACGTCTCCATGCAGTGAGCGAGATAGGAGACTTCCAATCATCAGAAGAGGTAACTTCCACAAATGTGTCAGCCTCTGGTGTCTCTGTGGCAAAGCCACCTGTCTCGTACTCAGAAGGTTGTGTGTTCATTTTCAGACTTTGTCATGTGGTTCTCGACTGTTGTTTTTTCCTGAGAACCCTGGGCATCATCGTCAGTGCTACGGAGTTTGTGTTTACCAAGTTAATGATATTCTGTGGTATTCCATAATGTTTCATAAATATCCAAAGAGATTGATTGATTGATTGATTTAGGAATTGACATCACAGAATTCGGGGCATTCCCATAAGTGCTCCGTCCCCATCCTCAGCAGCCAGCGAAGAGTTCCAACACTAATAGTACCAGTAGCAATCTGATTATATGTCCATCTTGCCTTTCCTCTGAGCGTTGGCCAGATCCCCTCGTCACTCCTCGCTGTCTCATTCTTGCCAGACCATGGTAATCCATTTGCTCCTCCGAGGTGTACACGTGCTCCCACAAGGCCGCAACCACGCCTGCCTTGTCATGTATCAATACTCCACCAAGTTCTGCAGAGCCAGCCAATCTGTCCGCCTGTTCATTTCCCAGCACACCGGCATGCCCTGGAGAAAAGATCCAGGCGATGCTTGTCACCCGTGACCTCCGAAGCGAAGCAAGTCACTCCGCACGAAGCCTGCCCGTCCTCACCCTCGTCAGCATGCTTTCTGAAGAGATTCCCTATCAATGCTATCAAGGGACATTTCTGAGTTTACAAATTCAATATAAAGTGGTGAGCCATTGTCAATGCTTTGTTCTATTATAATCACGGTGTATCTGTCTGATCTATGTGGTTGGAAGCAGGGCTTTTCATTCCTTAGTTGTCTGTCAATGACGTCTCGTAATCTCTCCAGATTAATATCTCCAGCTTAATATCACCCCAGGAACAGATAGTAAAATTATTCCTCTATAATTTTCACACTACAGTAGGTTCCCCTTCTTTGGCAGCTTTGCCAAATATCCTTTTCTCAAGTCTGCTGATATTTCCCTAGATTCTGCTAAATAATCTGTGCAGTAGTTCATGGTCATCTGGACCAGCCTGGTGGTTTCGGGCTAAAATCTCCTGAGGAAACATTTTGTTCATGACATGGACTCTGCACCCATATTAGCAGGATCCAGGAGGGAAGCAAATAACAACACTAACCCACCATGCATGGTGTAAGAGGTGATTGAGGAGGGTTGTCGCAAGACTGGCTGCCTCGTCCCACAGGACTTTAGCTGCCAAATCCAACCAACACAAGTCTCTAAAGGATTACTTCACTGGGAGATGATAGGCAAACACAGCAGCAGCAGAAGAAGAAGAAGAAGAAGAAGAAGAAGAAGAAGAAGAAGAAGAAGAAGAAGAAGAAGAAGAAGAAGAAGAAGAAGAAGAAGAAGAAGAAGAAGAAGAAGAAGATTTAGGATAGCCTCATGATAGCCAAAAAGTGAGTAAGTCGCCAGAATATCCTCACTGCACATCGAACCACTCGGTCAGTAAGTGCACAGGTTCCCTACTCAATATCTCCCTCAGTGTGTTGGGGTCAACGACACCAGTTCTGTGTTGACTGACTATTCTTCTTTGACTTTTCAAGATTTTCGTCGGTGTTACAAAGTTTCGTGCATTTGAGCTGAAACCTGTCTTGAGCTTTTCATTGGCATGTAGTGTGTCAGAAAATGTTCTAGGAGGTGTGACAGTCGGCATGATGCTGATCACATCATTACATTGAAGACTCACCTAGGCTATTTATGTCAATACTGTCTGCTACACACTTTCCATCGTCAGCAGCAATTGCTTTTTCAAAAGCAAGTCTTTTACATATTTTATTGCATTCATCAAATTTCATTCGTGCATCCTTATCACTTGGACGTGCCTTCGTCACCTGAAAAACAAACACACAACATCTGCAAGCTTGATAAACTATTACATAAAGCATAAAATTACATTCAACTTAAAAATGTTAATGATCGATACAGAACTCCAGGCAAACCCACAGATACTCCTCCCTCAGCAGATGTGTAGATGTTAATTGTTCCAGTAACCAGCTGCTTGTAAACACGTAAAATTCATCCTCTCATGTCCCTCACTGCTGGAACCACACTTAAATCCAAACTCCAGCATTCATAAATATATTGTTTCACTTGTCACTGTGTCTCAACTAGCAATCCAGTCTTCAAAATATCAAAAAAGTATCTTTTTTGTCCAACATGAGTGTTCCAACTACTGGCGTTCTTGAAGCCAGTAGGTTGGCTTGCTCACTGCCTCGGACTCCAGCACAATCTGGACAGAATATTCATGTTCGCCCTTGAAAGAGAGAAGTGTCTTTACTCGGTACCAACTTATGATAAACCTTTCCATGTTGAACTTTTCACAATACAGAGAATAAAATACTATAATTGCTCTGATCGTTTCAGTAAGAGTTATCGGTACTTTTGCTTTCTTTCACCCCAAACAAACTTTGCCAGCTATATTTAGAGTCACCAGCTATATTTAGCGCCGACGGTGATCTCCTCTGTGTTCGGATGGAGTGCGTGTCAGTGCATTTCAATTGCCCCACACCACAGTGTTGTTTCTTTGGGCTGTGGCAACCGTTTCTGTCTCCCTTCGATCCTCATTTGCATCGGTCCTGCAATCACTTTCCGGTTAGGGTTAGGGTTAGGATTAGGGGTAGGGTACACACACTAACCCTAACCCTACCCCCTAACCCTAACCGGAAAGTGAAAGAATAGCGCACCACCGCCGCCGCATAGAATTGCGCACCGAGCTACGGCGCAACACACGGAAACCCCCTGAATGTTCGGCGCAACACAGGGAACCCCTGGATGTGACGTCATACCCTGGGATTCCCTTTTGTTTGGGGTGAAAGAAAGCAAAAGTACCGAGTTATCTACCTCCAAGTCGCAGCTATCACTACCATCTCCATACTTGAGGTTGCACAATTATAGGCCCCATTCTGTTCAGCAGCAAACTCTGCCCTGACTCCAGTTGAGAAAACCCAACCAGATGTCTCTCCAAGGTGCACAGAACATATTACTGCAGCATCCCTGGTGGCATATTCATCTATCAGTTGTTGGATCTCCAAATCTACCAACCCATTATACCATTCTCTGCCCAATGTGATGACAAGCTGGTGTGTCTCCCATTGGTGTGCCCTGTATATCTGCTTAATTATGTTAATTTGCCTGATGGTATCTTTTATCTGCCCCATCTATAACTTTCCTCTCTTCAATCTGCTCCCTTTGATATCACTTCGGTTACCATGCAGTGGCCATCATCACGGGTGATTTGTAAATAAGCCTTGGCCTTTGTCAGTGCAAGTCAGTGATGTCAGCCTAGGCATATATCTCATCATTCTAATCAGACTAAATCGTGTACAAGCCTAGACAATTCAGACTCCTTCATTCCGTATTAATTCCAGCTTTACAGATTGTAAAGCAGAGAGGGTTTAAATATTTAAGCCATGCAAAATTACTGAGAGGACTAGAGGGTGAAACAATAAATCTGACAAATTGTTACAAGTGAGAAACAGTCTTCAATGATGCTAGGCCACATTTGTATTAAATAATAGTCTGCTTGGCATGATACTTATGACAAACTACAGTAAAATGTCACACCTCAATATTTCAATTTGTCACTTATTTTTATTTTCATGAAGTAATTCTTCAATTTCATATGGAATGAAAACCAACAAAAACAAATCATAATCTGTTCAAACTGCCTGGGTTATATATAGTTGGAATATTCATTGTAATCACTACTGATATGTCCATCATGTAATTTGATACACTAATATATATGAAATTAACTGACAGCATTATGGAGGTCATGGCAGCAACAAAAGCAGTAGCCTGGCTGCAGACAGACATTCACCCAGGCATGCTTTCTTAGTGACTCATTGATTGTGCTTAGGAAGACTGAGATAATCTGGGCTCAAAGACAGTGGGTGGAGTTTCTGAGGAGGTCAAGGCTGGCAAAAATCATCTCCATGTTTGTGCCAAAGTCAGACGATTCACAACACCAAGAACTTAAATTTGTGGAGATACATGAACATCTATGATGATGATGATGATGATAATGATGATGTTCCATCTGTGTAAACATTGTAGTTCTTGTTAAAGTTCAATTATACTGTTTAGTTCTAAAGGATTATATGTCCGTAATATTGTTTCACAGTTTCAGTTGTACAAGTCAAGTACTTTGGAAACGTTAATGTCATGGCACATGTTCATTTTGATGTTTTCCATCATCCCATAGCATGATGAAAGACTGACAAACAGCAAAAGACAGAAATAAGATGCTCGACAATCTTCTTCTTCTTCTTCTGCTGCGTTCATCTGGATTTTTTTTCCGGATGTGACTGCGTTGTGCCTGTTTACAGCAGAGCTGCGTTCTTGCGCCGTTAGGCCGACACATCCGACTTCTGCGGGCATTTGTTGACCGGGTTAACCTTCCCGGGGCTCGACAATCTGACATCATGGGATAGAGAAATATCTGCATCAGAAATGAGGGCAAAACTTGTGACAGGAGGCAGTGCACAAATGTGAAGACCGAATAAGCATGAGAAATAGTATTGATTGACACTCAGAATAGATTAACTGATTCTCTGCCGGAGACCGAATGGTCGGTTCTAGAGCCCAAATTTGGCACCCAAAGACCGACCTAACGGTTCCATATATATAGTGCTTTATTTGATCCATTTCTCCTTTTTACTCCACAATTTTTAGTGTCCCATTGATTTAAACTTTACAACGAAAGATTTTCATTCCGCCCGTGTGCAAAAACACGCATGGTCCCGTTTCATTAAGGAGAAATTGAGATTCGAAATGATTGTTGATATTTGTTGTGATTCGAAATTCGAAGTGACAATACCTTCTGGTTCTGGACCTCATATATTTTAATAAAATTACCGTTTTAAACAATTTTATATTATAGATTGTGATGTAAAGGACTTTGTGAAAGATTCTAAAACCAACCATGTGCAGTAGTCAGTTAATTATTTAGAAGACAGTCTAACAGAAGAAATCTTTTAGAAGAAATTTAGAAGAAATCTAACAGTGACAGTTCCTCAGAATATGCTGACTTATGCTTGTGCTAATGGGCCACACTTGTGCCACTAAATTTGCTTTGCCTATCACAAAGTATTTAAGGAGTATATAAATAATTCTCATCTCATCTCATCATGTTCCTCTTGTACCTTGCGGTGTCGAGGTGAAGTATAAACTTCGTGAGAGTGCCCGGTTATGGGCTTCGTATATCGACATTCCCATGGATTCTGTTATTCCCTCCGTCCAACGTTTACGTGGTCGGCCTCTTCCTCTGTTTCCATCTGGTCTGTACATCATTGCTTGTTGTGGCATGCTGTTGACTGGTAGCCTACTTGCATGGCCAAACCATTTGACTTGCTGCTTTCTAATAAAATCTAGAGCAGCTTTAACCCCCACTTTAGTCCTGATTTCTTCATTTCTGATCTTATCTCTTCTTTATACGTTGAGTATTCTTCTCAGGAACCTCATTTCTGTTGTTGTATAAATAATTAAATTTAGAATAATAATAATAATAACTAAATAGAAAATAGTGTTATATTGTTTGTCAGTACTCTACTCCTCAGTAATCTGCCTGATGTGTTCCTGACATTTTCCATTTTGTGTGAAAATTATGTGCTTCATAATTTTATGATTTCATTGTGTTTTATTCGTGTTATGGAGCAGTTCTTGTGATATTCTTGAACACAAGTGGTGTGTGTACCATTATTCACGAAATTTAACTGGATTAGCTGTGACGGATAGAAAATAACACCTTGGTAAGTGAATTTTTTTCATAATTTTTAACACTTTAATTTCAATTGTTATTACTAAACCTCTCATTATTGTCATAATATTTGTAACCTATCAATTAATTATTAACACTGTCACGTTCCCTGTGCAATCCTCTTTAATTTGAGATGTAATACAATACATCTGCTACCATTTTAAAAGCATTATTGTGACACACCCCTACTTCAAATTTTCTGCCTTGAATTTCTGTTTGGTCAGGACCACTTTTTTGTTTGTCAGGCAATCAGTTAAAGGAAAGAATCAGAGATCACAGAACACACCAGAATATATCAAAATTGACTGCCATAAGCACACTGTAATTTGAAAGCGTCACATCCAAATAACAGTGCCTCAATGAGGGGAAAAAGTGTACTTTGATACATTTTCAGACACTCAAAGGAGATTCAATTTAATGGGACTGAGAAAACTGAAATAAAGGTGACATCTGGCAAGCTAACTGAAAGATTTGCTTCTAATGGCACCAGGAGAAAAATAAATTAATGTTAACATTTAGAAAACTTACTAAAAGATTCACTTCTAATGGCATGAGGAGAAAATTAAACCAATGGTAACAATTAACAAATTTACTGAAAATTTCGCTTCTGGAGAAAACTAAAATCATGGTGACATTTGGCAAGCTTACTGATGACAAGATTCTATTGGGAAAAAGCCACATTGACAGTGTCATTCCAAATGTTTATGCAGAAATGCTGGTACTAGTACCATTCTATGGCTATCGATTACACTGATCACAAATGTGTAGATCTTTGGTCAACAAACATATAATCACCAATCAGGCAAGGCCAGTCAGTTTTTTATGTATCAAAGTATCTAAACACATAGAATATCAATCCAATGTTGCACAACATTTATGACACAACATACATAATAGTACTCACTGCTTCAAAATCTTTCAGTGCCAGCTTAAACTTTCCTAAAGCCATATTTGCAGATGCCCGTCTATAATAAGCCTATAGAGAGAATCATTTCACATGAAATAAACTGTAATGTCACATGATGTTATATAGTCAGATTATTCTGTATGAAACAAACCACCATATCGTCTTATTCTTCTGCTGCTTTATATCCTCCAATGGAGCAAAGGTCGTCAACCATCTTATACCAAGTATTTCTATCTAAAGACTTGTTCACTACTGACAAATTTTTGCTGAAAAGGTTATTACAGGATAAGGAGGCAATCAGCCCCATGCCAACCCTCCTCCTCTTTCCTCCCTTCACCCCTCATTTGAAAACCAAGTTAAAAGAGGTGTGACCAAACAAGAACACTGCAGGAAGCCAAAAAAGACGAATAAACCAACATAGAACTTGTGTTGTTAGCAGCTACACACTGCCGGATTTACTGAGGAGGGGATCGGAGCACTTATGGACTGAATGGTTCAATGTGCAATGAAGATGATCTGTTGACTAATTAACTAACTAACCCCTCTTTGGAGGGCCTTCAATTACCACACCATGCCGTCCTATGTTCTGCTATTTCCTGCAGATTTTTCCATGTCCCCACCAAATTATAGATCTAACATTCCATGTGTTAATTCTGGAGAGTTCTGGGTAAGTCAGCAGTCCAGACTCCTTGTGGCGTCCTCTGCAGCGCAAATAACTTCTTTTAGAAGACCCCCCCCTGTCATCTTAGTTGGATAAATTATTCTTGTTTCCTTATCTTAAGATTTGTTCGTGGTTGGTGAGGTTTTTCTGCCAAAGTTTTCTACAGGATGGGGTAGTCAGTCTCTCTGTAGTCATATCTCAGGAAAATACTGCAACAATCAAACTCCCTGAGTGCAGGTCCGCATGGCCGAATGGATAAAAAAGCGTGTCCTTAAACATCCGGTGTGCTGATGTCGAGATAAGCGGTTCAACCCCTACACCGGACAGCTGGACTAAAATGTTGACCCATTGTCCTTGACATGGGGACGTAAATTACAAGTGCCCCTGAAGTCGGAGTGGGTTTGCCTGGTGGCGAGGGACACTGTTAATAAGGAAAGCTAATCCACACACAAAATTCAGTCCAGCACCACTATAATTAGTGTGTGTGGACTACGCTTGAGTTCAAAAGCGAGCGAGCGCCAAAAAAAAACAAAACTCCCAGAGTCAGCCCTAGTAAACCACAGTCATACTAAAAATAGAGCTGGGCTGTCAAGAATAGACAGCACACATGCATGGCAGCTTACAGTTTATACCAGACAATGATTGTTGTTTTGCTTCCTTTAAGGCTTCCTGTAACACACGGGTGCAACCCTCCTTATTCACCTCTTATGACAGTTAGACAGTGTTACTGTTCTTTGACTCCTTTATGGGCCTGGGTAACACATAGGCTTATGTTGTGTTCACTGTGTTGCCGACATGACAAATACAATTCTAGTTTTCTCCAGAGACATGTGTGATGTTTAGCCAACAATGAACAGACAGCGCTGCTTGGTATAGCATGGGTCAAGGCTGGCTACACAGATGAGTAATGGGACCATGAGGTCTAACTAAAAGTACCAGCCAAATGTCAATAACAACATTAGACAATGCAGAAAAATACCAATCTGATTCTTCAGTTGCAAACACAACAGTACCAATATTTATCATTCTAAACTAGATCAACACTCAACATCCAACCCAAAGCAAACATTCTCATTCAGATGAGAAAAAAAAATCATAATTTCTTCAAATGCCCAACACTTTCATACATCAGGAAAATACTGCAACAATCAAACTTCCTGAGCCAGTCTCAGTAAACTACAGTCATCATAAGAACAGAGCAGGACTATCTAGAATAGACAACACCCGCAGCTTTTAGATAACAACAACACTTCTAACAGTATGTAGAATATTATAAATGAATGACCTTCAAATAATTCTTGTCAAGGGCTAATGCTTTTGAAGAATCTGAAAGGGCGTATCCAAAACATTCTGTCCGAAGGTAGGCAAAACTTCTGTTGCCATAGTAGGCAGCAACAAATGGATTCAGCTTGATGGCCTGTGAGTACTTATCGATGGCCTTCACATAATCTTCATCTGTAAAGAATATCATATATATGATAATGAATCAATCATGATCACACACTGACTAATCTTATCTACGTTTATTCACTACTGTAAGCATATTTCAAACTAGATTGTGTGACAACAATCTTTGTGACACGGCACAGATCAACTATCAATCATTGTCTGGTATAAAGAGAACCCCTTCAGAAATGTCAGCAATCTACAGAGTATTTAGTAGGGTGGACAACTCACTTTTAAACTCATATTTAGCAGAAAGTACAGAAGCCTGTCATTGAAAGATTAGCCTCACGCATGACATCGACAGTATTTATATTAATGTCGACACTTTTGGCTCTTATAAACATATTTAAACAGTGCAAGTGACAAGTAACACCAAAATCACAATATACAAAACACTGATCAGACCAGTTGTGCTGTATGGCTCTGAAACCTGGAGTACAACGAAAGGAGACGACGCCTTGTTACAAACCTTTGAGAACAAAGTTTTAAGACGCATCTTTGGACCCATTAGGGACTCTCAAAGTGGAGAGTGGAAAAGAAGAAGCAACAAAGACATTTATGATCTGTTTAAGTTCCCGCTAATTACTGGTATCATGAAGGCTAATAGACTACAATGGCTGGGGCATATAGAAATAATGGAAGATAATAGGGAAATAAAACTCGCTTACACTCGGGAAATAAAGGACCGTAGACCCCAAGGTAGACCAAGAAGACGGTGGAGAGATAATATATATACAGACCTACAAGCACTTGGAATCAACGACTGGCAAGAGAAGGTCAACCAGAGAGACGAATGGAGATGGATTGTATCTGCAGCAAAGAACCTCAATGGCTCGGAATGCTGAAGAAGAAGAAGTGACAAGTGAGGAGGCTGGTTTCTTTAGTACACTCTGACCAAATGTAAAAAGTATGAGAATACTTTATGTGGTTGTTGAGATTCACAGGAAAGAACGTTGCTTGGGAATGAAATAGTAGATGACAGTCACCTCTATCTGAAGAAACCAGTTGAATCATTCTACTTGTGTCACTGCAGCACCACAAACATCATCTTCAATACCTATGTCATCAATAACACAGACAGCCCGATCATCTTCATATCCATGATACAACAGATAACACACACTAATATTATACCGTCCTTATATGACATGTGTGTACTTAGCAGGTTGATGTGGTGAAACAACTGTAGCAAACAGGTGGCATACTTTGATTTTCATAATAGAATGACATATGTCTGATGTACCATTAAATACCAAAAGAAAAGAAGCCATCAAATTGATCAAAAAGCCACTAACACCAGCACAAGACGATTACCATTTTATGGACAGACCAGATCAAATCATTATTCTGCACCTCAGAACACAACAAAAATTTAAGATTGGAAAATCAGCCATGTGCACATACATATGGATTGGCGCCACAGACAACAGATCACATACTCCAAGACTGCCCCCAAAAACAACATATCTAGGCAAAACTTATAGCCTAGAGAGCAATAGTAGAACGCAAACTTTATGGACCACTAAGTGAACTAAAAAAGACAGTTAAATTTATTCAAGACATACAGATTTAAATGAGGTGCTGTTGGATTTAACTTTGTTTTTCATTCAAATTTATTTTTCATTACGTTACGAAATTATATAAATTATTCAACACCTGTGTAGAAAATGTAATGAGAAATGTCAAAAGTGATGAGACCTGTAACAATGTCGAGTGTAAATCAAATTACAGAACTCAGATATGCAGATGGAAAGTCTAAACAGAGCAATAATACAGGAGGCCACTGAGTCCATTCCAAGAGGAGCAAGGAAAAATTACAAACCATACTGGACTGAAGAACTACAATTTTTGGAGGACAAAGTTGAAGATGCTAGGAAGACCGCAGAGAGAGAACAAACAACTGAAGCGAACATCTCTCTCAAAGCCATCTCAGCAAAATATAAAAGAACAGTAAATCAAACAACAAGAGATTGTTGGAGGAAAAAAACAGAAAACCTGAATTTTGACAGGGATGGAAACAAACTATGGAAACTAGTGAAAGCCATGAACAATGAAGGACCTAGAAACAAACAAATAACAATTAAACAAGGAAATGCCTTGCTTACAGGAAAAAAGGCTGCAAATGCACTAATGGAACACTATGCCAGTGCAAACCACATTGATATTACAGCCGAACAGAAGAAAGCAATCAAAGATAAACAGATACATCATAGATATACAGAGACAGCAGCAGAATATATGATGGCAAATCTAACAATGGAAGAAATGGAACAGGCAATGAATACCCTAAAAAAGAAGACATCACCAGGAAAGGATGGAATCACAAATGAAATGCTAATAGGACTAGGCACTAAGGCAAAAAAGAATCTACTAGCAGTCCTAAATTACAGCTGGAAGAGGGGAATAGTCCCACAGGCATGGAAGGAAGCTATACTAATACCAGTCCCAAAGAAAGGAAAAGACCTGGAAGAACCAAATGGCTATCGACCTATCAGTCTTCTTAGCTGTGTAGGAAAATTAATGGAACGCATTAACACCTCACCAAGCAGGATTCAGAAAGTACAGATCCACTGAAGATTAAATAACCTATATAGCTCAGGAAATAGAGGATGCCTTCCAAGAGAAAAAGCACACACTAGCAGTCTGGATAGATTTAGAAAAAGCACTTGATAAAGTATGGAAGGAAGGACTGAAAGTAAAACTGCAAAAAATGCATGTTTGCGGGAAAATGTACAAATGGATCAGCCACTACCTTGAGAACAGAACTGCCAGGACAAAAGTACAAGGACAAACCAGCAAAATGATGCTGTTGGAGCAAGGTGTCCCCCAAGGAGGAGTTCTTTCACCAACATTATTCCTAGCATATATAAACGACATCACGGAAAATTTTCCAGCCAGAGTACACACATCATCCTTTGCAGATGACCTAGCCATATGGACATCTGAAGAATATATTAGTACAGCTAACAGCAGAATACAGCAAGCCCTATTAGCGCTAGAGGACTGGTCAAAATCATGGCTAGTGAAGATAAGTGAGGAGAAAACAACATGCACAGTGTTCTCCCTCTCAACTAAAACTCAGCAACCTAAGCTGGTATTGAATGGAAAAATATTGCGCCATGAAGAAAATCCAAACTATCTAGGAGTCACCTTTGATCGTCGCCTGACATGGAAGACACAGGTTGAGAAAAATCGAACAAGAGCAAGGCAAAGAATGGCAATCATGAAAAAGCTTGCTGGTACAACATGGGGAGCAGATGAGAAAGTTCTCAAGAAGTTATATACTGGACGGGTGAGGCCAGTACTGGAATATGGCATTGCAGCTTGGGCAACAGCAGCTAAGTCAAACTTTAACAAAATAAGTAGAGTCCAAAATCAAGGAATGCGAATCATAACTGGAAGCCTGAAGACAACGCCTATTAATGAATTAGAAAAGATCACTTGTTTACAACCAATGCAGGATAGAAGAGATAGCAGAGCCCAGCAACAAGCTGAAAAATTTAGAAGATTGACAGACCACCCTATGTATAAAAGGTTTAGTGGTTTTGGAAAGGGAAGACTGAAGCGTAGCAACTTTGTAGAAACTGCAAAACGAAAGATTAGGGCAGATCCCATACTTAACATATCAACAGTCAAACCCATTTACAATGCAGACAAGTTCCCAGCTTGGAGACAGCAGCAACTGCCTGAGATGATAGAAAACATTCCTGGTATTGAGAAAAAGAACACTCAGCATGAAACCGAAAGAAGAGAAATAACCCTAAACTACATAAAAGAACATTACCCAAGCAGCAATTGGACCCATGCATATATAGATGGATCAGCCAAAAATTCAGCAGAGAATGGAGGGGGAGGAATTCTCCTAAATTTAAAAAATGGAGTGAAAAAAACACATTCAGTGGCAACTGGAAAGTTTTCAAGTAACTTCAAAGCGGAGGTAGAGGCTCTGAAAACTGCAGCAGAAATGCTCTTGATGGAGGAAAAAAAAGAGACGCAAATAGCTATCTTTACAGATGCAAAGTCAGCTGTCTCAATACTGAAGAGCAATAACAGCACAGAAATAGCTGACCTAAGAGCAGCACTCCATGGTCTATGCCAGAAATCCAAAAAAGTTGTAATACAGTGGATCCCATCACATTGCAGTATACCTGGAAATGAAGAGGCTGACAGACTGGCAAAAGAGGGCGGACGACTACCACAGCCTGACATAGACATAACCTATAATGAGGCAAAGAGGTTGATAAAAAGCACTTATAGAACCAAATGGGAATCAGAGCATCCAGGCCACCAGAAGGATGATGCATATTACAAACTCGACCGAAGAGAACAAGTAGCAATCTTCAGACTCCGCACAGGACATAACAGGCTGAAATACCACTTGTTCAACAAACTAAAGATAGGAGATACAGATGAATGTAATTGTGGAACTGGTAAAATGACAGCAAAACATTTGCTGCAGGATTGCCCAATATATGCAGAACAGAGAAAGATATTTTGGCCCACACCTGCTTCATTCGAGGACAAGCTCTATGGAGATATCAACAAGCTCAAGTCGACTGCAGCTTACTTTAACTGTATTCAGGTTGACATTTAAATATACATGAAGAAGTATTTAGACTGCCACACTTCATACCACAGGCATGTCAGTTACACAAGCCTCCCAGAGGCATGAAATGGAATATTGCTTGGATAGCAAATCCATTACATGGAAAGTCCGAATCGAAAGCTCACTGTGTGGGCTTCATAAAAGGTGGAAAAAGTGTCCTAGTGGCACAAAATGGAATATTGCTTGGATAGCAAATCCATTACGTGGAAAGTCCGAATCGAAAGCTCACTGTGTGGATGTCATCTGCAAACTGCATTCTTCTGGCTTCTGGAAGAACAGCCTATGGTGAACGGAAGGCCCAATATACGGAAGTGAGGCTAAGCAGCCATGTGCAGGACGTGACGATTCCTTGGGTGAGCCCAGTACCAGAGCGCTGTGTGATGGCTCTGCAATTATGGAAGCCTCCTTGGATGGCGGGGAATGCCCATGGTCTGCCCCTGCCTTCCCTTGAGGGCCGACCAGGATGCCTTTGCCTGTTCTATATGGGCCAGCTGGGATGGGAGATAACACCACAACAGTGAGAGTCTAACGTCCTAAGAAACCCCCGGGAAGGTTAACCCGGTCAACAAATGCCCGCAGAAGTCGGATGTGTCGGCCTAACGGCGCAAGAACGCAGCTCCGCTGTAAACAGGCACAACGCAATCACGTCCGGAAAAAAACTCCGGATGAACGAAGAAGAAGAAGAAGAAGATATGCAGATGATATGGTCTTCCCCTTATATAGTTCTAAGGAATTAGAAGAGTTAATCCTGTCTGTCAATGGACACAGTGAAGATCAAGATCTTTTTTTCTGAACTAAAAACAATAATGTCCACAGACAAAACTACATCCCAACAACAAACAAATCACAATCAACAATGAAGAGACTGAAGATGTCCCAAACTGTGAATATCTTAGTTCCATATTTCAACAACAGTAGGAACTGTTCACCAGAAGTCTCAGACATAGACTGACCATCACCATCACCATGCAGGGGTTCAAACGGTGTTACGAGGCAATGACACAACACCAGAAAACAACGTCACATTGTTGAGAACCTGCATCTTTCCTGTGGAAATATATGGATGTGAGTGGTGGACTACTTACACAATCACTAAAGAATAAAACCTGACCTTCTGAACTTGAATGTTACAGAAACATTCTTAGAATATCATGGACCAAGAAGAAGTAGAAAAGTACTCACATTTTACTAGATCTAAACATGGAAGAAAACTAGCTGATAAACAGCATTGTCTCAGAAGCTGCAATACTCTGGCCATTTTACATGTCACAGTGGTTATGACAGAGCGGTCAAGGAAGGTATGGTTCCTGAAAGAAGCAGTGGTCAACCAGCACAAAGATGGACACAGGACACTGGCTATAAACAGAGGAAAACAACCTAAATATATTTCAGCAGCCAGCTCCTTTTTCTCATGAGCCAGAATATTTTTGTGTGCATTTATAGGCTAAGAGAGAAATTGAACATTCAGGCACCAGGCAGAAATTTTAAGGCGCCATGGCAACCAGGCACCTGATTTTTTTACCCCTGATTATATAAATACACCCAAAGCAGAGGAACTGGCCAAGAATTGAGAATCTGTTCAGCGGTACCCTTCATGTGACCTGCTACATTATGATGTTGGAATTTAAGGACAATGTCTCAATTGTCTCTTTATCATCATCATCAAGTGCCCTGCCAGCTGGAGGAGGCATTCATGGCTCTCCACTGATCTGTTTTTTGTGTTCTGGATCAACTCTTTTGATGGTATTCCTCCATGCCAGTCTCATCTAGCAGAGGACTGACGAGAAAAAGGGCAAACCCCTCTTCGAACGCTATCTACAGCAGAGCAGCCAGACAGTCATGAGAGGTCGAAATCTTGCCTCAGACAGGTGTAAGGCCCAGAACATTTCGGATGAAGACACAGTGACAGTGAAAGAAATCAAGGCTGTGCTGTCAAAAGCACTCCAGGGGCAGATGGCATAAGATATGACAACATTAATACGTGTACCAACGAGTTAGAGAAACTAGCAGACATGTACAACAACAGTATAGGGAGTTCTAGCATCAAGGAGGAGTTGTTACACAGCTATCTGATTCCCTTGCCGAAGCCTGGCAAAGACCACACAACAATTCAGGGATATCGAGTTATAACCATGCAGAATACAATAGGCAAGCTGCTGGAAAAGTTAATTGCCAGAAAAATATTAAGCCAGCTAGAGAAGCAAGGTGTTTTCCCACCCACCCTGGGAGGGTACCGTCCCAAAAGAGAAACCTGGACCAATGCAGCAGTTTTTGCCTATGATGTTTATGAAGGTTTCCACTCAGGCATTGAAACCTTTGCTGCAACGATTGATCTTGAGGACGCGTACAACAGAGTACCATTGGATTTTCGAAAGCTTCAGCTTCTTGAACTCAATATAAGTCTGTTCCTCCTTAGTTGGATCGCTGCAGCCCTCTTCCAACAGAAAGTAGTGTTTAGACGTGGCAGTTGGACTTCAAAACCAATAACAATATATCCTGGCCTTCCCACCCACTCTGGGAGGGTACCGTCCCAAAAGAGAAACCTGGACCAATGCAGCAGTTTTTGCCTATGATGTTTATGAAGGTTTCCACTCAGGAATTGAAACCTTTGCTGCAACGATTGATCTTGAGGACGCGTACAACAGAGTACCATTGGATTTTCTAAAGCTTCAGCTTCTTGAACTCAATATAAGTCTGTTCCTCCTTAGTTGGATCGCTGCAGCCCTCTTCCAACAGAAAGTAGTGTTTAGATGTGGCAGTTGGACTTCAAAACCAATAACAATATATCCTGGCCTACCACAGGGATCACCATTATCTCCGGTGCTATTCAACGCCTACACTGTGAGAATCACCAGCGAGCATATTATTGGACCGGGGAGGACATTGTCATATGCCGATGTTTTAGTATATCGTCAGGGTAAAGATAGAGATCAGGTTGCTGTGGAACTGCAAACCGAACTCAATCGCACAAGTACTTGGTGTGATGAAGCTGGGACAATGGTCAACCCAACAAAGGCAACAATGACATGGTTCTCTTTGAATAATCATATTGTCATCACTCCAACACCAACTCTTAATCTGTGTTCAGAGACTGGAAAGAATGCAGGACACCTTGCTTATAATGAGCACATAGACCAGGTGATAACAAAGGCCAAGTGGGGTTTGGCTGCGATACGGATGATGGCGGCAGCAAACTGTGAGCAGCGCCATCTATGCCTCCTATATGAGGGGCTGGTCATGTCTGTTTTTGAGTATGCGATGGCGATCCTGACTCTCAGCCGTAAGCTGGTAGACAGGATGGAAAGGATACAACATGAAGCTATGCGTATTATTCTTGGATGTACAAGAGATACAGCATGCAGGGCGATGCGCTACCTTCTTGATTTTCCAACCATTGAAGACATACTACAAATTTGCAGAGCATGTGTCTACCTCAGAGTTAACACAAACACACATCATCCACTGCATAGTGAAATTAGGAAGGTGAAGGGCAGCAGGTTAAAAAGAGGAAGGTCGTGGATGGGTCAAGCCGAAGACATTCAACAGGTGTATTCACTGGAGGAGATGTCTTGGTGGAGGTTCCTAACACAGACCTGGATGTTGTCAAGGACATCAAAGTTTACTGGATTACTACAGTTCTTAAAATTTGTGGTTACAAAAAATTCTCCTGAGGCACGAGGGGTTTGGCAGTGACAGCTCAAAGGACTTCTGGAGTAACTTATTGTCAGAAGATGTTCACAATGTTGGATGGTGTGCAACCTACGGGTGCATCTTAGTGCCACCAAAATCAATCAAGGACAAATACTCTGACTGGAAAGAATTTTTGAACCTGGCGAGGAGTGGGTACAAGTGCCAACAGATTTCTGTACGTCCTTTTCAGTTTGTATCAACTAGACAGGAAATGCAGACACGAAAATCCAGCTGCTGTGGAGGTGGAAGTACAAGCGTTGATTTTCGAGAATTCGTAAGACGGTGATGCTGTCATTTACACAGATGGGTTGGTTGTCCGACATGTGAGAAGCTCATCAGCCTTTATGGCACGGGCCGGAGGGAGAATTGTGAAGGAGGACTCTGGTGCTTTTGTTTAGATCACAAGTAGCCTGACTATGGAAGTCATGGCAGTAAGTAAAGCAATAACATGGCTCGAGACACAGACATTCAATAGGGCATGTTTCCTTAGCGATTCAATGAGTATGCTCAAGAGGATAGAGACAGGTGGGATCCGAAGTGATTGGTTGATGTCTCTGGAGCGGTCTCGGCTGACAAAGATTAGTTTCATCTTCGTGCCAGGGCATGCAGGAGTACAAGGAAATGAGCGGGCTGACAAGCTCGCAGGTATGGCTAATGTGGAGGGCGGACGCGCCATGGACCAGCCTGACATTCTGAATGCTCTATGAGAAGTAAGATTTTTGCGAGAACCAAGTGATGACTGCGAATCTACAACCATGGTCAGACTGCGAGAACAGCAAATTAAAGGAGGTGTGGCCAAACAAGAACACAATGCAGGAAGCTTGATAAACCAACACAAAACTGGTGTCGTTAGCCGCTACACGCACTTATGGACTGAATGGTTCGATGTGCAATGAGGATGATCTGTCGACTAACTAACTAACATGCCAGTCTGTCCATCCAGCATAATTTCACTTGGTCTGCCTCTGCCTCTTTTCCTATTGATCTTTCCAGTTGTCATGATGTTCTCCAAAGCCTCTCTTCTCATCACATGACAAAAGAAAGATGTTTGTCTCTTTCTTATTTTTGTATATAATGGTCTAGTTTCATAAACCTCTTTTAGGCAATTGTTGTTTGTTACTCTGGGAGTCCAAGGAATTTGCAACTTTCGTCTCAGGAACCACATCTCTGTTGCTTCAAAGTTCTCCCTAATTTTCTCATTTTCGTTCCAAGATTCACCATCATACAGCAAATAGGTTCTATACAGCATTTCACTATCTTAAATTCAGTAATAGTGACCGACTTAGTTGCATATCCTTGAAAGGATTTGGCAGTCAACCTCAACGTAATTTGGCTGTTTGTGATTTCTTGGCAAGTTTACGTGCAGTAGTTTGCCATTGCTTTCTGAATGACTGGCACTGATACCTTTGTATGGGAACCAACGCAAGGCTGTCTGCTTCTAAATTGCCTGCAGCTGTGTTTCGAATGCGGTATGCGGGATTACGATTCGCCACAGAGCCGGTAATAGTGACTTATTGCATAGGATACTTTTCATTTTCTAAAATGCAGCTTTTGCTTGTCCTATTCTGCACTGAATCTCTGTTGTGCATCTTCCAACTGATATTGCCTGTTTACAGCAAAGCAGCGTTCTTGCACCGTTAGGCCGACACATCCGACTTCTGCGGGCATTTGTTGACCGGGTTAACCATCCCGGGTTCCAACTGATATTATAATTGCTCCTAGGTATTTAAATTTATCCACTTCGTTAAGCATTTTCCCTTCTATTGTTATCTCACATTATGGTGTCACTTTTTCCTGTGATATTTCTTGATATTCAAAAGGAGAGTCCTTTTTTTTACTCTGTTACTACAATGTCCAAAAGAGAAGAGATCTGGTGACAAAATATACTTGTTTTACTCTTGGCTTTATTTGTTCATAATTGCCCTCTTTATTTCCCAATAAAATAAAGCTTAGTGACATGGTTTTATGAGGTTAATTTACAAAAATCTCCGCATTCAATTGCTCCTGGTCTTTTTGGCAAAACTATCAATACAGATTTCAACGTAACATATCTTTTTAAAATTTACTTTTATCAAGGTTCAGGATATCACCACTGAGACTTGAATCACATATGGTAGCAAGTACCATCGTGCCACGACCGGAAATGAAAACCGAAGTGATATACGGAGTCATTCCGCCATTATTCACCGTGTCTCCCAATTTGCTAGAGTTCATACCATGCATTCTTTCGATGTCATTCATTCAAATGTCACGTGACAATAACACACATCATCCTGAGTTTTCCAGGAAAGGTTTACCTAATATTCCGTGCACAGTGATTGGTTGAAATCATCGTGACCTTTTATATAAATAAGAATATATTTCATACTTACCGTAATTAATTTTTTGTGTGTGTTCTTAATCAAATTAAATCAATTATAGATGTATTTTTGAATTCTGCATACAATTTTAAATATATCAGAAAAGTTTCATCACACTTAATAGCTTTAATTGTGGATGTAAACAACATTTTCTGCGAAGACGTGTTTTTGTTCTTTGCGCATATTGATCGGATGTGCATGTGCACTTTGTAACACTATTCTGGCGTTCTTAATCGAATTAAATCAATTATAGATGTATATTTTGAATTCTGCATACAATTTTAAATTTATCTGGAAAGTTTCATCGCACTTAATAGCTTTCATTGTGGATGAAAAACAACATTTTCTGCAAAGCATGCCTTTATGAATAGAGAAACGCATGGCCATGTGCCATGGCGACTGCGCAAATCGATCGGAATGGCATGTACACTTTCACTTTTCAACACTCAAAACGTGCAATTTGACCTACTAAAGTTAAAGAGAACACAAGTTTAAAGATTATTAATAATTTATTTGTATACGTGTACTATTTTTTAATCAATTAACATGACGGAGCATATTTTTGATTTTCATAATCCGCCTAGGACCCATTTGGTTGAGGCAACCTCGCATTCTGCATCACATTTTTCAGAAATTTGGAAAGTTTTATCGCTAAACTTGCTTTAATTGTGGTTGAAAAACAGGTGACGATGTTACAATCATGATGAGTGCCTTTGTGAAAGGGAAACCCAAAACGGCGGCTTGACTATATCATTAATCATTGTGGAACAATCATTGTGCGACAAGCATTCCGCCTGTCACTCGGGGAGACCGGGGTTCTATTCACGGCTGGGTAATTTTTTTTTTCCCCACAAAATTATTAGGTGATATAATAGAAACTATTATCTGGATGTTGTCAAGGACATCAAAGTTTACTGGATTACTACAGTTCTTAAAATTTGTGGTTACAAAAAATTCTCCTGAGGCACGAGGGGTTTGGCAGTGACAGCTCAAAGGACTTCTGGAGTAACTTATTGTCAGAAGATGTTCACAATGTTGGATGGTGTGCAACCTACGGGTGCATCTTAGTGCCACCAAAATCAATCAAGGACAAATACTCTGACTGGAAAGAATTTTTGAACCTGGCGAGGAGTGGGTACAAGTGCCAACAGATTTCTGTACGTCCTTTTCAGTTTGTATCAACTAGACAGGAAATGCAGACACGAAAATCCAGCTGCTGTGGAGGTGGAAGTACAAGCGTTGATTTTCGAGAATTCGTAAGACGGTGATGCTGTCATTTACACAGATGGGTTGGTTGTCCGACATGTGAGAAGCTCATCAGCCTTTATGGCACGGGCCGGAGGGAGAATTGTGAAGGAGGACTCTGGTGCTTTTGTTTAGATCACAAGTAGCCTGACTATGGAAGTCATGGCAGTAAGTAAAGCAATAACATGGCTCGAGACACAGACATTCAATAGGGCATGTTTCCTTAGCGATTCAATGAGTATGCTCAAGAGGATAGAGACAGGTGGGATCTGAAGTGATTGGTTGATGTCTCTGGAGCGGTCTCGGCTGACAAAGATTAGTTTCATCTTCGTGCCAGGGCATGCAGGAGTACAAGGAAATGAGCGGGCTGACAAGCTCGCAGGTATGGCTAATGTGGAGGGCGGACGCGCCATGGACCAGCCTGACATTCTGAATGCTCTATGAGAAGTAAGATTTTTGCGAGAACCAAGTGATGACTGCGAATCTACAACCATGGTCAGACTGCGAGAACAGCAAATTAAAGGAGGTGTGGCCAAACAAGAACACTATGCAGGAAGCTTGATAAACCAACACAAAACTGGTGTCGTTAGCCGCTACACGCTGCGGGATTTGCTGAGGGGATCCGAGCACTTATGGACTGAATGGTTCGATGTGCAATGAGGATGATCTGTCGACTAACTAACTAACATGCCAGTCTGTCCATCCAGCATAATTTCACTTGGTCTGCCTCTGCCTCTTTTCCTATTGATCTTTCCAGTTGTCATGATGTTCTCCAAAGCCTCTCTTCTCATCACATGACAAAAGAAAGATGTTTGTCTCTTTCTTATTTTTGTATATAATGGTCTAGTTTCATAAACCTCTTTTAGGCAATTGTTGTTTGTTACTCTGGGAGTCCAAGGAATTTGCAACTTTCGTCTCAGGAACCACATCTCTGTTGCTTCAAAGTTCTCCCTAATTTTCTCATTTTCGTTCCAAGATTCACCATCATACAGCAAATAGGTTCTATACAGCATTTCACTATCTTAAATTCAGTAATAGTGACCGACTTAGTTGCATATCCTTGAAAGGATTTGGCAGTCAACCTCAACGTAATTTGGCTGTTTGTGATTTCTTGGCAAGTTTACGTGCAGTAGTTTGCCATTGCTTTCTGAATGACTGGCACTGATACCTTTGTATGGGAACCAACGCAAGGCTGTCTGCTTCTAAATTGCCTGCAGCTGTGTTTCGAATGCGGTATGCGGGATTACGATTCGCCACAGAGCCGGTAATAGTGACTTATTGCATAGGATACTTTTCATTTTCTAAAATGCAGCTTTTGCTTGTCCTATTCTGCACTGAATCTCTGTTGTGCATCTTCCAACTGATATTGCCTGTTTACAGCAAAGCAGCGTTCTTGCACCGTTAGGCCGACACATCCGACTTCTGCGGGCATTTGTTGACCGGGTTAACCATCCCGGGTTCCAACTGATATTATAATTGCTCCTAGGTATTTAAATTTATCCACTTCGTTAAGCATTTTCCCTTCTATTGTTATCTCACATTATGGTGTCACTTTTTCCTGTGATATTTCTTGATATTCAAAAGGAGAGTCCTTTTTTTTACTCTGTTACTACAATGTCCAAAAGAGAAGAGATCTGGTGACAAAATATACTTGTTTTACTCTTGGCTTTTTTTGTTCATAATTGCCCTCTTTATTTCCCAATAAAATAAAGCTTAGTGACATGGTTTTATGAGGTTAATTTACAAAAATCTCCGCATTCAATTGCTCCTGGTCTTTTTGGCAAAACTATCAATACAGATTTCAACGTAACATATCTTTTTAAAATTTACTTTTATCAAGGTTCAGGATATCACCACTGAGACTTGAATCACATATGGTAGCAAGTACCATCGTGCCACGACCGGAAATGAAAACCGAAGTGATATACGGAGTCATTCCGCCATTATTCACCGTGTCTCCCAATTTGCTAGAGTTCATACCATGCATTCTTTCGATGTCATTCATTCAAATGTCACGTGACAATAACACACATCATCCTGAGTTTTCCAGGAAAGGTTTACCTAATATTCCGTGCACAGTGATTGGTTGAAATCATCGTGACCTTTTATATAAATAAGAATATATTTCATACTTACCGTAATTAATTTTTTGTGTGTGTTCTTAATCAAATTAAATCAATTATAGATGTATTTTTGAATTCTGCATACAATTTTAAATATATCAGAAAAGTTTCATCACACTTAATAGCTTTAATTGTGGATGTAAACAACATTTTCTGCGAAGACGTGTTTTTGTTCTTTGCGCATATTGATCGGATGTGCATGTGCACTTTGTAACACTATTCTGGCGTTCTTAATCGAATTAAATCAATTATAGATGTATATTTTGAATTCTGCATACAATTTTAAATTTATCTGGAAAGTTTCATCGCACTTAATAGCTTTCATTGTGGATGAAAAACAACATTTTCTGCAAAGCATGCCTTTGTGAATAGAGAAACGCATGGCCATGTGCCATGGCGACTGCGCAAATCGATCGGAATGGCATGTACACTTTCACTTTTCAACACTCAAAACGTGCAATTTGACCTACTAAAGTTAAAGAGAACACAAGTTTAAAGATTATTAATAATTTATTTGTATACGTGTACTATTTTTTAATCAATTAACATGACGGAGCATATTTTTGATTTTCATAATCCGCCTAGGACCCATTTGGTTGAGGCAACCTCGCATTCTGCATCACATTTTTCAGAAATTTGGAAAGTTTTATCGCTAAACTTGCTTTAATTGTGGTTGAAAAACAGGTGACGATGTTACAATCATGATGAGTGCCTTTGTGAAAGGGAAACCCAAAACGGCGGCTTGACTATATCATTAATCATTGTGGAACAATCATTGTGCGACAAGCATTCCGCCTGTCACTCGGGGAGACCGGGGTTCTATTCACGGCTGGGTAATTTTTTTTTTCCCCACAAAATTATTAGGTGATATAATAGAAACTATTAAACATTACGAACTAAAATATTATATAGAACTAAGAAACTGGAAGTTTGTGAATAAAGTGTGCTCTATGGATCTGTGCAAGCTGCCGTCGAGCGCATCCCAGAGGCAGCGGAATGATTGCATATCGGAATCAATGGATACAATAGATGTCTTTGTTTAATGTAAATTTTAATTGTCATATAAAATATTTGAATAACGAAGACACAAACAATAGATTGCACGATTTATTGCCTGGCATATTTCGCTGCATCTCGTCAGGTACATACTGCAGAAATCACACAACTTACGTGAATTAATTAGATAAATCCTTCAAACTGAAATATACACATGTTCGCACAGTAATGTTGATTGTCTACCACGGTAATTTTAAACTGACTAACATGTCTTTCTGCTTACACAAGGACGGCTTACGAAGGTTGATTAGAATAGCTTCAGCAAACTTTAACAATCGACTACTTTGTGTGTTGAACAACACACGGAAGGCACTGTCTCTTTCAACCACGTGACCACTCTCGAACACATGTCCCCCGACCGATGAAGCCAGACTTTTCCGGTGTGTCGGCCTGCCTAGGCTACCATCTTCTGTGTGTAGTATCTTGTCCAACCAATTCGGGATATGTTCCAAAACCCTGCAATGTAACTGTCGCTCAGTTCTGCCTATGTAGATGGCCTCGCATCTGCATGTAAATTGGTAAATACAATTTGATTTGGCGTACAAAGCTACGGGTTCTTTTACTGCTGGGACTGGGATTGGTGTGTTTCTGTACCTGATGACTAGAGCTGCAGCACAGAATGTTCGCTCGACTGCTGTGGTGAGCCGGTCCCGCAGACGTTGCATTACGTCATCTCCTCGGAAGGTTAGCTGGATGAATACTTTGAGTTTAGGGACTGTAGTTACTTCTGATTTCGGTTTGGGCTGTTGGCAGTGGCGCTTTATAAATCCTGTGGAGTACCCATTCAGGTTTAAGGCATTCTTCAGAGTTTTAAATTCCTCTGTCAGTGTGTCCTGGGTGCATATCTTCCTAGCACGGTCAAACATATATATATAATATAAAATATTGCCCCTGAATCGGTATAGTTTCATCACTAAACTTGCTCAAATTGTGGTTGAAAAAACAGATTTTCTGCGAAGATGTGACTTTGTGAATTGGAAACCCACGGGTCATGACGGCCATGCATATCGATTGTGCTACACTTTGTAACACTCAAAACGTGCAATTTGAACTGCTAAAGTTAAAGTGAATACAATTTTAAAGATTAATAATAATTTATTTGTATACTTGTACTATTTTTTAATCATTTAACATGACGGAGCATATTTTTGAAGTCAGTTTTCATATGACCGTTTGAGACAACCTCGCATGCACAGACACACCCGCTGGTGAAGGTAATCGGACATACTGGAGAGCGACAATATCGGGTGAGGAGCATGAGAAATCGCAACTCATCTCACCTTCACAAAAATGTGAATATCATCACTTAGAAGTTACATACAGGCATCAATGTGGTACCATTAGATTTTGAATTTCAAGGCCTATCTACTGTGGTGGTCTCATTAGTAAATACTCAAATTTAAAATCATGATAGTTCATGCCAACTACGGAGGTCTCTTGCTTTGTTTTTCTTTTTTAATTGTTAATTTATGAAAAATTAACTGCCGTACCTATGAATACCAGATAATTAAAAGCGAATGAAGAAAAAATGTAAGCAGGAAGCTCGATAACAGAAAAGACACACAGAACATGTTGACGAGTCACTCTTGAACTTGATGAACCAAAAAAAAAAGATAGCTAGAAAACTTAAATAAATTAATACAGTATACACAGAGTGACAAGCAGAGAACTGATTACTTAATATATTCTATTATTATTAAATAAAATATTAATTATTATTATATTATCTGTGTGAATGAGTCATATATATTTATAATTATATAACCAGGTCTGGTACAGGTAGCAAAAGTGGGGAAACCAAACGCTAGTCATAGACCTAGATTATCTGCTTAATTAAAGTTTGTTGTCGCATGGTCACAGGTCGAATCTGTGTAACCTGCTTTGTTTTTCGACGTTTACAAACTTGCTAAATTGGATCTTTATTAAATTATAAATTAGTAATTACTTTCACTTAAGTTAAATAAATAAATAAACAATAAACTGTAAAAAAGAAGGGCGCGCTGAGGACTCATTTCTACGTCGTCCTTGTTTAAAATCACAGCATCTTACTTTTAAAGAATACATTAGCTTCCTCCTTTAGTTCTTCTGCCTTCATTTTATCCTCCTCGGTAATGGCTTCAGGATCGGTAGGAAGTTCTTCATTTGATTCTTGTATACTTGTGTTTTCGTTCCCCATGGTATCCGCCATGCTTGGTTTCGACAGGCTAAGGGATGTCATTCATTGAGTGTTGGTTTTTACAAAATGTCAACGTGACACCATCGAAACAATTCTTTACTTCTTGGGATTCACGAATCACCGTCTTATGCATTCATCCTATTATATTGTTTATCTTGGGCGTAATTGCATTGTAGATGTTTACTGCAGAGCTCTGGTACTTGCGCCTTTCGCACATATCCTACTTCTTCGGATATTTGTTGACCAGGTTAACCCTCCCGGGTGTTCCGTAGGACATTCTGTTGTTTGTCCATCAAGAATGATGATGACCATTTATTTCATCCAGTGGGGTTGAAAGTATGGAGCCGTGAGTACTAAGATGGCTGATAAAGCCTATTTTGACTCGAAATGTTCTTTGACAATGTGGATAAAGAATGCTTGACGTTTCTGGAGGAGGATTTCCTGCAGTGGTCCTGCCTTTTCTTCACAGCTCTTGCAGTCCTGGCTGCCTCACACGTGACTGCACCCTTGTGTAATGATGCACACCACGAATGTCGGTCTCTGGCTGCAGTCTCCCATGTGTCATTATGAATTCCAAAAGCATTCAGTGAGATTTTCAGAGTGTCTTTAAAGCGTTTCCTCTGGCCGCCTTGGGAGCCACAACGCAACTCGCCGTAAAAAAATTCGTTTAGAGAGCCTGTGATCTGGCATGCGAGTGACCAGCCCAGCGAATCTGATTTTTCATTAGTAGAGTGTAGATACTGGACATGGACGCTCTTTCTAGGACTTCAGTGTCTGGAATCTTGTCTTGCCATTTAATCTTCAGTAGCTTCCTTGGGCAGACTGTGTGGAAGTGGTTTAATTTCCTAGCGTGTCGCTGATAAACAGTCCAGGTTTCACAAGCATATAGCAGTGTGGATAATACAACTGCTTTGTAGACTTTCAGCTTTGTTTGCAGGCTTATTCCATTTCTGTCCCATACATTCTTGTAGTCTGCCAAAGGCCGCGCTGGCCTTGGAGATTCTTGCATTCACTTCGTCATCAACTGCGGCAGCTTGTGACACAATGCTGCCAAGATAGGTGAATTTGTCCACAACACTTAGTCTATGACCATTCACTTTGATATTCGGCACAGTGTGATTGTTCCCTGGAGTTGGCTGGTACATAACTACAGTCTTCTTCAAGTTGATGTTGAGCCCAAAGTTGGCACAGGCATGTGAGAAAGCTGAAACATTGTATTGCATGTCTGCCTCTGAGTTGGCATATAGAGCGCATTCATCAGCAAACAGGAGCTCTCTGACGGTGTCGCTGTTAATTTTTGTTTTAGCTTTCAGCCTTCTGGGATTGAATAACTTTCCATCCATGCAGTAGTTGTCTATTCCAATGGCGTTGTTCTCGAAGGCATTCATCAACATGGCTGAAAACATGAGGCTGAACAGTGTTGGTGCCAGGAAACATCCTTGCTTCACCCCATTGGTGATAGGAAAGGGCTCAGACAGTTCACCATTGTCCTGTACTCTTGCCTGCATACTGTCATGAAATAGCCGCACAATCTGGACAAACTTTCGTAGACAGCCATATTTTGCCATAATCTTCCACAGTCCTTCTCTGCTGACTGTATCAAAAGTCTTGGTAAGGTCAATGAAAGTGGAGAACATTTCGCAGTTCTGTTCCTGACATTTCTCTTGCAGCTGCCTTGCAGCGAAAATCATGTCTCGTTCTTTTCTGAAGCCGCATTGACTCTCAGGAAGTGTCGTGTCCTCCTTTACAGTGTCGTCCCTGGAGTGAAGAGAGCCGACACCCACATTATAATATTTTTTCCCTCTCAATATTCTGGAGAATCCACCAGCTTCCGTCCAACACACTCCATCAGCCTATGGACACCTTTTCCTATCACTCTCTCACTGTCGTACTATGCCCCCTTCTCATACTTCCCCAACGCAACATACTCAACAACTCTTGCTTCTAGAAATTAATAAAGAGTAATTTATTAAAATAAAAGTGTAACGTATATGAGACGTGTATGTGAAGAAAATGTGTGACGTGTTCTATAAAGTGTGTAGACTCTGACTCTCAGACAGCAACCCAGTCAGCTGATCCCAGCAAAGATAGACCACAGCACGTTACGTCAGAACATGTACTTCTCACCCGTTGCCGAAACCATCTTGCCGGATACTGCTTTGCCTCTGTAGACCTCTGGTAATCCAATTTCATGAACATCCGAAATAGACACCGGTGGTATTAACAGTTAATCATGGACCGGTTGCCCTCTACACAATGTCCGTTCCTAACGTTCCTTAACAAACTGCACAAGTCTTTTGTAGTGTGTACGCAGTTAGTTAGTTAGTTAGTTAGTCGACAGATCATCCTCGTTGCACATCGAACCATTCAGTCCATAAGTGCTAATTTCTAATGTTAATTGTTGCTGTACTAACACTAGGTACTCTTAGCCGGTTCTCGGTTCGTTACTACTGTCTAATGCTGTGTGGTGCATCAGTATGCATCACTCTCTTTGATGAATCAATTTCCTTCTAGCGTAAGTTACGTTCTGTATGCAACTCTAGTGACTCTTGAACTGGTGTTCTTCCTAATGGGTTTTTTAATTCTTTCCCAAACTTGTATAGTTTCCTTGGATCTGGTAGGGAACCTTAAATGGCACTCCTGCAGTCCTATAAATCATATCTACATCTGCCATATAGGCACGTGTAAAATTAAGTCACTAATTAACACACGGTAGATATTATTTCCACTGGCACTGCAGTGCCCTGCACTCTGTCTAGAGCATTATTCAAGTCCACCCTAGTTGATCTCAACTCGAGTTTATATGGCAAACTACCAAAGTTGTCCACGTGACGTTATCCTTTACTCCCCCACACAGGTGGCACAGTGGCAAATCATCCCCTGTCAAGAACTATTTTCCTGGCTTAAATCCTGTCAAAGTTGTCAGTAATTGCCTAGATTCTCAAAACAAGCCAGCTAGTTTCTGTAAACTCCCAACAAAGAGTTTCGATACCAAGCTGCCAATCATCTTGATGTTCCGGAAACCAAGAATTGACAGATGCACTGTTTTCCGTACTAGGTACTTCCGTTTTACATCTGCCCCTGTGATCTCACGGCTTCCATCTGCATTCAAATGTTGACAAACTTGTCACTCTTCTGTTCCGTGGTGACAATCCCAGCAGCCATTTCCGTCTGATGTCCGGCAGTATAGATGACAAACGGAACCATTCCATATCCTTCTCCCTCACCACCAAATGTGTTTATGGGCTGACACGATGTAACCTGTACAACTGTGTTTACTCTGTTAGTACAAATAGATGTCGCTGGTCGATCGTCCGCTTAATCCGAAAATCCTCTGTAATAATCAACCGGATAAACACACGGTTTCATTTTGTGACATAGGCCCCCTCCTAAGAGAGTAGTCCATCTCACTCTTCTCCACCGTGAGTTTAGTCCAGATGATTCATTCTTCTTCTTCAGGAGCTGGGTGTCTTGACAAGAAATCCACTCCAACATTTTCCTTCCCAGGAATGTACTCTACTGTGAAATTATACGGTTGAAGTAACAACGACCACCGCATCAAACGTGCGTTGAGCTTCTGAGAAGTAGCCAGGAACATCAGGGGCTGATGATCCGACTGGACCCGAAACTTAACTCCATACAAATATGGCTGAAATTTTTGCACTGCCCATACGAGGGACAAGCATTCTCTCTCGACGGTTGAATAATTCCTCTCCGCCTGTAGAAGTTTCTTACTTGCGTATGCCACAGGTTTCAAAACCGAAGCATCGTCTTTTCCTTCCTGTAACAAAGCGGCTCCAATTCCAATCGCACTTGCATCCGTTCTCAACACAAATGGTTTGGAAAGGTCAGGGAGCTGTAATACAGGTTTGCTGACCAAGGCCTCCTTTAACTGACTATAGGCATTCTCACATTCTGGTGTCCAATTGATTTGGTCCGGGAATCCCTTTTTCAAGGTTTCCGTCAACGGAGCTCCCAGTTCAGTGAAATGTGGGATAAATTTGTGGTAGAACCCACACAACGAGAGAAAAGATCGCACATCCTTCTTCGTTTTTGGCCTTGGTGCATTTCTGATTTTCTCCAGGTTCTTCTCTTCTGGAACAATGTGTCCTGGAGTGATGGTGTGACCTAGAAATTCCAGAGTCTGGTAACCAATCATTAACACTCTCTAGTAAAATATGAATAAAATTTGGTGGAACAGCGGTAAAGCTATGGAAATGTAAACATAAAGTAGTGCAGCTTTACAGAACAGAATTACGACCCATACAGAACGTTGCGGCGACTAGCCTTCATCAGTAAACAAATACATGCACGAAATACAACATATAGTACAGGAGAAGATCCTTCGGTGGCTACATTAAGGCATAACACTCTCTAGTCATGACTGCGGACGTTTTTCTCCTGCCGTGCGTTCGCACTCTGCCTTCCAGTTTCGAGACACTCGACAGTTTGTGCACTTAACACCAAACTTCGCTTTCTGAGACACTAAAGGTGTCAGTATCTCAAATGAGAGGCTGTTTGCTTCTGCCCACTTCGATGAAAGACATGTGAGACTTTGCAGGCAGAGACGCGAACCATTTGCCGATTCGATTTGTCCTAAACATCGCTCCGTTTGTTCCAAAGCCAGAAAGAGCTGCAACCTCGCCCAGTTGTCTTAATGATAATGCTCGAATTATCGTCTGTCCCTTTTTGCCTAGCTGCTTGAGCACATCATACACGGAGTTAGACCAGACCTATTGCGCCAGACAGTTATTGTCACAGTATACCCGTCCTGTCTCAGACTTGAGACCATGTCACAGTACTTTTCTATCTCGAAAGTGGGCTTTTCCTTCATTTTCGATTCAAATTGGATGGTCAGTTCGATCAGCGTTAACCGTTAGCTGACGAGCCGACAAGGAGTGCACTACAATGTCGGATCGCTTCTGAAACTGACGTTTTACCGCAGGATATCCACCACGACCTTTTAGTTCAACAGCTCCTAGCAGTCATACACGCCATCGAGGATGGACGGAACATCTCTGAGCAAATTCTTTATTGAATAATGAAGACACAAACAATAGATTGCACGATTTATTGCCTGGCATATTTCGCTGCATGTCGTCAGGTACATACTGCAGAATTCACACACCATAAAGTAAAATAACTAGATAAATCCTTCAAGCTGAAATATACACATGTTCGCACAGTTATGTCAATTGTCTACCACAGTAATTTTAAACTGACTATCATGTCTTTCTGTTTGCCCAAAATTGGCTTATGCAGATTAATCATGATGGCTTCTGCTAACTTTAACAAACGACTATTTTGTGTGACAACACACGAAACGCATTGTCTCTATCATATCAATCACGTGACCGGTTCCACAACGTGCCGTCCAATCGATGACGTAGGCGGTTAATGGTGTGTCGGCTTGGCCGGTGAATACCAAGCATAGAGACTTCTCTTTCCCAAGGACTTAACATGGATATGCTGTCAATGTCACACGTGAATGCGAGGAAATGAGCGAGCAAATCTGTTGGCTTCAAGGGCACCAATAATTGGAACGCCTATGATAGACAAGGTATTCTGGAGACTAGGAATGACTGCTAGTTGAAGATACAATAAACAGATTGAACACCATATTAAAGAATGCTTGAATTTAGATTTAAGTGTGGTTCCAGGGCGAGGGGATGTATGATGGGACGAAACCCATGTTAGTTAGTCGCGGTTCCAACTTGTGACAAGACCGCCGGGGCTTGGACTGGTTTGCCACGATAGTTACTATCCCCTGCCTTTGCTCCAACCACCTCAATAGCACTCTACATCTACCAGGCCCCACACAAGCCGGGACAGCTTAACCTCCCCTCCCTCACCTAGGGTTCCAAACCCCAAGGGGGCTCGGACCAGACACCAGTCATATCACTGCACAAAGTCATAGCTAAGAGAACAAAAATTTAATTCTGAACTACGTCAACCACAACACAGAGAAGGATGGCTGAAAGCCAGACTAGAAGAACTATGTACAAGATCACAGACGCAGATGAGTATTCATCATGGAGGCGGACGATAGCTCGTGCGGTTGTCCAGTCGTGGTAGCGACTCACCCAGGCTCCTCCAGTGGACTGGAACTCCAAGGTCTGCTGCCTCTCCAAAGTTCCCTCTTCACCCAGAGAACCAAGCAAGGGCTGATCAAGCGCCGTACCACTGCCTGACGGACACTGCACTGATGAACAAGGATCCTTCCTTGCTGTCGTACTATTTCCCTCGTCACACTCTTGATGAAGTCTGGGCCGACCCTAGAACATTAGCGGTCTCCCACTTGCAGAAAAAATACATGTAGCACCGTCTCAAAATACACAAGAGCCAGGTCACTCTTCTATCTCATCAGTGACCCACACACTGATATGTCACTTACACAATACGCGGTTGCTCCACACGAACACACAATGTCACTGGTAAAGTCTATCAGGTGACTAAACACTTCACCTTAGTTCCATGTCCTTGGACAATAGATCTTCACACAGTATTATGTACCTACCCTGATCCATGGGTAGTAATCACAACCTAGCATACACTGTCAACAGTTCATCACGTTGGCATGAGGTAGCTCCCTACCTTCACAAACATTGTCAACAGTTCATAACGTTGGCATGAGGTAGCTCCCTACCCTAAACATTTCACTCTGGTGTTTCCACCCATGTGGTAATCAATGTCCTAGTTCACTGGACCACATGTTGGCTTCATAAAGGTAACCAATGTAAAAACACTATGTAAGCATCAACTGATACATGGTGTCCCATAACCCAGCCGGGCCAGAAGCATATAACACAGGTCATGGTGACCGGTAACAATGATCACTCGGCTCAACTTGAAAGGTCACTACCTTGCAATTACCAAGGTTTACACAGAGACTGAATGTCACCAGTGCTTCACTGGCTTGAATCACCAGACGTTTCAGTGTTGGATCCTCTCAGGATCGGATGACACTCGTCGGACTCTTGACGGAGGTCCTACCCTAGACCTACCGACTTATTCAGCACTCAGCTCCTTCCAACATTGATCTCGCAGAATCAGACAACCACTCCCAGTATGGCCTCAATCAACTTCTGGATAGGCACTGGAATGAGTGGGCCCATAGAGCTCATGGTGCAGCTCTTGAATCTTCTTCTGTATAGTAATAACAGATCCTGAAACACGGAGAGGTTGGTGTGAGTACTCAACTACAACAAAGACTACCAGCATCTCCACCCTGTCACCTGCCTCTCAGACATTCCTCATGTCTACCAACATGAGTATGAAATCATCACATCATAGATCTACTTAGTCACTATAATATATAGGCATAATGATGGTAGAAAAAGCAATAGCACACCTGTTCAGTCAAGTAACACTTCTGGGCTACCTATAACCCCTAGCACCAGAGTCGACTGTATGACTCTGTCAAGCATCCTTCGCCTGGTGCCAGTCCAATCCGGTTTCATCTTCCATCCTCAATCAACATATACACTTACTTTCCTTTCAGTGTAGGGATTACTGTATCGAGAAGGTGTCCAGCCGGACATCTCCTTCCTGACAGACTCATCAATTCATCACTCCCTTCACCCATGGACTGATGAATTACACACATTAATAACTATATGTCCATAATGAATTATACTCCTGATAATTCATTACTATAGCATTAACTAAGGAGAACTCAGGACTTGTTACACTTAAATAACAAAATCATATCACAGCCATAGTGTCAGGTCTGGGATCCCTGCCCCAGATCCTGAGTTGCCCTCTTATTCACTGACTATCTTTCAGGTCAGTCATCCCTGTGCCGGTCGAGCACAGCTGTGGTGGCCATCCACCACTACACTTTCCCACAGCTACTGTGGGTCTCGTGTACCTTGTCCCGTGACGACTTAAGTCACGTCATCCAATGTAGCAAACCTCCAAGTACTCCATGAACCGGGTCAGGGTTCCAGAAGAGTAGAATATTAGAGACAGAAACGATTAGGTTCAAACCTCGATCTATCTAGACACCTCGGCCTCGAATTACGGAGCGCCGCATCACCCTCGATCGGGTATGTTCATCCATCGGATATGCACGATTGCATTGGGTCGGACCTATTACCGATCGGGTTGGGGGTACCGGCCTACCTCCCGCTGCCTAGACAAACGCAATATGGAACACGCACGGTCATCCTAGCGGACAGACATGACAACAAGCAGTAACAATAGTTTCATGAATATTTCCTATCAACTGTTATCCCACCGATGCAACACCATTCTGCTTACGCGGAATAACACTGCTATCTGCACACAGCAAATACACCATAGCTGATCTCACCTTGATTCCTCGAAAACTCACCATCACTGATCGAACCATTCCGTTACAATTCTAATGTCACGAAGCACATCGCTAATCGATAAAACCTACTTAACATGCGGATAGCCAGCTGTAACTTGTAACGCTACGCCACGACTCAGTTCGACGGCGATTAATTCTTTCGGGGAGATCGGCGGGGTATCCCGACAACAGTTAAATAATAGAATAAGTATTCAACTAACCTGTGATTGAAACATCACAAACTTTGACTGCAGATGTCCGCTCTGGCCGCGACTATTGACATCCAAATTACTGCAGCCTGCTGGCCATGATCTCTCCACGCTGAGGTCTGGTGGGCGACTGACTCCGACAACGTCAGTCCGCCTTCCACTCGCCTACACGGGCTGCGTGACTTTCATGATTCATGAAGAAAACCAGAGTCACGATGGATTCCTCCAACCCGTGCTGCACAACGCACTCGTGAACTTAGAGATCAAAACCACGTACGCACTTGGGGGAACATTCTAGATTCTTCTATAAATAACTAGAATAGCTCCGCCCCCGCACTACTTTTCTAGGGAACTCCCCTATTAATTGACATTAAATTCAAGGGAGACCAACGCATGGCACTCCCTTCACAGGGCTATTATGCAGAGATCTTACGATATTTATCCGTTTCGTCACATAGGCCCCCACTTAAGATGGTCGACCCGGTCGAACTCACTAGACAAAGATCGGTCTGAACTCTGAACCTCTACTCTATCGAGATTGGATGTCGGGAAAGGAAGTCAGCGCCGACATTCTCTTTCCCTGGGATGTATTCTACCGTAAACTGGTATGGTTGCAGTAATAACGACCACCTCATCAGCCGCGGATTTAATTTCTGCGATGAGGCAAGAAAGGTAAGCGGTTGGTGATCCGACTGCACCTTGAACTGGACCCCATAAAGATAGGGTTGGAATTTTCGCACGGCCCAGACCAGAGACAGACATTCCCTCTCTACCGTCGAATAATTCCGTTCTGCCGGTAACAACTTCCGACTTGCATATGCCACTGGATAAAGAACAGAAGGATCGTCCCGTCCTTCTTGTAATAAAGTGGCCCCAATTCCAATCTGACTGGCATCCGTACGCAAGATGAACGGTTTCGTCAGATTGGGCAGTTGTAGAACCGGTTTGTCAATCAATACCTGCTTAAGCTTCCCATAGGCCTCTTCACAAGCCGGCGTCCAGACGATTCTCTCGGGTGTCCCTTTCTTTAAGGTATCGGTCAGTGGTGCCCCAATCTCATTAAACCTCGGGATAAATTTTTGGTAATATCCACATAAGGACAAAAAGGATCTGACATCCTTTTTGGTCTGCGGTCTGGGCGCCAGTCTGACCTTCTCAATATTCTTGGCCTCTGGCACTATCTGCCCCGGAGTGATGGTGTGTCCCAAGAACTCTAGCGTCTGATACCCCAACATGCATTTGGTAGGACGCGCAGTTAATCCCACTTCCCTCAATCTCGTAAAGATTCTACTTAACGAAGTGAGATGCTCTTCGAAGATTCCTGATGCTATCAGAATATCATCCATGAAGGAGCATATCGAGGGGTCCTTGAGGGGTCCTAACAAAAGCCGCATCATCCGGGTAAAGACACTTGGGGCGTTGTTCAATCCAAACGGCATCACTTTGAACTCATAATGTCCCGAGGAAGTGCTGAAGGCCAAGAGAGGGCGAATTGCCGGCTTGACCGGGATCTGGTAATATCCCCGGCTTAAATCAACCTTTGAGAAATATATGGCCTGATTTAATCTAGAAAACAACTGATTCGCGTTTGGTACCGGCTCCACCTGGAATTGGGTACAGCTGTTCAACATTCGGTAATCGATACAGAGTCGGTGTTCCCCGCTGGGTTTCCTCAGTAAGACCACCCCGGCATTGTACGGGGAGGTCGAGGGGGAGATAATATCATCATCCAGGAGTTTCTGGATTTCGTCTTCCAGCGCCTTCTCTTTCGAGAACGGGACTGGGTAGACCCTTTGTCGAACCGGCTCATGGCTAGTGAGAGTCATGTCAAACTCCACCAACTCTGTCCTACCTGGTTTATCCGTAAGCACGTCCTGATTGGACTTCACCAGACGGGATAACCCCACTTTCTCTTTCGGGGAAAGGTTAGGATTGATCTGGACATCCAGATACGTTTCCCTAGAGATTAATGGGTATTCTGTATCTCCCTCTGATCCAGGCTCCGTTTCCATGGCGACTGCCATGGCCATGAAGTGGGAAGACTCCTCTTCGGATCTCTCCTCATATTTCTTGAGGAGATTAATATGGAAAATTTTCGTTTTCCCTCTGATCTTAATCCCATAATTGGTTCGGGATACCACCCGTTCCACTGGGAAAGGACCCTGCCATCCGATTTCGAGTTTATTGCCCCCAATGGGAAGTAACAACAACACTCGGTCTCCCACCTGAAGAGATCTTGCTTTTGACCGTCTATCATAATAGGCAGCATGTCTCTTCCGGGCTTTCCTCAAATTCTTTGCGGCCAGCTCCCAACCAGTCTTGAGTTTACTTTTCAACTCCTCAACGTATTTGTAGGAGGACCCTTCTACCGCGGACGTCTCATCCGTCCACCCTCTCCGTAGGGCTTCCAGGGGACCTTTAATGGGACGCCCGAACAACAACGTCGCCGGAGCCAGTCCCGTGGACCCATGAGGCACCTCTCGATAGGCAAAAAGGGCGGCTGAGATAAACTCATCCCACCGATCGGGCTTATCTTGGGCCAGTTTTCGAAGCATGGTCATCAACGTTCCGTTGAACCGCTCCACTTGTCCGTTGGACTGAGGGTGATAGGGGCTGGTGTGAATGTGGTTCGTCTGAAATATCC
This sequence comes from Cepaea hortensis, assembly GCA_963921405.1. Lineage (NCBI taxonomy): Eukaryota > Metazoa > Mollusca > Gastropoda > Stylommatophora > Helicidae > Cepaea > Cepaea hortensis. The sequence goes on from OY992894.1 coordinate 54,106,587, forward strand.
CAAAGACCTCCTCCATCAATTTCCCACAAAATTGGGATCCATTGTCGGTGAGGATCTGATGAGGGAACCCTAACCTCGTGAAGACCTCCACCAAAGCGTTTGCCACCCTCTTGGAATCAATGGTGGTTAATGGGATGGCCTCTGCCCACATGGAGCAGCAGTCCACCATGGTGAGGATATACTTGTTCCTCTTCCGGGTCCTCGGCAGAGGTCCCAGAATGTCGACTGCCACGCGTTCAAATGGTGAGGTCATAATGGGCATTTCCCCTAGAACCACCGGAGCTGTCCAATGCCTGGGAGCCACTCTCTGGCATTCCGGGCATGACTTAACATACCTCCGCACGTCTCCCGTCATTCCCGGCCAATAATAATGGCAGGAAATTCGTTGGAAGGTTGCCCCGACACCCATGTGTCCACTGAACGCTATCGTATGTCCCATGTGAAGAATCTGGGATCGATAGTCTTTCGGGACCACTAACTGTCCATACGGTCGATCTGCCTTTCCTGCCCGACGATAGAGTAACCCATTTTTCATATAGAACTGACCCCTTTGTGGAGGGGCAGAACTATGGGGTAACTTCCTAAAGCACGGACGTAAAGTCGCATCCATACTTTGAGCCACTCTCATTTCACCCGGTCGAGGGTTAGATATGACCTCCTCAGAGGGTTCAGTCACGATCTGAGATCTGGTCTGCATAGCCCCTACTACTATCGGGTTCAGTGGGATCCCCAGGAACACATATTCGGATCCCAGAATCAAAGGGTAGATCGGATCTGGTAACACCGCTGCCTGAATGGTACCCGTAACGTACTTGCACTGAATATCGACACGTGCGATTGGCAAGGTCAAGGCTACAGAGCTCTTGGTGGCTGGTTGGATCTCTTTGGTTTCCCCGGTGAACTGCTCTGGGCGCACCAGGTGAGAAGCTATTACAGCCTCGAAATCCAACCCCGTGTCATATAAACACTCCACCGGGTGTCCATTCACTACTATCATCTCTACCACGGGTGGTTTCTCTGACTTTGTTTTCGTGGAACCCCCCTCGGCTTTCTCGTTAGGTCTATCCCTATTTTCCGCGAGACAAGCTAAGTGCAAGTCCTTAGGCTTCCTCCGACAGTCCCCTGTATCATGGGAAGCCGACTTACAGAAGGTACACCACCGCTTACTCCACTTCCGTTTGGTAGGTCGAGGCTGGCGTTTCCTTCCGGGTTTCTTACCAAAGTCTTTTACCACAGGATCTGCTACATGGGATGACTTTTTGGGACCTTTGGTCTTGGGCTTCTGATCACGCCCCTTCTGCCTTTTCTGTGAATCCGTCTGACTGGAATCCCCAGTCTCACCATAGACTTCCACATACCTTTCAGCTAACTTATTTACTATGTCTAGCCTTTCCGCCCCATTCTCCCCTAAGAAATTCCTTAAAGGCTTGGACATCTGCATTTTCATTTGATCCACCACCATCAACTCTCTCAGACTCTCATAATCCTCTTTGAAATTGGCCAATGCCATCCACTTCAACAGGTATGAGTTCAACCTCACACTATAGGCCGAGAACATTTCACCTGGTTCTCTCTTGGAAGTTCTGAACCTCCGCCTGTAAGCATGGGCTGTCATTTCGAATCTTTTCAAAAGAGCCGATTTCAGGGTTGGATAATCATTTTCCATCCCTGGGGGAAGACGCGCATACACTTCGTACGCGGTGCCACGGAGTCCTTGTGAAAGCTTAAGATTCCAACGCTCAGGCTCTAAACCCATAGCTTTACACATTGCCTCGAACTTCTCTAAGAATTGATCTATCTTCTCTTGGTCCGGGTCAAATGGTGGAAACGGCCATTTCATAGCATGGTAAGCTGGTCTGCTGGCTACTGATGAGCTAGGTAAAGCTACTCCACCTACTGCTCCCTCAGACTCACCAACCGATTTAGCCTCTACCTCAAGTTGCTTCATACGGAACTCATGTTCCATTTCCAACTTCCTAGCATCTAATTTCTTAGACTCTAGGTCAGCTGCCAGTTTTTGTGCTTGTTGGTCTGCCACCAACTTATGCTCTTCAAGTGCTACCTTTCGAGCTTCCAGCTCAATTTCTGACTTTCTTCTCTCCCTCTCTTCTGCTCTGAAGTCTCTCTCTACTTCCAGTACATAGGCTTTAAACTCCTCACCTTCCAATCCCATCTCAGTTGCAGATGCCCGCACCTTAGCTAAATCTAAAGTACGAGTAGCCATGCTTAGTGTAACTTAGTATCAGTATAGATATGCAATACCCACTCACAATGCTAACTGTACTCCAACCAACACTGTAACTATGTATCTATACTAACTTAACTAAATGTCTGTCCACGTCGAAGAGAAAGGTTTCAGTAGCCCTACTCGTCCAGTAGATAATAGGTATAGGACAGATGACACTATAACCTATTCCTACGAGATGTCAGAACAAAGAGAAGATCCCGGACGAGCCCCCACTCTATCTTGTGACAAGACCGCCGGGGCTTGGACTGGTTTGCCACGATAGTTACTATCCCCTGCCTTTGCTCCAACCACCTCAATAGCACTCTACATCTACCAGGCCCCACACAAGCCGGGACAGCTTAACCTCCCCTCCCTCACCTAGGGTTCCAAACCCCAAGGGGGCTCGGACCAGACACCAGTCATATCACTGCACAAAGTCATAGCTAAGAGAACAAAAATTTAATTCTGAACTACGTCAACCACAACACAGAGAAGGATGGCTGAAAGCCAGACTAGAAGAACTATGTACAAGATCACAGACGCAGATGAGTATTCATCATGGAGGCGGACGATAGCTCGTGCGGTTGTCCAGTCGTGGTAGCGACTCACCCAGGCTCCTCCAGTGGACTGGAACTCCAAGGTCTGCTGCCTCTCCAAAGTTCCCTCTTCACCCAGAGAACCAAGCAAGGGCTGATCAAGCGCCGTACCACTGCCTGACGGACACTGCACTGATGAACAAGGATCCTTCCTTGCTGTCGTACTATTTCCCTCGTCACACTCTTGATGAAGTCTGGGCCGACCCTAGAACATTAGCGGTCTCCCACTTGCAGAAAAAATACATGTAGCACCGTCTCAAAATACACAAGAGCCAGGTCACTCTTCTATCTCATCAGTGACCCACACACTGATATGTCACTTACACAATACGCGGTTGCTCCACACGAACACACAATGTCACTGGTAAAGTCTATCAGGTGACTAAACACTTCACCTTAGTTCCATGTCCTTGGACAATAGATCTTCACACAGTATTATGTACCTACCCTGATCCATGGGTAGTAATCACAACCTAGCATACACTGTCAACAGTTCATCACGTTGGCATGAGGTAGCTCCCTACCTTCACAAACATTGTCAACAGTTCATAACGTTGGCATGAGGTAGCTCCCTACCCTAAACATTTCACTCTGGTGTTTCCACCCATGTGGTAATCAATGTCCTAGTTCACTGGACCACATGTTGGCTTCATAAAGGTAACCAATGTAAAAACACTATGTAAGCATCAACTGATACATGGTGTCCCATAACCCAGCCGGGCCAGAAGCATATAACACAGGTCATGGTGACCGGTAACAATGATCACTCGGCTCAACTTGAAAGGTCACTACCTTGCAATTACCAAGGTTTACACAGAGACTGAATGTCACCAGTGCTTCACTGGCTTGAATCACCAGACGTTTCAGTGTTGGATCCTCTCAGGATCGGATGACACTCGTCGGACTCTTGACGGAGGTCCTACCCTAGACCTACCGACTTATTCAGCACTCAGCTCCTTCCAACATTGATCTCGCAGAATCAGACAACCACTCCCAGTATGGCCTCAATCAACTTCTGGATAGGCACTGGAATGAGTGGGCCCATAGAGCTCATGGTGCAGCTCTTGAATCTTCTTCTGTATAGTAATAACAGATCCTGAAACACGGAGAGGTTGGTGTGAGTACTCAACTACAACAAAGACTACCAGCATCTCCACCCTGTCACCTGCCTCTCAGACATTCCTCATGTCTACCAACATGAGTATGAAATCATCACATCATAGATCTACTTAGTCACTATAATATATAGGCATAATGATGGTAGAAAAAGCAATAGCACACCTGTTCAGTCAAGTAACACTTCTGGGCTACCTATAACCCCTAGCACCAGAGTCGACTGTATGACTCTGTCAAGCATCCTTCGCCTGGTGCCAGTCCAATCCGGTTTCATCTTCCATCCTCAATCAACATATACACTTACTTTCCTTTCAGTGTAGGGATTACTGTATCGAGAAGGTGTCCAGCCGGACATCTCCTTCCTGACAGACTCATCAATTCATCACTCCCTTCACCCATGGACTGATGAATTACACACATTAATAACTATATGTCCATAATGAATTATACTCCTGATAATTCATTACTATAGCATTAACTAAGGAGAACTCAGGACTTGTTACACTTAAATAACAAAATCATATCACAGCCATAGTGTCAGGTCTGGGATCCCTGCCCCAGATCCTGAGTTGCCCTCTTATTCACTGACTATCTTTCAGGTCAGTCATCCCTGTGCCGGTCGAGCACAGCTGTGGTGGCCATCCACCACTACACTTTCCCACAGCTACTGTGGGTCTCGTGTACCTTGTCCCGTGACGACTTAAGTCACGTCATCCAATGTAGCAAACCTCCAAGTACTCCATGAACCGGGTCAGGGTTCCAGAAGAGTAGAATATTAGAGACAGAAACGATTAGGTTCAAACCTCGATCTATCTAGACACCTCGGCCTCGAATTACGGAGCGCCGCATCACCCTCGATCGGGTATGTTCATCCATCGGATATGCACGATTGCATTGGGTCGGACCTATTACCGATCGGGTTGGGGGTACCGGCCTACCTCCCGCTGCCTAGACAAACGCAATATGGAACACGCACGGTCATCCTAGCGGACAGACATGACAACAAGCAGTAACAATAGTTTCATGAATATTTCCTATCAACTGTTATCCCACCGATGCAACACCATTCTGCTTACGCGGAATAACACTGCTATCTGCACACAGCAAATACACCATAGCTGATCTCACCTTGATTCCTCGAAAACTCACCATCACTGATCGAACCATTCCGTTACAATTCTAATGTCACGAAGCACATCGCTAATCGATAAAACCTACTTAACATGCGGATAGCCAGCTGTAACTTGTAACGCTACGCCACGACTCAGTTCGACGGCGATTAATTCTTTCGGGGAGATCGGCGGGGTATCCCGACAACAGTTAAATAATAGAATAAGTATTCAACTAACCTGTGATTGAAACATCACAAACTTTGACTGCAGATGTCCGCTCTGGCCGCGACTATTGACATCCAAATTACTGCAGCCTGCTGGCCATGATCTCTCCACGCTGAGGTCTGGTGGGCGACTGACTCCGACAACGTCAGTCCGCCTTCCACTCGCCTACACGGGCTGCGTGACTTTCATGATTCATGAAGAAAACCAGAGTCACGATGGATTCCTCCAACCCGTGCTGCACAACGCACTCGTGAACTTAGAGATCAAAACCACATACGCACTTGGGGGAACATTCTAGATTCTTCTATAAATAACTAGAATAGCTCCGCCCCCGCACTACTTTTCTAGGGAACTCCCCTATTAATTGACATTAAATTCAAGGGAGACCAACGCATGGCACTCCCTTCACAGGGCTATTATGCAGAGATCTTACGATATTTATCCGTTTCGTCACACAACTTCACGGCAACGGGTCGTCCCCATTATGCTCCGTTCCTGTGCCAGTTAATATCACACAAAATGCTCCTTACTGCCAAATGTGAAAAGTGGAACAGACAGGAGTCTTGGCAAGCCAACAGCCCGCATAGGTACACCGTGCATAATGACGCCGCCAGAATGCCAAAATAAAAGTCCTCCACAAAAAATACAGTTCATCGTCGATGGAATTCGGCAGTCATCAGAAAGACTTCATTGACCTGGATTTTATCCCATATGGCTCGGTCTCTTTCCGCAGGGCGACCCGCCAAAAGCGCCGCACAAAGCACGAACTCCGTAGCTCCAGCGACGACTCCCAGGAGTCTCCTGAAAAATGCACTCGTGACCCCAAAAAGGCAAACGAGTCAATTCAGCGACAGTCGGCCATTTTTCCTAACCATCGAACATGCAGTTCACTGTGCAAACAACAGCGGACAGATGTAAATAAAAGCATTCCACACGAATTTGACAGCTCACAGTGTCGCCCACGCACTCAGTAGCAGGGCGACGGAACCATACGAATCCCATGTGTCTGCAATCAGTGTGTTATTTGAACGATCACCATCCACATCTCACGACATTTATTTGCAGGGGACGAAGTATCTATGGCTGTACAGGAAATGCTATGACGTCGATTCTTTAAGACCGCAAAGTGTTGTCTTCGGTCACTTGTATAAATAAAAGTTAAGGCCGTTGTGATGCGCATAAAGGGATACCTTGTCATCACTGGCGCCAGCGAGCTCTGTGCTGGTTTTAGGGAGCCCGATACAAGACTTCTGCCATGACGCCCAGGTTGTGCACCACGGATAAATGGCCATCATTACATAAAACCGAACTGGAAGTGGGTCTCTGAGCTGGCGGCCATTAGAGGTGCGATGAAGCGTGGACAATGAGCAGTCAAGCTGAAGAACATCTGATGGCTGTGGAAATGAGGTTCCTACGGAAAATGCACAGAATACCATGGAAAGACAGAAAAACCAATGAACAAGTCCTTCAAGAAACAAATGAAGATCGTAAACTGATTGGAGTTATTAATAATATTAGACGTAGACAGTTAAGAATTCTTGGGCATGTTATGAGAAGAAATTACTCGGAGAACCTGGTGAAAACTGGCAAAATGGAAGGGAAGAGACCAAGGGGAAGGCCGATAAGTAAATACCTGGATGGCTTGGCCACGTGGCATGGTCGAGACAGGAACACGGAGCTGATCCATTACTCTAGTGATCGAGTGAGATGGCAGAACATGACCGCCCACGCTTATCGGCATGGCACATGATGGATGGATGGGTGAAAACTATTCTGGCACTCACTCATCAGCACCTGCAAGTCATATGTAAATAGTGTCCATCTAATCTGTTCTTGAATGGTTTGACAAATAGGCTCTAATGTTCACTCAATATGAATCCCAATTAAATGACAGGTTCATTTGTCCTCGGAACGAAAAACCTACTAAATGACAGTTCCGGTCAAACGTCCACCACATGTCTACTAAACGAAATATCGAAACTATGAGAGAAAATCACGCCTCACTTGTATTGTCCCCAAATTTGAAGAAAAGATCATAAGTGTTCCCGGCTTGCAACACTGCATGGCTCAGAGCATTGCGGTGGAAAAAGCGTCTCAGTGGCTCAGGGCATTGCGGTGGAAAAAGCGTCTTAGTGGCCACACACACGTCACAACAGTAGAATGTTAGTTAGTTAGTTAGTTAGTTAGTTAGTTGGTTGGTTGGTTGGTTGGTTGGTTGGTTGGTTAGTTAGTCGACAGATCATCCTCATTGCACATCGAACCATTCAGTCCATAAGTGCTCGGATCCCCTCCTCAGCAAATCCCGCAGCGTGTAGCGGCTTACGACACCAGTTCTGTGTTGGTTCATTACTCTTCCTTGGCTTCCCGCGTAGTGTCCTTATTTGGTCACGCCTCTTTTAACTTGCTGTTCTCGCAGTCTGACCATGGTTGTAGATTCCCAGTCATCGCTTGATTCTCGTAACCGACTTACTTCTCGTAGAACATTCAGATTGTCTGCTTGGTCCATGGCTCGTCCGCCTTCAACGGTAGCCCTACCTGCAAGACTGCTCATTCCCTTGTACACCTGCATGCCCTGGCACGAAGATGAAACTAATCTTTGCCAGCCGAGACCGCTCCAGTAGAATGTCTTTCCCTCTTCAAGGGATCATCCTGAACTGGTCCAAGCCTGACATCCAGCTCGTGCCTGTGGCTCCTAGTAGTTGTCAACATACGACAGCGGCCACCCCCCGGGCAACAGCTGTCACAGGCTGGCTAAACCGGGCATGGGTAGCTGATTTGGTGTCAAACTAATCGGTGAATTAGGGTATGCCTACTCAGCATGTGAAGACAGGATCCGGCAGACTGTGCGGAAGACATCATTCCTGATTCAACAGGCAAGACGGCGTTTACCTGCAAAGCGTTGTGGAACGTAATGAGCACGGCAAGGCACGTAGAGCGCCCTGGTCATCCACTGCAGATGTATTCGTCTCCAGTCGTCTCGACTTGTCTTGCCACTGGATTCAGATGGACTCAGGCGAGAGAGTGAGGTCGACGAATTACGCAACTCTTCCTCACTTTAATCCAGTTCATCGCGCAAGTCATTCTTCATCCAACATCATGTATCACCTTCAAGCCCTGTGGCGATGGGCGAGCGGCAGGCGTGGGTACGCTGACAGCCGTAGTCGCAGACCTGCACACAGGCGGCTCAGGCCATATGGTCGTCTTCTACTGACCGAAGCAGCAGTGGGATTCGGCAGCCCCCTGAGCGACTGAGCAGCCCTCTATAGGAACACACTGCTCATCTCCATAGCATGAGGAAGGGGCTAGAAATGGTGCCCTAAACATTGTCTGCTCCATCATTACCTAACCAGCTAGCCGCGGTTGGTGGGTACCCAACCCTTTGTTGCAAACAAAGAAAAAACAGGTAAAGCTAAAAGAGCAAACCATATTCCTTTAACAATCGGAACTTGGAATGTACGCACCCAGAGAGACGAACAACACTGATTGGGAGAAAGCTGGGCAGGTACAACATCGACATTGCAGCCTTGAGCGAGACACGACTTGCAGAAGAAGGCCAAATCTGTGAAGTAGGTGCCGGCTACACATTTTTTTCTGGAGTGGAAGGAAAAGCGAATTAAGACGCCAATTCGGTGTGGGATTTGCCATTAAGTGGCTCTGGTTGGCAAACTAGCTGGATTTCCAAAGGCTATAAACGACAGGCTTATGACCATTAAGTTGCCTCTGCTGAATGGAAGGAAGCATACAACCATTGTGAGTGTCTACGCACCAACTGTGACCAATGAAGATGATGCCAAGAACAAGTTCCATGAGGACCTGAACAATGTATTAACAACATCTGTTCCCAAAGGTGACAAACTTGTACTCCTTGGGGATTTCAATGCCAGAGTAGGCACGGACACCACCTCCTTGAGTGGCATTATTGGAAAGCACGGAGTTGGAAATTGTAACAACAATGGACTCCTCCTCCTTCAGACATGTGCCGAACTCGATCTCCTGATTACCAACACAATTTTCCGTCTCCCCATGAGAAACAGGACATTGTGGATGCACCCTCGCTCGAAACACTGGCACCTCATTGACTATGTCATCGTCAGGAGGATTGACAGACAAGACGTTCTGGTGACAAAATCCATGTGTGGTGCTGAATGTTGGACAGACCATCGTCTTGTTATCTCAAAATTAAACATACACATCAAACCACCACGGCGTCCTCAAGGGGTAAAAATGCAACCAAAAAAATAATAATAAATAAAAAAAAAAAAAATGTCACCCGCCTAAACAGCAAAAAAAATGCAGCTGTCATTTGAAAATATACTGGAAGACCGCCTCAGGCCCAATGCTGCAACTAAACATGATGTAGAAACAGAGTGGAGAGCCCTAAAGGACATAATTTACAACACTGCTATGGAAATCCTGGGTCCAGCCCCCCGAAAGCATAAAGACTGGTTTGATGAAAATTTCTAAGACATCAATCAATTGCTGGCCGAGAAACATCTTCTCCTCAAGGCACATTTGAATGACCCGAAGTCACATAACAAAAAAGATGCCTTCAAGAACATTCAGAGAGTAATGCAGCAGAAACTTCGGCACATGCGGGACTCCTGGCTGAGCAGCAAAGCTGATGAAATTCAGGGCTTTGCTGACAGACATGAAATGAAAAACTTCTACGACTCATTGAAGGCGGTCTATGGTCCTACATCATCAGGCATAGTTCCCCTCCTCAGTGCAGATGGGGGAACATTGGTCACCCATAAGAAAGAAATCCTTCAACGATGGGCAGAGCAATTCAGCAACATCTTAAATGCAACTTCCTTCTTCGATGATGAAACCATCAACTGCCTTCCTCAAGTTCCAACTAATGATACACTTGATGACCTGCCAACCATAGTGGAAGTAAACAAAGCCATCCAGCAACTCTCCAGCGGCAAGGCACCTGGTCCTGACTTCATCCCAGCAGAGATATACAAGGCAGGTGGGCCGGTCCTAACAGAGCAGCTTCACCAAGTCTTTACAAACATATGGGTGAACGAGACCATGCCACAAGATTTCAAGATCGCGTCAATAGTCCACCTTTACAAACGTAAAGGAAATCGCCAATCCTGTGGCAACCACCGAGGCATCTCCTTGCTTTCAATTGCGGGGAAGATACTCGCCAGAATTCTTCTTAATCGCCTCACGGCCCATCTCGATCAAGGTCTACTTCCTGTCACAAAATGAAACCGTGTGTTTATCCGGTTGATTATTACAGAGGATTTTCGGATTAAGCGGACGATCGACCAGCGACATCTATTTGTACTAACAGAGTAAACACAGTTGTACAGGTTACATCGTGTCAGCCCATAAACACATTTGGTGGTGAGGGAGAAGGATATGGAATGGTTCCGTTTGTCATCTATACTGCCGGACATCAGACGGAAATGGCTGCTGGGATTGTCACCACGGAACAGAAGAGTGACAAGTTTGTCAACATTTGAATGCAGATGGAAGCCGTGAGATCACAGGGGCAGATGTAAAACGGAAGTACCTAGTACGGAAAACAGTGCATCTGTCAATTCTTGGTTTCCGGAACATCAAGATGATTGGCAGCTTGGTATCGAAACTCTTTGTTGGGAGTTTACAGAAACTAGCTGGCTTGTTTTGAGAATCTAGGCAATTACTGACAACTTTGACAGGATTTAAGCCAGGAAAATAGTTCTTGACAGGGGATGATTTGCCACTGTGCCACCTGTGTGGGGGAGTAAAGGATAACGTCACGTGGACAACTTTGGTAGTTTGCCATATAAACTCGAGTTGAGATCAACTAGGGTGGACTTGAATAATGCTCTAGACAGAGTGCAGGGCACTGCAGTGCCAGTGGAAATAATATCTACCGTGTGTTAATTAGTGACTTAATTTTACACGTGCCTATATGGCAGATGTAGATATGATTTATAGGACTGCAGGAGTGCCATTTAAGGTTCCCTACCAGATCCAAGGAAACTATACAAGTTTGGGAAAGAATTAAAAAACCCATTAGGAAGAACACCAGTTCAAGAGTCACTAGAGTTGCATACAGAACGTAACTTACGCTAGAAGGAAATTGATTCATCAAAGAGAGTGATGCATACTGATGCACCACACAGCATTAGACAGTAGTAACGAACCGAGAACCGGCTAAGAGTACCTAGTGTTAGTACAGCAACAATTAACATTAGAAATTAGCACTTATGGACTGAATGGTTCGATGTGCAACGAGGATGATCTGTCGACTAACTAACTAACTAACTAACTGCGTACACACTACAAAAGACTTGTGCAGTTTGTTAAGGAACGTTAGGAACGGACATTGTGTAGAGGGCAACCGGTCCATGATTAACTGTTAATACCACCGGTGTCTATTTCGGATGTTCATGAAATTGGATTACCAGAGGTCTACAGAGGCAAAGCAGTATCCGGCAAGATGGTTTCGGCAACGGGTGAGAAGTACATGTTCTGACGTAACGTGCTGTGGTCTATCTTTGCTGGGATCAGCTGACTGGGTTGCTGTCTGAGAGTCAGAGTCTACACACTTTATAGAACACGTCACACATTTTCTTCACATACACGTCTCATATACGTTACACTTTTATTTTAATAAATTACTCTTTATTAATTTCTAGAAGCAAGAGTTGTTGAGTATGTTGCGTTGGGGAAGTATGAGAAGGGGGCATAGTACGACAGTGAGAGAGTGATAGGAAAAGGTGTCCATAGGCTGATGGAGTGTGTTGGACGGAAGCTGGTGGATTCTCCAGAATATTGAGAGGGAAAAAATATTATAATGTGGGTGTCGGCTCTCTTCACTCCAGGGACGACACTGTAAAGGAGGACACGACATTATTGGGGGTTCGATTAACGGGATCTTTGGACAGCGGGATCTCTCGGAAACGGGATCTTTGGACAGCGGGATCTCTCATAAACGTGATCTTTGGACAGCGGGATCTCTCGTAAACGGGATCTTTGGACAGCGAGATCTCCTGCAAACAGGAACGTTTGACAGGGGGATCTTCTGACAACGGGGTCTTTTGACACGGGATCCTTAGTTATTAGAGGGAGATATCATTTTGGAGAATCCAGCTAGAGTGAATGTGGATAGGGGTTAGGACAAATATCTTACCTGTTCACACTTCACACGTCTGCATAGGTCTGTGGTCCTGATTCTACTCTTGTCACTGAGTGAATGTACTGTGTGTGGTAATATCTAGATTTATAGTACTTGTTCATATATCTGTATAGTAATTTGCAGTTATATTGTACTAGACCTGCTAGCTTACCTCTCTGTATAATGGCCACCCCTAAACTTAGCACGTTAGAATTAAAGGCAAGGGGGGAAGAAATGGGATTGGCTGGGTCTTCTCTAACGGATTACATACAGGAAGTGGAGAGAGAGTATCGACAAGCGGAACGGGAAGAGCGAAAGGCCGAGTTGGAATTGAGAAGGATGGAGTTGGAACAAGCAGCTAAGAAATTGGAAGCTGAGCAAGCAGCTAAGAAATTGGAAGCTGAACAAGCAGCTAAGAAATTGGAAGCTGAACAAGCAGCTAAGAAATTGGAAGCTGAGCAAGCAGTTAGGAAATTGGAAGCTGAGCAAGCAGCTAGGAAATTTGAAGCTGAGCAAGCAGCTAAGAAATTGGAAGCTGAGCAAGCAGCTAGGAAATTTGAAGCTGAGCAAGCAGCTAGGAAATTAGAAGCTGAACAGGAAGCACAGAAAAGGGAGCACGAGTACCGGATGAGGGAACTCGAGTTGAAGAGTCAATCTAATGGAGAAACTGAGGGAGCAGTTGGAGGTTCCTCCATCCCAGGATCAACACCAGTAGGTGGACATGGGTACCATGCTATGAAGTTTCCTTTAGCGGTCTATGAGGAGGACAAAGAGAAGATTGATCAATACCTTCAACGCTTCGAGGCTATGTCAGTTGCTATGGGTCTGGAGCGTAACAAATGGAATCTTAAGCTATCCCAGGGATTACGCGGGACCGGATACGAGGTTTATACTCGCCTGCCACCAGGACATGAGAACAATTATGATGAGTTAAAGACGGCTCTGCTGAAACGATTCGAGGTTACGTCACATACCTACCGGAAAAAATTTCGAGCAGCGAAACGAGAACCGGGGGAGTTGTTTGCCGCCTACAGTTTGCGTCTAAAATCTTATCTCCATAAGTGGATGGATTTGGCTGGGTTCGCACATGACTATGAGAGTCTGGAAGAGCTCATGGTGGTCGACCAGCTGAAGAAGCAAATGTCTAAACCTCTCAGGACGTTCCTGGGAGAACAAGGAGCGGAACGTCTTGACCTCGTGACGAAATTAGCAGAACGGTTCGTCGAGGTACATGGGGAGGCAGGGGAAAACCTTTCCACCAACACCAAAAGTCAAGAGAAACATGACAAGAAGAAAACCAAAAACTCAGGAACAAAAAAGTGGGAACCTTATGTGCAAAAATCAGAGGATAATTCAGAGAAGAAGAAGGAGGGAAGCAAGAGCACTTCAAGCTCTACACCTAAACGACCGTGGTCGGAGAAGTGGTGTTCAATTTGTAAGTCACCCTCTCACAATACGAGGGACTGCAAATCGAAGGCTAAGAACCCTCACTTTGCAGCATGTCAAGTGACTTCCAAGGAGGTTGTCACGGAAAATGCCAAGGTCAACAAGGAAGCTCGCCACCAGGAGAGCTCATTCAAGTCCGACAATAGAAAATCTAGGACAGGGAAATGGTGCATTCGGCAAGAGGGACTACTTCTGATGATGGGAAGCCTCATGTCGTGCTTTCTCTGCGGCAGAGTTTTTGCCACTAGAGATATCTGCCCCACCAGCTACCGAGCTTTCTCCCAATGACCACCACATGTGTTTCCCGCGGCCGCTTATTCAACATTTTGGTGGCTGACCTATATATTTATAGAACATTTCACCACCAGGCGCGGAACCGCTAGCCTTTACAGAACAAAAAAAAAATTGCAGTAGGACAAGACTTCTATCTTAGGATTCAATAAATCACAATTCCTCCGAAGTCGGAGAGTATCTGTGTAACGCGCGTTTGTTTATGAAAATCTGAGGTTAACGGACTAGGTAGGAATTTGCTAGTGCTAGTAAGGGTAACTGGGTCAGAGAAGTAAAAGGCGGATGTTAGGTAAAAAAGGTTGAGGTAAGACTTCTAAAACAATGGCGGGCCCTAAAAGCATTGGAGAGTAGATCACTGAGATGTCGGTCGTATTCACGAAGGCACAGAGGAAAACATGAATGGAAACTAAGAGACAAAGGGAAATTTTGGTTGTTTGGCCAGTTAAGTCGTGGAGACTTAACTAGGGGAATTGACGTTGGGCTGAGGTGTGGGACACCAGCCAAGCTAGTCGGATTCGGATTTTAGTTGTGGTGGAGTTAGGGAGAACTCTGCCTGGGGTTTGGAGGCAGTCGGGGTCCTGTGCAGACAGTGGAGGATTGAGGTCTGGCCCAGTAGAGTGGAGAAGAGTTGAGAACAGTGTAGTGCGTGAGGCCAGTAAACGCCTATCGTATGGTCGCAGGATTTTATTGTGTTAAAGTATTCTGAGTGTGCTGGAACTGTTCATATGCAATATTGATCAAGTTTACTGTTGAAATTGCTCCTGATGAGTAGTGTTGTATTATCAAGTGTGTTCTAATTAAACATCATGTGTGCGCAGCCTGCTGTTAGATATTGATTCATCGTTGTTGATCAGTAGTTCAACAGAACATTCACACAGACATCCTCTAGACACAACCACTGCCACTTCTTTATGTCATAACTCTGTGACAATCTGCCTGCACCACGAGGAACCACCAGTCTGCACACCAATAAGCCAGAGAGAGAGAGAGAGAGAGAGAGAGAGAGAGAGAGGTTGGGGGGGGGAAGAAGGGCGCGTTAGCGAAGTTGACAAGGAGCTGCACTAGTAATGTCATGAGCACGGTCGGACGCGGCTTGGTGGCCTGCTAAAGTGAGGGAACGATTGGCCGCCTATCTCTCTGTGCATTCCAGCCCACAACATGTGATGGCCCTATCACATCACAGACTCAACAGGAAACTGTCTCGGGACGAGAATATACATATGTATTACATACAACAATAAGACGGAGACACAGCGTTCTTTGGTCATGTGATGAGAAGACAGACATTGGAGAACATCGTGACAACTTAAAGTCGCTTAAAAATCGACAGGGTCGACTTCATTGTACCGGGTTTTTATCCCATATGGCCTAGTCTCTTTTTGCAACTGGAAAGATCAAAGGGAAGAGAGGCAAGAGGCAGACCAAGAGAAATTATGCCGGAGGAATATCACCAGCAGAGTTGATACAGAACACCAAGGGCCGAGAATATGGATAGCCATGAGCGCCTACGCCAGCTGACACGACACTTGATGATGATGATAACGATGATGTAATGTAATGTACTGGAACTATTATTGTTGGAACTCTTCGCTGGCTGCTGAGGATGGGGACGGAGCGCTTAAGGGAATGTCCCGAATGCTGTGATGTCGGTTCCTAAATCAATCAACCAATCAATCAATCAATGTAATGTATATAACATGTAATATACATCGTAATTAGCCTATAGCCGAGATGGATTGAATAGTAATAGTATATTGATGAACAATAAATGTTCAGGATTAATTCTATTGATGGCGTCCCTCCATGCCATTCTCTAAGACGCTCTCTTCTTTAGGAGCCCACCTACCATCGGGCATGCTGACACCTTGGCCAGTACGCCACTGATATACGATGTTCTTCAACAAATAAATATTAAAAATCAATCCCTTCCTCCCGACGATAACCCTACTATAGTTTTGATACTGCTGCGGCTGATGTCCACCTGTTCTACCTAGTTCAGAGAGCGGCGTTTCTGCTAACTCCAGGGCTGTCCTGCTAGAGTCTGGTATCACGCGAACAGGAGGAGAAACGGTAGTTTGGTAACATTTAATATTTCCCTCACATGCTTGGATTAGTACTGGCACTGCTGTTGTTAGTTTCACGACAACGACAGAAGAAATTGTAGAAACGTTTAAAAAAAACAAAATTCAGATTAGCTGAGAACAACCTGTGTCACACAGTGACTGTGTGTGTGAGTGTCTTGTCTAAGTCTGAACTTTTTATTTAGTTTTAAAATAAAATAATAAATGTTAACGACGGACGACGGGTTTTCTTGACTTTGTGTTATTTTATTTTAAAGACTAAAATAAATTAAAGATTGTCTTCTTAGTTCTTGTTTCTTGAACTTTATAATATTGTATTATTGTCATCTCGTTTCTTTAACTGTACGGCTGTTGGAGTGTTGCTGGTCACATTGCGGTATAAGTATTGATTGCCATTCATTGGGTTTGTAATTTTGTTTCAGTTTAAATCAGTTTAGGACCGTTCCCTGGACAGTGTCACTAACTAATCCGCTGGTCAGTGTACTGTTGGTCAGTGTACTGTACCGTGTATTTCACAAGGATAAAGTGTCATTGGGTCCATGTGTTGTTATTGGAGGCCATAGCATTTGAATACAGTAATGCTTTACTATATATTTGTTTTATCGGAATTCAGTTGCATTCTCATGATTATGTAATTTAGTACAACTAATTAAAAAAAAAAGAAATAGATAGAATCTATCATCGATTGCCGGCTCCGTGGCGAAGGGGTTAAAAGGACGCAGTTCACAATCCTGCATACCCAATTTTGAAACACAGCTGTGGGGATTTGGCAGCAGACCACCTTATGGTGGCTTTTTTATGAAATGATATGTGTGCCGGTCATTCAGGAAAGCAATGGCAAACTACTGAACGTAAACTTGTCTAGGTCTAGGTATGGGTTGTGATCCTGCATTGTCATGTGTAGTCAGTAGAGGACACTAGGTATCGGTTGTGATCCTGCATTGTCATGTGTAGTCAGTAGAGGACACTAGGTATCGGTTGTGATCCTGCATTGTCATGTGTAGTCAGTAGAGGACACTAGGTATCGGTTGTGATCCTGCATTGTCATGTGTAGTCAGTAGAGGACACTAGGTATCGGTTGTGATCCTGCATTGTCATGTGTAGTCAGTAGAGGACACTAGGTATCGGTTGTGATCCTGCATTGTCATGTGTAGTCAGTAGAGGACACTAGGTATCGGTTGTGATCCTGCATTGTCATGTGTAGTCAGTAGAGGACACTAGGTATCGGTTGTGATCCTGCATTGTCATGTGTAGTCAGTAGAGGACACTAGGTATCGGTTGTGATCCTGCATTGTCATGTGTAGTCAGTAGAGGACACTAGGTATCGGTTGTGATCCTGCATTGTCATGTGTAGTCAGTAGAGGACACTAGGTATCGGTTGTGATCCTGCATTGTCATGTGTAGTCAGTAGAGGACACTAGGTATCGGTTGTGATCCTGCATTGTCATGTGTAGTCAGTAGAGGACACTAGGTATCGGTTGTGATCCTGCATTGTCATGTGTAGTCAGTAGAGGACACTAGGTATCGGTTGTGATCCTGCATTGTCATGTGTAGTCAGTAGAGGACACTAGGTATCGGTTGTGATCCTGCATTGTCATGTGTAGTCAGTAGAGGACACTAGGTATCGGTTGTGATCCTGCATTGTCATGTGTAGTCAGTAGAGGACACTAGGTATCGGTTGTGATCCTGCATTGTCATGTGTAGTCAGTAGAGGACACTAGGTATCGGTTGTGATCCTGCATTGTCATGTGTAGTCAGTAGAGGACACTAGGTATCGGTTGTGATCCTGCATTGTCATGTGTAGTCAGTAGAGGACACTAGGTATCGGTTGTGATCCTGCATTGTCATGTGTAGTCAGTAGAGGACACTAGGTATCGGTTGTGATCCTGCATTGTCATGTGTAGTCAGTAGAGGACACTAGGTATCGGTTGTGATCCTGCATTGTCATGTGTAGTCAGTAGAGGACACTAGGTATCGGTTGTGATCCTGCATTGTCATGTGTAGTCAGTAGAGGACACTAGGTATCGGTTGTGATCCTGCATTGTCATGTGTAGTCAGTAGAGGACACTAGGTATCGGTTGTGATCCTGCATTGTCATGTGTAGTCAGTAGAGGACACTAGGTATCGGTTGTGATCCTGCATTGTCATGTGTAGTCAGTAGAGGACACTAGGTATCGGTTGTGATCCTGCATTGTCATGTGTAGTCAGTAGAGGACACTAGGTATCGGTTGTGATCCTGCATTGTCATGTGTAGTCAGTAGAGGACACTAGGTATCGGTTGTGATCCTGCATTGTCATGTGTAGTCAGTAGAGGACACTAGGTATCGGTTGTGATCCTGCATTGTCATGTGTAGTCAGTAGAGGACACTAGGTATCGGTTGTGATCCTGCATTGTCATGTGTAGTCAGTAGAGGACACTAGGTATCGGTTGTGATCCTGCATTGTCATGTGTAGTCAGTAGAGGACACTAGGTATCGGTTGTGATCCTGCATTGTCATGTGTAGTCAGTAGAGGACACTAGGTATCGGTTGTGATCCTGCATTGTCATGTGTAGTCAGTAGAGGACACTAGGTATCGGTTGTGATCCTGCATTGTCATGTGTAGTCAGTAGAGGACACTAGGTATCGGTTGTGATCCTGCATTGTCATGTGTAGTCAGTAGAGGACACTAGGTATCGGTTGTGATCCTGCATTGTCATGTGTAGTCAGTAGAGGACACTAGGTATCGGTTGTGATCCTGCATTGTCATGTGTAGTCAGTAGAGGACACTAGGTATCGGTTGTGATCCTGCATTGTCATGTGTAGTCAGTATAGGACACTAGGTATCGGTTGTGATCCTGCATTGTCATGTGTAGTCAGTAGAGGACACTAGGTATCGGTTGTGATCCTGCATTGTCATGTGTAGTCAGTAGGGGACACTAGGTATCGGTTGTGATCCTGCATTGTCATGTGTAGTCAGTAGGGGACACTAGGTATCGGTTGTGATCCTGCATTGTCATGTGTAGTCAGTAGGGGACACTAGGTATCGGTTGTGATCCTGCATTGTCATGTGTAGTCAGTAGGGGACACTGGGTATCGGTTGTGATCCTGCATTGTCATGTGTAGTCAGTAGAGGACACTGGGTATCGGTTGTGATCCTGCATTGTCATGTGTAGTCAGTAGAGGACACTGGGTATCGGTTGTGATCCTGCATTGTCATGTGTAGTCAGTAGAGGACACTGGGTATCGGATGTGATCCTGCATTGTCATGTGTAGTCAGTAGAGGACACTGGGTATCGGTTGTGATCCTGCATTGTCATGTGTAGTCAGTAGAGGACACTGGGTATCGGTTGTGATCCTGCATTGTCATGTGTAGTCAGTAGAGGACACTAGGTATCGGTTGTGATCCTGCATTGTCATGTGTAGTCAGTAGAGGACACTAGGTATCGGTTGTGATCCTGCATTGTCATGTGTAGTCAGTAGAAGACACTAGGTATCGGTTGTGATCCTGCATTGTCATGTGTAGTCAGTAGAGGACACAAGGACAAGTTTAGGACAGCAGTGTCAGTTCCTGTGTTCAAGAAAAGTAAATAGCTATGAACAATTACAAGACTGTTACAAAATAATTTATAAACAATGAGGAAGTGCCAAGTCCACATTGAAGTTTAGCTGTATATGAGTCTCCAATACCCATGTCCTGTGTTGTCATGGTGAACTCATACAAGCTTCTTCTTTCCTTTCCATCTCATGATGTCTACACTTATACATATGTTACATTTCTTCCTCTTGCATGCTTCCCATCTTTTTACTCTGATGTAAAAAGAAATAAAAATTAAAAATGCATGAATGAAATAAAAAGATACATTAAATACTTAAATAAAACTGTAGTGGGAGACAGGAAAGGAGAAAGTTGAAAGAAGAAATGAGTAGATTGTAAATACACAAATTAAATGGGCTGCTATTTAAAAAAAAAAACAATCACAGCCTTCCTGACTTACTTAGTCATTTTCTTCAGCAGTCGCATCTTTAAATGTTCTTTGTGCGCACACATACAATTTAGTCCTTGGATTTCTTCAGTCGTGTTAACTGTTGCAATAAACAAACATCAAAGACCTTGCCACATTTAATAAGGGAAACAGTCGGGTTCACCACCTCAGTGAAAGCAGTTGTTCAGATTTGTCGTGTCACCCGTGTGTTATTGGGACACTTTGGGGATGCAAAGAATAGTAACACTGTAACCTACCATATTTGCGGTGTCACCCGTTTGTTACTGGGACACTGGGGATGCAAAGAATAGTAACACTGTAACCTACCATATTTGCGGTGTCACCCGTTTGTTACTGGGACACTGTGGGGATGCAAAGAATAGTAACACTGTAACCTATCATATTTGCGGTGTCACCCGTGTGTTACTGGGACACTTTGGGGATGCAAAGAATAGTAACACTGTAACCTACCATATTTGTGGTGTCACCCGTTTGTTACTGGGACACTTTGGGGATGCAAAGAATAGTAACACTGTAACCTACCATATTTGTGGTGTCACCCGTGTGTTACTGGGACACTTTGGGGATGCAAAGAATAGTAACACTGTAACCTACCATATTTGCGGTGTCACCAGTTTGTTACTGGGACACTGGGGATGCAAAGAATAGTAACACTGTAACCTACCATATTTGCGGTGTCACCCGTTTGTTACTGGGACACTGTGGGGATGCAAAGAATAGTAACACTGTAACCTATCATATTTGCGGTGTCACCCGTGTGTTACTGGGACACTTTGGGGATGCAAAGAATAGTAACACTGTAACCTACCATATTTGTGGTGTCACCCGTTTGTTACTGGGACACTTTGGGGATGCAAAGAATAGTAACACTGTAACCTACCATATTTGTGGTGTCACCCGTGTGTTACTGGGACACTTTGGGGATGCAAAGAATAGTAACACTGTAACCTACCATATTTGCGGTGTCACCAGTTTGTTACTGGGACACTGGGGATGCCAAGAATAGTAACACTGTAACCTACCATATTTGCGGTGTCACCCGTTTGTTACTGGGACACTTTGGGGATGCAAAGAATAGTAACACTGTAACCTACCATATTTGTGGTGTCACCCGTTTGTTACTGGGACACTTTGGGGATGCAAAGAATAGTAACACTGTAACCTACCATATTTGTGGTGTCACCCGTGTGTTACTGGGACACTTTGGGGATGCAAAGAATAGTAACACTGTAACCTACCATATTTGCGGTGTCACCAGTTTGTTACTGGGACACTGGGGATGCAAAGAATAGTAACACTGTAACCTACCATATTTGCGGTGTCACCCGTTTGTTACTGGGACACTGTGGGGATGCAAAGAATAGTAACACTGTAACCTATCATATTTGCGGTGTCACCCGTTTGTTACTGGGACACTTTGGGGATGCAAAGAATAGTAACACTGTAACCTACCATATTTGTGGTGTCACCCGTGTGTTACTGGGACACTTTGGGGATATGAAGAATGGTAACACTGTAACCTACCATATTTGTGGTGTCACCCGTGTGTTACTGGGACACTTTGGGGATATGAAGAATAGTAACACTGTAACCTACCATATTTGTGGTGTCACCCGTGTGTTACTGGGACACTTTGGGGATATGAAGAATAGTAACACTGTAACCTACCATATTTGTGGTGTCACCCGTGTGTTACTGGGACACTTTGGGGATATGAAGAATAGTAACACTGTAACCTACCATATTTGTGGTGTCACCCGTGTGTTACTGGGACACTTTGGGGATATGAAGAATAGTAACACTGTAACCTACCATATTTGTGGTGTCACCCGTGTGTTACTGGGACACTTTGGGGATATGAAGAATAGTAACACTGTAACCTACCATATTTGTGGTGTCACCCGTGTGTTACTGGGACACTTTGGGGATATGAAGAATAGTAACACTGTAACCTACCATATTTGTGGTGTCACCCGTGTGTTACTGGGACACTTTGGGGATATGAAGAATAGTAACACTGTAACCTACCATATTTGTGGTGTCACCCGTGTGTTACTGGGACACTTTGGGGACATGAAGAATAGTAACACTGTAACCTATCATATTTGTGGTGTCACCCGTGTGTTACTGGGACACTGGGGATATGAAGAATAGTAACACTGTAACCTATCATATTTGTGGTGTCACCCGTGTGTTACTGGGACACTGGGGATATGAAGAATAGTAACACTGTAACCTATCATATTTGTGGTGTCACCCGTGTGTTACTGGGACACTTTGGGGATGTAAAGAATTGTAACACTGTAACCTACCATATTTGTGGTGTCACCCGTGTGTTACTGGGACACTTTGGGGATATGAAGAATAGTAACACTGTAACCTACCATATTTTTGGTGTCACCCGTGTGTTACTGGGACACTTTGGGGACATGAAGAATAGTAACACTGTAACCTATCATATTTGTGGTGTCACCCGTGTGTTACTGGGACACTGGGGATATGAAGAATAGTAACACTGTAACCTATCATATTTGTGGTGTCACCCGTGTGTGACTGGGACACTTTGGGGATGTGAAGAATTGTAACACTGTAACCTACCATATTTGTGGTGTCACCCGTGTGTTACTGGGACACTGGGGATATGAAGAATAGTAACACTGTAACCTATCATATTTGTGGTGTCACCCGTGTGTTACTGGGACACTTTGGGGATGTGAAGAATAGTAACACTGTAACCTACCATATTTGTGGTGTCACCCGTGTGTTACTGGGACACTTTGGGGATGCAAAGAATAGTAACACTGTAACCTACCATATTTGTGGTGTCACCCGTGTGTTACTGGGACACTTTGGGGATGCAAAGAATAGTAACACTGTAACCTACCATATTTGTGGTGTCACCCGTGTGTTACTGGGACACTTTGGGGATGCAAAGAATAGTAACACTGTAACCTACCATTGCATGTTGTAAGAGGAGACTAAGATGACTTGGCCTTGGGTTAGCTACCCCATCACACAGAGAACTTTACCAGCAAAATCCTTTCAATCATGAACAAGTCTAAATGTATGGAAAGAACACAGCCAACCAAGATCAAAGGAGAATCATCTAGAAGAGGTATGGCATGATGCATAGAAATCCACAATGAGTCTGTATCGCTGTCTTACCTTCTTTCAAATAGTAAAATAACCAGAATTGGCACCTAGAATATTAGAACTCTATGAATTAGGAAAGATAGCACAGATGGTAGAAGAAATTAAATATCTTAAGATTAACATCCGCGAAGGTTAACCCAGTCAACAAATGCCCGCAGAAGTCGAATGTGTCGGTCTAACGGCGCAAGAACGCAGCTCTGCTGTAAACAGGCACAACGCAGTCACATCCGGAAAAAAAAAATCCGGATGAACGCAGAAGAAGAAGAAGAAGATTAACATTTTGGGACTAAACATGACAGAATGAAGCAAGTAAAAAGCTTCTAAACAGGTGAAACTGATGTTTTCTGACCATAAAGTGGAAAATGCCCCTCATAATGAAGAAATAGCCGAATACTATCTAAGGAACCAGACAAAGAATTGATAAGAGTGGAGAACAAGTTCTAGATTAATAACAGCAACATTTATAACCACCGAAAGAAAAACATGGTAAACATGAATGTGATACATTGTTACACACCAATAAATGATAAGGATGAATCAGCTATGGTGCAATGTTTACAAGAAACTTCAAAGTACTACAGGTAATCAAAGAAATAATAATATAAAAATTGTGATGAGGGACCTAATGCCAAGATATAACACGGGTTACGAAGAGATCATGAGGAAATGTGGACTTGAGGTAATGAACAAAAATAGAGAATTATTTACCAAATTATGCACAGTGAATCAGTATGTTATAGGCAGAAATGTTTTTCCACATAAAAACGAATACATAAAGCAATGTGGGTGTCCCCAGACAACATTTAAAAAAGAATGAAATTGATCATAAACATATTATAGAAACAAATAAGAAATTGAGATCATCTCTACATGATTTAAATGCCTCATGAAATGGATACCAGGGATTTCCCTTAAAAGGAAATACAAGGGAGAGTCAGTCACCCCATGTCATATCATCAACTCATTAAATGAAGTGCTCTCACTTCATGACTCACAGGTCCGCATGGCTGAATGGGTACGAACGCTTGTTCTTAAACATCCGATGTGCTGATGCCGAGGTTAGCGGTTCAACCCCTACACCGGACAGCTGGACTAAAATTTTGACCTGTCATCTTTGACATGGGGACGTAAATTACAAGTACCTCAGAAGTCGGAGTGGGTTCGCCTGATGGCGAGGAACACTGTTAATAGGGAAAGCAAATCCACACACATAATTCAGTCCATCACTACCATAAATAGTGTGTATGGACTATGCTTGAGGTGAGCGAGCGAAGAAAAAATAACTTCACGACTCGCTGTTCTACCATTGCTTTCCTTCTTGCCAATGACCATACTAGTATGTGACCATAGCCACTGTCTCTATAAAGCCTCTGCCTACCATCTTGACCTTGAACCATAACAAAGAGCTGTCTATCGACTGCTCCAAAGCTCAAATCCACCAATTGCTCCCATAGTTTAATGTTACCTGCTTGGAGAGCTAAATGGGAAACCCACTTTGCTCAAGGGTATCCTGTAGTCAAACAGAGGGATGGAAGTGCCTTACTTCTCATTTGATAGGAGATACACCCCGTGATGGCTTGGCTACATGGTGTAATCACGACAAGAACACAGATCTGATCTACAACTGGTGATCATGTGAGATCTCGAACCATGACCACCCACGCTTACTGATATGGCACATGGTGATGATGATTCTTCCACTTCACATCCATGTAGCAGATATTTTCCTATGTAGTGCAATACAGACTATAAATGAGCTGAAATTACTGAAAGAACTGAGATTAGAACCAGACATGTGTAGTTTTTGCTTAACCACATGCTATTTTTATGCTTTAGGCAAACAGTAAATCACCAGTGAATTAAAGGGACCAACACCTCAAGATATTCAGCCATGAAGAAGACAGCTTGTATGTTGCTTATGCTCTTACTGGTGTTAGCAGTGAAGCTTAGTGATGCTCACAGTGAGGATGATGAATCACAGGATGTTAAGCCTGATGAATCACAGGATGTTACGTCTGATGCAGCATCTGATGCTAATGAACCTCTAGATGAAGAGAAGGTGGAATATGCAAGAGGCTCAGTTTGTGGATACTGCAATTACTGCAAGGTAAATAGTACTTTTTTTTAAAAATTGCTTTTGAAACATGATATATCTTTTGTCAGAATCTTGCATTCAGCAATAACACAGGCTCGTAATCACTAACAGATGTGATACAAACACTGTCACAGAATGACTTTACGTGACACACTGAAAATACAATTCAAACACTTTATTCGCACTTCTCACTCATCACAACCATTACATGCATCGCTCAATTACAATAACGATGCCATAATACAATCAATAGATATATATAAATGCAATGTATACAACTCACAATCCTACATACCAGGCACACAGTCTCCTATACTCACACAGGCTTTCTCTCTATTGGCGTTCATACACACAAGTCATACGAGCACCATTCAATCCGTCTGTCCTGTACAACCGTCCCAAGCCGTCTGGCGCTAACCGCTGTGAGTTCTCGCTGGTCGGGGTTGTGTCCCTGTGTGGACTTCATGTCCCACGCATGCACCGACTGACCATTCCTGTCACAGCGTGGTTAGTGTCGCTCACAGGCGGACCTGGCCGTAATTGCCAGGCGTCGTTGACGACGACGCAGTAGAACTGGTGGGGAGATTATGACACTTTGGTGGTTACCACTAACTTGACAAATGCAGGGTGCAAATTCACTTGAGGGCCGTGTTCTCAATTGTTTAAGAGAAGCCTGGTGTTGTCTTACTTCCTCTTGAAATTCGGATAGTGGGTCAGATGCCAGGCTTTCACAAACATGAACAAACAAAAAAGGAAGTCTCATATGCATGTTGTGCATGTTAAAAATTACTCAGCTGTTGGAAATTCTAAAGAGTAGGCCATGTAATTGGCTACTCTGGCAAAAATGTAAGACATAGAATCTATCTACAACAGAATATGAATTGTATGTGCTGTAAAGGGAAGACAAACTCGGACATTAAAATATTGTACTGAATGTATTGTGTCACCTGAAATGAGCAAATATCACTGTCACCTGAAAGAAGCAAATATCACAGTGTCACTGTACAAGGACACACATTCACCAGCATTCTTTTCAGAACATAGGAAAAAGAAAAAGATTACCAGCTCTTCTTCTGCAGGCTGGATATCTGCAGCGGCAGGAGGAGGGTGTGGTGTGTGTGTGTCTTTTGGGGATGGTCAATTCAATAGTTTCTGAGAGTATTCAATCCATCAGTTCATTTGATCCTAAATCTTGGGGAAACTTTTCCATTACTATTTTTGATCAGTCCACTAGGTTGATTAGATTTCCCAGCTATTTCTTGGTATTGCTATAAAAGCCGTTTAAATTTCCTTTTGCTGTTACTAATTCTGCTACACTTCAGTGTCTCTTTTACTCCATCTAGCCATCTATTTCTGGGTCGCCCTCTTGCCTTGTATCCTGATTTTTATCACATACGAGGAGTGGTCAATAAGCAGTGCCTTGTAATTTTTTATTTCATTCAATAGGGAATAAAAAAAACAGATAAAATTCACATTGGAAAAAAGCCTTAAGTCTGTACTTCAGAAATGTATTTCTCAATGCACTCTCTTTATAGTTTTTGTCCATCTTCTCACAAGGGCATAAATCCTTGCACGGTAAAAATATGTATCCTTTTTCCTAAACTACTGGTGTACGCCACATTTAAGGGTCTCAGTGTCCTCAAAGTAATGTCCACGATCTTCTTTCAGTGGTCCAAACAGATGGAAGTCTGAAGGTGCTAAATTGGGACTGAAGGGGGATGTGGTAATAATGTCCAACCAAATTCTGCAATTGTATCAATGGTGCGTTTAGCGGTGTGTCATTAACCAGCAACAGTAGTGCAGTTCTTGGATCTTTGAATGGGTAAAGTTGTCAAAAACACCCTCTAAGCTGTTTCAATGTAACGGTCAGCATCCACTGTGTTTCCCTGTTCCAAGAAGTTGAGAAGAATCACACCTTTCTCATCCCAAAACACAGAGGCCATAACATTCCCTACAGATGGTAACATTTTGAACTTCTTTCTTGTCAGCTGTGTTATATGATGCCATTCTATAGATTGTCCCTTGGATTCTGGTACAAAGAAATGAACCCAAGTCTCATCAGCTGTCACAATATTCGATAAAAACCCTTCTCCTTCAGTTTCATAGTGATGCAGGAGGTTGATGGCTATGGTTTTTCTTGCTTCTTTATGTCTGTCAACATTCTGGGTATCCACTGTGCACAAACCTTTGAATAACCCAGGTCTTTAATGATGGTCTGGACACTGCCTTTACTAATGGACAACATGGAACACAGTTCATCCAGTGTTACCAGTCAGCCACCACGAATGATGTCATGAACTCAATGAATGTTGTGTGGAGTCAATGCGGTTGACAGACAGCCAGTCTGCTTTGCGTCAGCCAGTGAGGATTGACCTACTTCAGTTTCATCATGATGATGTACCTGACGGACAGTGCTAACATCCACTGTTGAATCTCCATAAACAATACTCAACATCGGACAGTGCTAACATCCACTGTTGAATCTCCATAAACAATACTCAAACGTTCATGGATGTGACTTGGGGTCTCGTCTTCAGCATTGAGGAATTCCATGACATTATGTTGCTTTAACCGAACGTCTTTGGTGGCCATTTTGATACTGTTACTGTTGCACAACCTGTGACTGAAACAGGTTGGTAGTGATACAGAGTGCAGAAGAGTGTTTGAGGAATACTGCTAAATTAATTCATTGCACACTGATAAAGTATTTACATAGATAAAAAATAGGAGGCATTACTTATTGACCGTCTCTCATAGAACGAACATTCTAGCTGCTGGTTGATCTTTTCTCCATCCTAACTAAATGTCAAACCATGTAATTTTCAATACATGGCTATATAATTTTACTTATGACATTTAGTGTTATTATGCCAGGTTGCTTCCTGAGATTGCCACTTTTAATCTGGTCTTTTCTCATAATACACATTTTGCAGGAACAATATTTCTGTTGTTGCAATGTGTTTTTTTCCCCTCTTATTGAGTTGAGTTGAGTTGAGTCAAGAATCGACATCACTGCACTCAGGACATTCCCATACGTGCTCAGTCCCCTCATTCAACAGTCAGCGAAGAGTCATACTACTAATCGTTCCCACAGCAATCCGATTAAATGTTCTCCTGGTCTTCCCTCTCAGTTTTGAGATTCTTCCAGAACCCCTGCCAATCCCCCGCAATCTCACTCTTTCCACATAAGGGTTCTCAATCTGTTCCTCCACCTTCTCCACCTGGTCCCACAAGCGCACAACCACCTCCCCCTTGTCCATAGGCAAGATACCACCAAGAGGTGCATTCCCTGCTAGCCTATCAACCTGTTCATTCCCCCGTACACCCACATGGCCAGGGCAAAATATCCATACAATTCTCACAATCTGTGACCTCTGAAGCGACGAGAGCCATTCCACACGAAACATTCCTTTCTCCACCTTGCTAAGCATATTCTTTGAATCCGTAATGAACACAATGTGTGTTGCAGTAGTCTCCTCTAGCCACCGGAATGCCGCTGTTACTGCCTCCACCTCCATTCTCATGCTGGAGGTCGTAGTCTCATATGCCAGGCTCTCCTTTTTCAAGACTCGCCCATTAGCCTTTGCAATAAAGCCCCAGCCACTACGTCTGTTTTCCTCTCTCATTGTTAGTGTCCTGTTCTGGAACTGGTAGCATAAGAAGGGAAGAAACATTGCGTTGAATCATGATGTTTTTGTGTTGTTAGTTGTTTTTAGTGTCATATCTGTTTTGATATTGATGACATGTGTCCAGTGATCTAGTTTGCTTCATAAAATTGCATTTATGTAGATATGTTTACGTCACATCCTTGGAGCAAGATGGCGGGACATTTCTTCATCCTATAAAACGGAGCGTTTTTTTTTTCTCGAAATGTTTGTGGATTAAGTGTGTTTTAGAGGTGAAATGAAGTTCGGACCATGCAACGGAGTTCGTGCACGCACACCAGGACTCCTTTTGGCGTATCATCGGCGTCCTGTGGCGATAGATAAGCCTAACATGATGACCAGACGACGCCCGACAAGGACACAGCGCGACAAATGGCACTATTAGCCACTGGACGCTGATGCATATGCTGTGGGGGGGGGGGGGGGGGGGGAAATCTGAGCACCTGTGGACCTGTCCGGAGTGCAATGACGATACCCCAACTGATAACTGATAACTGTTACATTATTTTGTTGTAAATTTTGCATCAGATAATAATTCTTTTGTATCACATTGAAAAAGCATTCATGTGGATCCTTATAAGTGTTTTTGAATATGTAAGGCAGTATTTACTTTATTTTGTTTGTACAGATACAGTGGTGAGGTATCTAGATGTAATGTTTGCATAGTTTTCTCTTCATATTAAGTTAATTTTCTTATCATGCATTTCTTGTATTTAGTTTTGCCAGCTGTGTGACAAGGACTGCCCATGTGTGAAGAGCAAGACCAAGCCAAATTGCCACATGTGCAAGGTATCCAGCTGTCTGAAACTGTTGCTTTCTGTTAGATAAGTGGTTCTCAACTGGTGGGGAAGTGCCCCCCCCCCCCCCCCCCCCTCCCTGGGGGAATCAGGGGGAAATTTAAGAGTATTTCAAGATCACGTTAATACAAGAACTGAATACTTGATATTGTTATTTCCTCCATTCTTGACGGTTCTGTATTTCTCGCACTTCTGAAATTCATTTTATAATGTAAGTAGGCCCGCAAATCACGTTTTATGTAGGCGTCTAGACTTGTTCAAGCTGAAAAACATCTGATTGCTGCAGAAATGTGGTTTCTGAGGAAAATGCAAAGAATACCATGGACAGATAGAAAAACCAATGACCAAGTACTACAGGAGACAAATGAAATTCGTAAATTGATTAGAGAAATTAGACAGTCAAAATTTTTTGGACATGTTATGAGAAGAAATGGATTGGAGAACTTGGTGACAACTGGCAAGATCGAAGGGAACAGACCAAGAGGAAGACCGAGAGGAAAATACCTGGATAGCTTGGCCACCTGGCATGGGTGAGACAGAAACACTGAGCTGATCCACGACTCTGGTGATCGAGTGAAATGGCGAGTCATAAACGCCCACGCTTTCCGGCATGGCACATGATTGATTGATTGAGACTTGTTCTAGTATGTGTTATTAAAATTAGCATCCATTTTACATATACTGTGTAGGGGGGGGGGAATTTATAGGGAGGAAGTACGAAAAGGGGGGGGGGGGGCGATAATGTTCTGAACATATGGCATGGGCCAAAAAAGGTTGAGAACTACTGTGTTAGATGGCATTTGATTGTCTCTTCCTATGAGAAAAATAACCCAGTCTTACACATTGGAGTAGTGACGGTATACATCTAAATTATGGGTGCTGAAAAACAAGCATTAGAAGGAAAGTAGAGGTCACTGAGATGTAATTCCTTTGTAGAATACAGAGAATCCAGTCAGCGTTTAAGAAGACCAAGAGTTACAGGAGATTATTATGCACATGACGATAACACAACTGTTTTATATGGTCACATTATGAGAAAAGAGGAACAGGACAACAGTGCGACAGCTGTGGAAACACAGTTTTAGAGTCAGAGGAAGAAGGTGCTGGATGTGTTGTAGAGGTATGGAAGATGTTCAGTGGCAGAAACTCAAGAATACAGGAGTTTGTAGACAGACATGATCACCTGTGTTGCCCAACATGATACATCAATGGAACCATTTACATACATTTCCCCATTAGGACTCCTTTTTAGTCATCCCTTATCCCCCGCTGGAGCATAGGCTGCCAACCAACTTATACATGCTTACAAAGAGGCAACGGAGGAGAGTTGGGTGTCGGGCTGTCTTCCCCATTCAGTAGAAAAACCAGCTGCAAATTTAACTAATCACGAACAAGCCCCCCCCCCCCCCCCCCCCCCCCCCCCCCCCACACACACACACACACACACACACACACGAGTAAAGAACTTTTTCTATGCAGAAAATATTTTTCAGTCTTTCCACAATAAGAAAAGCTACCACACCAAAGGCCATTGGTATTAAATGTCTCATTTTCATGCTTGTGTTTCCTCTTCAGTAATTTCTCTTATTTCTTCTTTTTCTGGTCTTTATCCCCCATTGGGCATAATCCCTCCAGCAACTCACAGCAAGCTACCCCATATTTTGTCATTGCCTACAGCTGTGTCCATGTTCACCTCAGATTATTCATTTCTGTTTTTAATTCTCTTTTCTATGTGTAGTCAGGTCTCCCACTATTTCATTCACCCTGTGGTTCCAGACAAGGGAGTGTCTAGTTATATTATCCTTAGGTTTTCTGCCAAGATTAGTTAATGGTTATCTGTGTCTTATAAAAAAATTGTAGATAGATTAGAACATTACTTAATTTCTTTAATCTGTTGGTCAAGGTTCTTTGCATTCAAAGCTTAAATCTCTTAGCATACAAAATGTTTTCTAATTGATCATTATAGAGCCATCATTTTGCAATTTCTTTTTATCAGGCACTTGTGTGTGCTTGTCTGCATCTGTTTTCCATGGTGCACTTGCCTGTTTTTATTTCATGAAAAATTTCAAAAACACTTAGTCGCTGTCATGTTCTATGTGAATAGACAGCATTAATACAAAAATTAATAAGCAGGAAGAATGATGTATTTGCAGAAGTCATAGATGCAGTAGAAAAGAATGGGTACAAGTCAACAACAGCAAGTAAAATACTTGATGACCAAAGAAGCTTATGAAATCAGAAGCATACAATTAATGCTGACAGATATGACCAACAGGAGTGAGACATTTGGGGATCATACCCTAAAGGAGAAACCAAAAGAGGATTTACACAAAACCACGAGAGAGAGAGAGAGAGAGAGAGAGAGAGAGAGAGAGAGAGAGAGAGAGAGAGAGAGAGAGAGAGAGCTATAAGAAGGGGGATGGAACAAATCAGTGTGACATGAGCACAGTTGAGGATGAGACCCTAGGATGGTTGTTAGAGAATGTGACCAAGCCTTTTGTGACCTGGGTACTGAGATTATTAAGAAAGGGGGGGGGGGGGGGTAGCAAACATTTTAAGTTAAACAAGTACTGGGTCCATTTCGTGGACAATTATAAAAACCCAATCAGTGGTTTCACACCTGCTGGGCAGTAGATTGCATGCCAGGCCTTCTCGGGAAGGAGCGTGTATGTTACACATGTAAAAGATTCTTTGGTGGTTGGTAATAGTAGAGCATGGGCTGAAATGACCACTTCTGTGAGAACATTTCACAATGAGAAAATTACCCACAGTTAATATAGTATGTGTGAAGCTGAGGGAGTAAGCATTCTGGCTTAAGACATTCTGGTCAGCTAACAGACTTGCATATCTGATCATGGCTATAGATTAGCACAAAATAAGAGGAGGAGGAGAATTCTCAGTTTGTTGTGATTGTTCTTGCTTGAATATAGATAACAGTAAACTGTGTATTAAGTCATCAATTGTTGCTTACATTAGTTCACTTTTGTTGTCATTCAGCATTTAAATTTAGTTGTTAATATCAATTTTATTTATTTTCAGTATTGTAAATATTGTTATCTGTGCTCTGCATTCTGTGACACCATTTGTACTCCAGGTAAGTGTTGATTTTTCAAATCTTAAACCACACATTTGAGCAAATGGAAACATTATTGCACAGAATGTGTATAAAGAAGTGCTATTAACTAATGATTAAAAAAGAATATTTCCAGCTATTTAATGCACGTAGTGAAATGTAATAGTTGAATTTTTAAGTGATACTAAGAGCTTCCAACATTTTTTTTTTAAATGGGATAAAAGAAAGGTTGTTCAACTTGTAGAGATGATTGGCAACCTGATACCAACATTCAACTTGTGGAGATGACTGGCAACCTGATACCAACATTCAACTTGTGGAGATGACTGGCGACCTGATACCAACATTCAACATAAGAGTTACATTTAGGCATGTGGAAATGACTGGCAACCTGATACAACATTAGGATTACTTGCTTTTAGACAGCAGGATTGCTGCAAGCAGTCTGAGACAAGAACAACTAACTGTCTTTGGGTAAATACAATATTATAGCAATTAGAAGAACTGCCACATGGGTGTGAAGTATTTGGGCCTTCACATACTACACTATGAGGTGAAGTGTCCAATTTCCATCTTTCTAAATCACTTCTAATTTATGAGGGATGAGTTGACTCAAGAGCAGCTGGAGTCCTTAAGGTGGCCACACTGATGCAACCTGGGATCATTGCATTGGTAGATGGTTAATTCTGCCAAGATGTGTACTCTTGAGTAAAGAGCAGGTAATAAAAGTCAAAAAAACACATTCATAGCCATGCACTACTCATTAGTAGAATACACTTTTGCTGTTAGGATGTTAATACCAAATGTGTTTCTGGATTCTATGTATTTGTTTATTGTACTAACAGCTTTCTGTATATAGGATCAATTTTGGTAGTCACTGATAATGAAACATGTTTGTTCAGAAACCAACATAATTATATAAGTGGTGATTTCAAGGCAAAGATGAGTATTGTTTTATATAAATTCAAGATGACATAATTACATAGGTAGAATAGAATGACAGATAATAGAATAGCAGAACACACCTCTTATGGAAACAATGTAAACTTCCCCTAACCCGACTACACCTACCAATTGGAAGGAACCGACATCTTCTGTAGTATGCCCCTTATTAGAATGTATGCATGTGGCAGACAAAGAGGTGTGCTGTGTGCTGTTTACAACACATAACCAAATGTTGCAGAGATTTGCAGAGGCGTCTGCCATACACTTAGGTAAACTGCAAGTGTGTAAACAAAACATGATAGTCTCTTTAACATGACCATGGTGGCAGTGAAACATGACCATGGTGACAGTGAAACATGACCATGGTGGCAGTGAAACATGACCATGGTGACAGTGAAACATGACCATGGTGACAGTGAAACATGACCATGGTGACAGTGAAACATGACCATGGTGACAGTGAAACATGACCATGGTGACAGTGAAACATGACCATGGTGACAGTGAAACATGATGATGGTGACAGTGAAACATGACCATGGTGGCAGTGAAACATGACCATGGTGACAGTGAAACATGACCATGGTGACAGTGAAACATGACCATGGTGACAGTGAAACATGACCATGGTGACAGTGAAACATGACCATGGTGACAGTGAAACATGACCATGGTGACAGTGAAACATGACCATGGTGACAGTGAAACATGACCAAGGTGACAGTGAAACATGACCATGGTGGCAGTGAAACATGACCATGGTGGCAGTGAAACATGACCATGGTGACAGTGAAACATGACCATGGTGACAGTGAAACATGACCATGGTGACAGTGAAACATGACCAAGGTGACAGTGAAACATGACCATGGTGGCAGTGAAACATGACCATGGTGACAGTGAAACATGACCATGGTGACAGTGAAACATGACCACGGTGACAGTGAAACATGACCATGGTGGCAGTGAAACATGACCATGGTGACAGTGAAACATGACCACGGTGACAGTGAAACATGACCATGGTGACAGTGAAACATGACCATGGTGACAGTGAAACATGACAGCGTGTTTTGTATATTTCAGCTAAAAGGATTCATGACATCGCTTTAATATATGTTGAATTATTTCTTGAATGCACCTAAGATAAACAAAATATAACAGGCAATAAATGTTACACTATGTTGTTTGCGACTTCATTATTGAAATAATTACAGACATTTGGCAACTAAGTGTAAACAATAGTACTTATATATAACCTGCGTATCCACAGGAGGGGTTCTTGATAGAGTGTCTGGAGCCATTGTCAAGTAAGTGTTGAAATTTGTGTTAATAAGTTGCTAACATCATGGAGAACTTGTGTGACATGACAAGTCATGACATGACAAGTCATTTGGTGTTAATAAGTTAGCTTACATCATAGAGAACTCGTGTCACACGAAAACACAGTCATTTGTCAGAAAATATGATTGAAATCATTGCTTGATGGCTACTGTAAAATCTTACATTTAATAAACACTCGTTACCTCTGAAGTCAGAGTGGGTTCAATCATCAATTCATTTGATGTTAATAAGTTAGCTTACATCATAGAGAACTTGTGTCACACGAAAACACAGTCATATGTTAGAAAATATGATTGAAATCATTGCTTGATGGCTACTGTAAAATCTTACATTTAATACACACTCGTTACCTCTGAAGTCAGAGTGGGTTCAATCATCAATTCATTTGATGTTAATAAGTTAGCTTACATCATAGAGAACTCGTGTCACACGAAAACACAGTCATTTGTCAGAAAATATGATTGAAATCATTGCTTGATGGCTACTGTAAAATCTTACATTTAATACACACTCGTTACCTCTGAAGTCAGAGTGGGTTCAATCATCAATTCATTTGATGTTAATAAGTTAGCTTACATCATAGAGAACTCGTGTCACACGAAAACACAGTCATTTGTCAGAAAATATGATTGAAATCATTGCTTGATGGCTACTGTAAAATCTTACATTTAATACACACTCGTTACCTCTGAAGTCAGAGTGGGTTCAATCATCAATTCATTTGATGTTAATAAGTTAGCTTACATCATAGAGAACTCGTGTCACACGAAAACACAGTCATATGTTAGAAAATATGATTAAAATCATTGCTTGATGGCTACTGTAAAATCTTACATTTAATACACACTCGTTACCTCTGAAGTCATAGTGGGTTCAATCATCAATTCATTTGATGTTAATAAATTAACTTACATTATAGAGAACTCGTGTCACACGAAAACACAGTCATTTGTCAGAAAATATGATTGAAATCATTGCTTGATGGCTACTGTAAAATCTTACATTTAATACACACTCATTACCTCTGAAGTCAGAGTGGGTTCAATCATCAATTCATTTGATGTTAATAAGTTAGCTTACATCATAGAGAACTCGTGTCACACGAAAACACAGTCATTTGTCAGAAAATATGATTGAAATCATTGCTTGATGGCTACTGTAAAATCTTACATTTAATACACACTCGTTACCTCTGAAGTCAGAGTGGGTTCAATCATCAATTCATTTGATGTTAATAAGTTAGCTTACATCATAGAGAACTCGTGTCACACGAAAACACAGTCATTTGTCAGAAAATATGATTGAAATCATTGCTTGATGGCTACTGTAAAATCTTACATTTAATACACACTCCCCCTCTGCCGTGCGTCCACCTTGACGAGGTAGAGGGGCTTGCGCGTTCCAATGACCCCAAGAGCTATGCCGACGGTAGCACAGCTACTGGTAGGGTCACCCATGTCGGACAGGTCAAGGGAGAGGGACCAGACGAAGAGACGTACAAACCTGCTGCCTTGTAGGTAGACTGGGGACAGTCAAAGGCTAGGGAAAGCATCCCGAACAAATGCTTGTCGAAATCGGATGTACTGAGCCACAGGCTTGACAAAGAAGTGCAACGTAACTTTATCATTTCATGATGCCACAGATGAAAATTAATCGTTATGGTGCTAATCCCGTGAAGTCCCATCAGGCGGTGATAGTGCCGGGCCCCCTGCCTCGAGGGGGTCCACCCATGACTACTGGTGGTCACCTTCCCCTGTGCTGTGGAGTCAAGGCACAGAGGAGTAGGTTAAGAGCTATTGACCAAACACCCCGGACACTCAACGTACTACAATGGAATGCCGAAGGAGTTTATAACAAGAAAGCCTCCCTAACACAGCGTCTTCATAAAGATAGAATAGATGTGGCATGCATTCAAGAGACACACCTCAACGCCAATCGCACATTTTCAGTCGAGGGATACCAGGCCACACGTTTCGACCGCGAAGGACACAAAGGAGGAGTTGTAATACTTACATGAAATACAATACCTTGCAGCGAAGTATCTGTGATCTCTGACAACCAAACGGAAATTATAGGTGTTGATATAATGATAAAGGACGTGAAAATAAGAATCTACAATCTGTATAGCCCGGCAGATAAGAATCTTACACTCTCAAACATGAAAATAACTGACACAAACTGCATTATTGTCAGAGACTTTAATAGCCGTTCAGAAAGATGGGGATACCCAGATACTGACAAAAGAGGAGATGAATTGGAGGACTGGGAAATAGACTCAAATCTCCATCTACTCAACAAAGCGGATGACACACCGAGCTTCTACTCCAGAAGATGGATTACCACTTCTACTCCAGACTTAGCTTTCTGCATAGGAGACATCCTCCACAAAATCGATCGCCATGTGCTTGACCAATTAGCAGGTAGTGACCACAGACCAATCAAGCTTGTCATAAATATGGAGTATGTTCCACAGGAGCAAAAGCCTTTGCCCCGCTGGAATTACAAACGAGCAGATTGGGACAGATTTGCCATACTAACAGACAAATATTGTGAAAACATAAATACACGATATGGCAACATGAAGCAAATGGTGGAAAGTCTAAACAGAGCAATAATACAGGCAGCCACTGAGTCTATTCCAAGAGGAGCGAGGAAAAATTACAAACCATACTGGACTGAGGAACTACAAATTTTGGAGGACAAAGTTGAAGATGCTAGGAAGACCGCAGAGAGAGAACAAACAACAGAAGCGAACATCTCTCTCAAAGCCATCTCAGCAAAATATAAAAGAACAGTAAATCAAACAACAAGAGATTTTTGGAGGAAAAAAACAGAAAACCTGAATTTTGACAGGGATGGAAACAAACTATGGAAACTAGTGAAAGCCATGAACAATGAAGGACCTAGAAACAAACAAATAACAATTAAACAAGGAAATGCCTTGCTTAAGGAAAAAAGGCTGCAAATGCACTAATGGAACACTATGCCAGTGCAAACCACATTGATATTACAGCCGAACAGAAGAAAGCAATCAAAGATAAACAGATACATCATAGATATACAGAGACTGCAGCAGAATATATGATGGCAAATCTAACAATGGAAGAAATGGAACAGGCAATGAATACCCTAAAAAAGAGGACATCACCAGGAAAGGATGGGATCACAAATGAAATGCTAATAGGACTAGGCACTAAGGCAAAAAAGAAACTACTAGCAGTCCTAAATTACAGCTGGAAGAGGGGAATAGTCCCACAGGCATGGAAGGAAGCTATACTAATACCAGTCCCAAAGAATGGGAAAGACCTGGAAGAACCAAATGGCTATCGACCTATCAGTCTTCTTAGCTGTGTAGGAAAATTAATGGAACGCATTATCAATGGCAGGCTAACATGGCATCTGGAAGAAAACCAACTCTTAACACCTCACCAAGCAGGTTTCAGAAAGTACAGATCCACTGAAGATCAAATAACCTATATAGCTCAGGAAATAGAGGATGCCTTCCAAGAGAAAAAGCACACATTAGCCGTCTGGATAGATTTAGAAAAAGCATTTGATAAAGTATGGAAGGAAGGACTGAAAGTAAAACTGCAAAAAATGCATGTTTGTGGGAAAATGTACAAATGGATCAGCCACTACCTTGAGAACAGAACTGCCAGGACAAAAGTACAAGGACAAACCAGCAAAATGATGCTGTTGGAGCAAGGTGTCCCCCAAGGAGGAGTTCTTTCACCAACATTATTCCTAGCATATATAAACGACATCACGGAAAATTTTCCAGCCAGAGTACACACATCTTCCTTTGCAGATGACCTAGCCATATGGACATCTGAAGAATATATTAGTACAGCTAACAGCAGAATTACAGCAAGCCCTATTAGCGCTAGAGGACTGGTCAAAATCATGGCTAGTGAAGATAAGTGAGGAGAAAACAACATGCACAGTGTTCTCCCTCTCAACTAAAACTCAGCAACCTAAGCTGGTATTGAATGGAAAAATATTGCGCCATGAAGAAAATCCAAACTATCTAGGAGTCACCTTTGATCGTCGCCTGACATGGAAGACACAGGTTGAGAAAAATCGAACAAGAGCAAGGCAAAGAATGGCAATCATGAAAAAGCTTGCTGGTACAACGTGGGGAGCAGATGAGAAAGTTCTCAAGAAGTTATATACTGGACGGGTGAGGCCAGTACTGGAATATGGCATTGCAGCTTGGGCAACAGCAGCTAAGTCAAACTTTAACAAAATAAGTAGAGTCCAAAATCAAGGAATGCGAATCATAACTGGAAGCCTGAAGACAATGCCTATTAATGAATTAGAAAAGATCACTTGTTTACAACCAATGCAGGATAGAAGAGATAGCAGAGCCCAGCAAGAAGCTGAAAAATTTAGAAGATTGACAGACCACCCTATGTATAAAAGGTTTAGTGTTTTGGAAAGGGAAGACTGAAGCGTAGCAACTTTGTAGAAACTGCAAATAGAAAGATTAGGGCAGATCCCATACTTAACATATTAACAGTCAAACCCATTTACAATGCAGACAAGTTCCCAGCTTGGAGACAGCAGCAACTGCCTGAGATGATAGAAAACATTCCTGGTATTGAGAAAAAGAACACTCAGCATGAAACCGAAAGAAGAGAAATAACCCTAAACTACATAAAAGAACATTACCCAAGCAGCAATTGGACCCATGCATATACAGATGGATCAGCCAAAAATTCAGTAGAGAATGGAGGAGGAGGAATTCTTCTAAATTTAAAAAATGGAGTGAAAAAAAACACATTCAGTGGCAACTGGAAAGTTTTCAAGTAACTTCAAAGCGGAGGTAGAGGCTCTGAAAACTGCAGCAGAAATGCTCTTGATGGAGGAAAATAAAGAGACGCAAATAGCTATCTTTACAGATGCAAAGTCAGCTGTCTCAATACTGAAGAACAATAACAGCACAGAAATAGCTGACCTAAGAGCAGCACTCCATGGTCTATGCCAGAAATCCAAAAAAGTTGTAATACAGTGGATCCCATCACATTGCAGTATACCTGGAAATGAAGAGGCTGACAGACTGGCAAAAGAGGGCGGACGACTACCACAGCCTGACATAGACATAACCTATAATGAGGCAAAGAGGTTGATAAAAAGCACTTATAGAACCAAATGGGAATCAGAGCATCCAGGCCACCAGAAGGATGATGCATATTACAAACTCGACCGAAGAGAACAAGTAGCAATCTTCAGACTCCGCACAGGACACAACAGGTTGAAATACCACTTGTTCAACAAACTAAAGATAGGAGATACAGATGAATGTAATTGTGGAACTGGTAAAATGACAGCTAAACATTTGCTGCAAGAGTGCCCAATATATGCAGAACAGAGAAAGATATTTTGGCCCACACCTGCTTCATTCGAGGACAAGCTCTATGGAGATATCAACAAGCTCAAGTCGACTGCAGCTTACTTTAACTGTATTCAGGTTGACATTTAAATGTAAATGAAGAAGTATTTAGACTGCCACACTTCATACCACAGGCATGTCGGTTACACAAGCCTCCCAGAGGCATGAAATGGAATATTGCTTGGATAGCAAATCCATTACGTGGAAAGTCCGAATCGAAAGCTCACTGTGTGGGCTTCATAAAAGGTGGAAAAAGTGTCCTAGTGGCACAAAATGGAATATTGCTTGGATAGCAAATCCATTACGTGGAAAGTCCGAATCGAAAGCTCACTGTGTGGATGTCATCTGCAAACAGCATTCTTCTGGCTTCTGGAAGAACAGCCTATGGTGAACGGAAGGCCCAATATACGGAAGTGAGGCTAAGCAGCCATGTGCAGGACAAGACGATTCCTTGGGTGAGCCCAGTACCAGAGCGCTGTGTGTTGGCTCTGCAATTATGGAAGCCTCCTTGGATGGCGGGGAATGCCCATGGTCTGCCCCCTGCCTTCCCTTGAGGGCCGACCAGGATGCCTTTGGCTGTTCTATATGGGCCAGCTGGGATGGGAGATAACACCACAACAGTGAGAGTCTAACGTCCTAAGAAACCCCCCGGGAAGGTTAACCCGGTCAACAAATCCCCGCAGAAGTCGGATGTGTCGGCCTAACGGCGCAAGAACGCAGCTCTGCTGTAAACAGGCACAACGCAATCACGTCCGAAAAAAAAAGTTCCGGATGAACGAAGAAGAAGAATACACACTCGTTACCTCTGAAGTCAGAGTGGGTTCAATCATCAATTCATTTGATGTTAATAAGTTAGCTTACATTATAGAGAACTCGTGTCACACGAAAACACAGTCATTTGTCAGAAAATATGATAGAAATCATTGCTTGATGGCTACTGTAAAATCTTACATTTAATACACACTCGTTACCTCTGAAGTCAGAGTGGGTTCAATCATCAATTCATTTGATGTTAATAAGTTAGCTTACATCATAGAAAACTCGTGTCACACGAAAACACAGTCGTTTGTCAGAAAATATGATTGAAATCATTGCTTGATGGCTACTGTAAAATCTTACATTTAATACACACTCGTTACCTCTGAAGTCAGAGTGGGTTCAATCATCAATTCATTTGATGTTAATAAGTTAGCTTACATCATAGAGAACTCGTGTCACACG
The DNA here is from genome assembly GCA_963921405.1 of Cepaea hortensis. NCBI lineage: Eukaryota > Metazoa > Mollusca > Gastropoda > Stylommatophora > Helicidae > Cepaea > Cepaea hortensis. The sequence continues at coordinate 54,148,468 of OY992894.1, forward strand.
AAAACACAGTCATTTGTCAGAAAATATGATTGAAATCATTGCTTGATGGCTACTGTAAAATCTTACATTTAATACACACTCGTTACCTCTGAAGTCAGAGTGGGTTCAATCATCAATTCATTTGATGTTAATAAGTTAGCTTACATTATAGAGAACTCGTGTCACACGAAAACACAGTCATTTGTCAGAAAATATTGAAATCATTGCTTGATGGTTACTATAAAATCTTACATTTAATACACACTCATTACCTCTGAAGTCAGAGTGGGTTCAATCATCAATTCATTTGATGTTAATAAGTTAGCTTGCATCATAGAGAACTCGTGTCACACGAAAACACAGTCATTTGTCAGAAAATATGATTGAAATCATTGCTTGATGGCTACTGTAAAATCTTACATTTATTACACACTCGTTACCTCTGAAGTCGGAGTGGGTTTGCCTGATGGCAAGGGACACTGTTAATAGGTTAAACTAATCCACATGCAAAATTCAGCCCATCACTACTATAAATAGTGTGTATGGACTACACTTGAGTTCAAAGCGAGTAAGCGCCAAAAAAAAAAAACACTTGTTTATATAATATGCCACCTTTCATTTTCTGGTAAAAGAACGTTTATGTATAATATACACCATAATTTTATTGATGCCACAGTTGTTATGATAGCTCGAAGTATAATAAATAGAACTAGGTACAAACACCTACATTTTAGGTGTTTGGGATTTCCTCATCATGCCTTACTATAAAGGTACCTAGTGTTGTTGAACCACTGCTGGTTTTCATGCCACCACAGTAACTATCACATGATCGTCATCCAACGACACCTTTTATTTCTCCCACAAAACGCCGTCCTCACTGTTGTCAAGTGTGTTTAAAATACACTATTTTAGGAAATCTTGTTGACTTATATTCTTATCTAGTTCCTTCTGAGCAGCACGTATCTAATCTGCCACATCTGTAAGTTGGTTGACACATACGACCACAAGCTATATGTGTGTCATTACCATCACTTAACCATGTAGCCCATTTATGGTGGATGGCAATACACACCATGAAGGCTGCAGCAGATGGGTTATGTGTGGATCATATTTGATTTAATTCATTTCCTTATGGATAGAAGGCATTCAGTGACACTAAAACTAGTCGAGCGCCAACACAGAAGATTGTTTTCGAAGACCACCCAGACGTGGTGCCCAAACACATTTTAACCAGTCAGTGGTTAATGCTTCCTCTATCCATCCTGTAGCTTAAACACGGATATGTACACATTTAGGAAATTATACTCATTCTGATAGAGGCTTTCTTTTGAAAATTATGAAAGGGGGAACTTTCGTCTATTTGCATGCAGTACATGCTAGCTGCTAGCCTAATGATGATGTGAGACTATTTGTGTCATTACGTGTAAAGATGTAATGCCTTTTGTGTCTTTGAATTTATTGTAGTGCATATTAAAAAGCCTGAGATGATTTGAGTGTTGTTTCCATTCTGTGTAAGGTTAAATTTGATTACATGCTTCTGGTATTCCAAAAGCTTTCTTTTGTAGTCGTTTGGAAGATGCTGCATGATAGTAGTTTTTTTAACTGAAAGACCATGCCACTTAAAAAAAACAACTTCCAATCCATGACACTTTAAATACTGCCGTGCCTGTATGACATTAACTTCCAAGGCTTTGTCAGATTTTGAAGCATCAAACACAGATGCCTTGTTGCCTTCTATCCACTTCAATAATGTTTTCTCTAGGTCTGGAAGATCTGGTGATGACCCATGATCCACTGTTCTTGCTGATATTATTAATTGTTTACTTGGTACAGTTCTCACCTTGCAATAAAGTATATATTGGTTGCACACACAAAAATAAGAATACTGGAACAATTTGACTGAATACCAGAATGTGGGTTTTAAGATATGACAGTATCCAGACAATTCCTGGATTGTACAGAGTCTAGAGGGAGTCAACCTGACACACATGTATGCTGAAGTCAGGACACTGACCTCTGAGGTATGTAACTGGGTGTGAATCACGCACTGGAAAGAGAATCACAGAAGTAGTAATTTATATTGCCAACCTATCAGTGCCCACAGTTTGAAGATGGTTTTTGTAAACAAAATCAGCCTACTAATTAATTAATCACTTCTGTAATGAAACTGCTACTTTTATGTTTCAGAAGATTAATTTCACAAGCTTCTGTGCAACATCTAATTCATACATTTATTTTACTCAGCTCTCTGCCATCATTCAGCAAGGATGAAGTGGATGGGGACATTGACTCTGTGAAAAGCTGGATTGACCAGAAAAGAGATGAATTGTAACTCTACGGAGCCAACATTAATCTAGTGAAGACATTGTCAACATTCAGTTAGTTAGACATTTTATCTTCTTTTATTTGAATTAATATTTGCCATGAGATATTCCTATACATTGGTAATTTAGTAATTTTTTATAACATGAATTGAAAGATTCATAACAAGTTTCTCATCTATTAACTGACATAGCTGGCAGAGCATCTTAAAGTTTTCAATAATTGTAATACATTTTTATTTGAAATTCTGATAGTCTGATGCTGTGATAGAGTGTAACAGATTAGACACTTCACAAAAGAAACAGCACCGCAGAAAGTTAGGTTTCCATAACTGAAAGCTCATGCTTCTAATTTGGTTATTGCAACAGTTCTACAGCTGATGAAAAACCCTACTAATACAGAACATGGGTTAAACAGGTCATATCCAGGCATCCAAGTAGTCCAGTTCATGAAGTCCCATTTTTTGAGAAGTGAAATCCTTTTATCAGATAAGTGAAGATGGCAACTGCAGCAGAATATGGCAGTAAAATATAACAAAGTTAGGTTGAGATTCTGCAGAGAAACAACCTGTACAGACTACAGTATAATATGTAGAGAATATTGCTTGTTTGTCTACAATCTCAATATATTTGTTATATTTGACATGCCCTCTTGTCAGAGGCAGATGCATGGAAGATTTGTATAGTTTATTTTTGTTTAATAACTAAAGATTGTACAGAGTGGTTGGACACGCAACAGGAACATGTTACAGTTAATGCCTGCAAGTTTTCTGTGAAATTGTCTACATATTTGTTTTATAATAAATGTCTGAACATATAAATGTACCTGTACACATATCCCTATCAATCAAATTAACTTGATAATTGTATAATTTCCCTTACACTTGTTAATGTTGTAAGCTGCTGGAAAACAAACATAAAATACGAAAGTCCAAGAGAAGATGAGAATGAAAAAGAGAGCTGTGGTGAAACAAAAAAAGATGTTAGTCATATATTTTGGCCAAACTGAAAGAGATGGCATTTGTAAAAAAAAAAGCTACACTGGAAAGGGTGATGCTGAAGGAATCCTCCTTTTGCTCTTGAGACTCGGCGGAATACAGGCCACAACCATACATGCCAAGTTCTTTGTAGACCAGTCCACAGTTGGTTGGATGTTGGCTGATTTGTTTTTTCCCTATGGTGTGAGATAGCCAGTTGTCCATGGGTCTACCAGACTATGGCTCTATAGTCGCCTATCTACATGCTCTGGATGTCTAATGTTATTCTTTATTGTCCCTCTTTATTATCCTAATGTGCAGTTTACATTATCAACATGCAACACATGAACAATTTATGGACATCCTTATGTGCAGTTTACTTTGACAGCATATAACATATGGGTGTAAGGTGATATTGTTGCTGATTTAATTTTTTGTTTGTTTGCTAACATGCACTGAAATTAGATATCTTTTCTGCCATTAGAAATGCCTGGTTGGATGTCAGCAAATGTGCCTAATATATTTCAGGTAAAGGCATTTCTATGGCAGATATAGCCAGGAGGTTTGTGAAGTGCTATACTGTTAATATTCTAGGCCACAACAGAATGAGGTGGGGTGGCCAGTTCTCTTGCTCACCACCTTTCCTGTCCAGCAAACTGACAGAATGTTGACACTTGTCTGGTATCCATTCTTCGAGACAATAATCCCGCCATTGTAGGCGATTCAACCAGGATCACTATCTTGGCTGGGGAGCTGTGGTAGCGTGTTTGCCTGCTGGCCCGATGGTCATGTGTTTGAATCTCTCTTGAGCACTTGGATGAGGTGGTCAGTCTCTTGCCATCCACATTGTAAGACAAATTTCCTTTTATAATAATTTATTACCCATACTCCTCAGCTTTGATCCCAAGGTAGTGAATCTAACGTTTAGTCTTCTCAAACAAAGATAAAACATAAGTACTGTGTGGACATGCACTTGCTAGAAATCCCTCTGCAGTTAAAACTGTAAAGAGTAGGCCATAAAGAAAGTTGTTCTTGGAAAATTCTAAGCTTGTGCAAACCTACAACAGAATATTTATAGGATGTATGGATTCTGGTATATACACAGTGGGATCCTTCAGGGTGCTACAGATTTGGGGCACTATATTGAGATCCTTCTTGCATGATTTATATGAGGATACAGGAGAAATGATGGAAGTACGTGTATGCAGTACCTAGCAAAGGTTGCAGGAAATGTTCTAGGACATCATGCCAGCCATCGTGATGTTGACCACGTCATCCAGCAAGTGCTGATTGCTGTACACAGGATGAGACCAGCAGCTGTTTTCCAGCTAATTAATTTTATTTTCCAGCTGAGTAATCTGGTTATCCAGCTGAGTAATCTTGTTTTCTGTTTGTTGACAAAGACTTCAGTAAAAGCACCCATTTTTGTATCTGTTTGTGTGTTTTCTTTGTCAAGTTTCCAGTCACATTTTACATCTATTCGCTTTCGACATCAACTCAGTAGCAGTCACTCCTGTGTTCAGTAATTGTTTTATGAATGAAGATGAGTAGAAGTGTATTATGCTGCATAATGTAGGTGTTACATTTTCAAGCTACTTAAGACAATATCCAAACATTTTAATTATCTTTATTTTATGCAGTATTAAATGGTATATGTAATATTTTAATGATGTCATGGATAAGATAATTAAATCTTTGCAAAAAAATAAAATGTATCGTAAGCTAAGACTTTATGGTGAACTGAGCAATGTAACTGTTCAAGTGGTTGTTTCCAGTCAATCACGTGCTTAGATAAGTACCTGACAATCTTAGGATGGATGAACTATAACCTATGAACAAAGTGGAGTCCCGGTCGCGCAGTGACTAGCATGTTTGTCTGATGGTCATATTTAAATTCCCGTCAGGGCGGATAAAAAAAAAAATTTACGGTTTAAAATGGCTGCCAGGAAGTAAATGTGGATGGCAAGAGACTGACTACCTCATCCAAGTGCTGACGGGTTTATATGTGCTAGCACCATATACCTAATATGCTTCATGGCGTGTAGACAGGTTCTTTACTTCTCTTATATAAAGTAATCATCATTATATTTGTACCTGTGTCTGCAGACAGAGGGTGTTTCCAAGCTGAGGTATACAGACTGCTTGCCCTAGCAGTCACCATGCAGGCTCAGATTTTGACAATCTGGAGCAGAACTTGCTGAGGACATTATGCCCCATGATATGTGAAGTGGGCATTCTATCCTCGGCCATACACTCCTCAGTGGCTGAACCACCCATCTAATGTGCCTGTACACAGTATCAAGTGAATGAACGTGGGCCGGAGGGAGTTGACACACACTCCAGATATTTCATCATGTTATGTAGAGTTGTTATGTGGGAGATGAGAACATCCGTTAGCATAACAAACCAAGGAACCTGTAGTCAGTGGAGTACAGTGATCTTGTCACAGATCAATGTTTACTTATCTGCTTCATGCAGGCAAGTTGTAAAGTCATACGTGCGAATAGCGAACAAAAGAAGATACGTGTGAATGAATGTGTTGTGAAAACAAGTGAAGAGAGATGCTACAAAATAGTTCACAAAGAAAATACATATATGAATCTCTAATATATTTGTGTGATAGTCATGTGCATTCCATCTTAATTTTAACAAAATTTCAACATCCCCTGCAAATGTTGTGGGTTTTTGGATGATGTGATTTTCAGGAAATTTGTAGTTTCCTTTTAAAAACTATATTTTGGCTGTTTACATCTGAGCATAGTAGCTGGTTGTTTATAGCCAGTGGTAATGCCCAGAATAGTTTACAGAACATTTCTTTTTTTTTAAATATTTTTTATGTTGTTTAATTAAAAGTAAAAAAAAAAAAAACAGTATGGTTTGGCTTTGTCATTCGGGTGTTTTGTCTGTGTTCTCTCCTTTCCTTGTAAACATAGTTGAGTCTAAGAAATGATGTTCATACCCAGGCTACAACATATTACCACATGTCCATGTATAGTTATATACCAGCTTCATTCCATCACAATACTGGCTTGGTCAGCACCAATGGGTGGGCTGAGATAATGTGTATAGTGTGGAAGAACAGACAAATCATCACGGCTTGGAGAGAATGGTGCTGCAGGGAGTAACTAGAGAATCTGTCCAACACTCAATGCTGCAGGGAAAGACCAGACGGACACATAATCAGACTGCAGCTGGCATCATTAGTTTTGCAACTCTTCGCTGGCTGTTGAAAATGAGGACAGAAAATGTATGGGAATGTCCCGACTGATGTTGCTTCTTGACTCAACTCCACCAAAAACTATGGGAGTGTTGTGAACCATGCATGATTAACTATTGCTTGTACTACAGACATGGAGGTCTCAGTGTAAAGGAGTAAGTAACATCCATGCACAATTTTCATCAAGCTATGCATGCCGGCAAACAGGAAATATTGGGACAGATAAGAATCATGTTATGTGGGAAAACAGTTACTGTATCTGAAATAAGAGATCTTTACTTGGACAATCAGAAAATGAGATAATCCTTGTTGGGAAATATGCTGATTATGAAATAATCTTTGTTGGGAAATATGCTGAATATGGAATAATTTTTGTTGGGAAATATGCAGATTATGGGATAATCTTTTTTGGGAAATATTTCGAATGTGGAATAATCTTTGTTGAGAAATATGCTGAATATGGAATAATTTTTGTTGGGAAACACATTATGATATAACGAGAAAGATGAGCATTTTCTATTGAAAAATGAAATACTGAATATGAAAGGATTGAGATAGATTAGCATTTTTTTGTTTGATTATGAGATACAGAATATGGGATGATTAAGAAATATAAAAAATAATCTGTGTTAGAAAATGTTACTCAACACTGGAATAGAAAAATGTAACATTTAATTTATCTGAAGTATCAGTTACTAAAAGATGAAACCGAGTGAACACAGAAGACAGATAAAACACAGCAATAACCATGAAACCAAGTTTAATCTGAAATAAACAGAAAAAAGGCAACAATCAACAGTGGTAAAATAAGTCAAAACTTAATCCCATGCCACAACACCACCGGGGTGTGACAGAACTCCACATGTATTAAATCATGGCATTATGATATGCAGTGGCCAGTTTCCTTCCTCCCCAACCTTTTCTTTCTAAGAGTAATCAATTCTCATAGTTTTTTGTTCTCTCAAATGTTGTCTGGTTTAACCTTCTTATTTGTCTCTAGCAACTTTGATCTGTTATTGTCCACATCATGATCCTCATGTTCCATGTCAGAACTATCTTCCTCAACCTCATCTGTTTTCTGTATTCTTGATAAGTTTAACTGCTGATTGTCTTCCATGCCTCTCTGCCAACCCATTCAGCATGTCCTCCCCTAGACAGGCTCTGTCTCTAATACCTGAGTCTTTCTGACTGTCAAACCTTCCTCCAGATCCTCTCATCCAGGAACTTTCTTGTAGTTTCTCTAACAATTATTGTCTGTTATAATATATATATAATGTTCGTACAACTGTTGTCTGTTATAACACCTCACAGTTTCACATTAATGAAACCAGCCAAACAGAGACCACAAGAACACCGCATGACGAACAGAACACAGAAGAAGAACCAACTGCAAATTACACCATTAAAGAACTATTTAAGGCCAATCAAGCACTAATAACAAAAATCAGAAGCAAAATTACAAGACCACATAAATAATCTAAATCAAGTATGTAAGGAATATGACATGAAAATTAGCATCAGTAAAACAGAGGTAATGACTATAATCAAAGAAGAAAAAAAAACAAAGATTCATCTAAAAGAACACCACCTGAAACAAGTAAAGAGCTTCAAGTACTTGGGAAGTATAATATCAAATGGCAACAGAAGACGAGATCGAAAATAAATGCAATAAGACAAACCAACTCATTGGACAAATGGCACCAATACTGCAGAACAAACAACAGTTATTAAGAAAGCACTCTACAACACAATCTTCCTACCAACTCTATGCTACCAATGCCAAACTTGGACAATGACAGAAAAAGAGAAAAGTCACAACATAAATGAGATTCCTGAGAAGAATACTCAATGTATCAAGAAGAGAGGGGGGGGGGGGGGGGTGTTATAGCAGCGATAGATTTCCTCAGAAAACAGCAAGTTAAATGGTTTGGCCATATAACTAGATTATCAACTAACAGTATACCACAACAAGCAATGATGTACAGACCAAACGAAAGCTGAAGAAGAGGCCGGACAGAGGGAATAGCAGAGTCCATGGGAATCTCGATACATAAAGCCCATAAATGGGCACTCTCCCACTGTTTATGCTTCACCTTGACACTGCAAGGTACAAGATGAGATGAGATGAGATAATTTCACCAATAATTATTGTCTGTTATGTAATCCTCTCTTAATTTTCTTACAACTATGTTACAACCTCCTCATAGTTTCTCTAACAATGATCATTCGTTAAACTGTTTTCATAGTTGAAGATGTCTGCAGATACTTGCTTTACAAGCATATTTTAATGAAGTTGTATCAGCGCCCTTTCGTTTTTGTATGTTGATAAAGGCAATCTAACCACAATATCCAAACAGTGTCCTTTCATTTTTGTGTGTTGATGAAGGCAATATAACCACAATATCCACAACAGTGTCCTTTCATTTTTGTGTGTTGATGAAGGCTTTCTAGCCACAACATCCATTATGTCACTTGTGATTGTGTTCCTGTAACGCTGACCCTTTCCACATTTCCTGATTCGCTCCTTATAATTTCAATGAAAGGTAAACCTCTGAGGTCGGAGTGGGATCAACTGATGGCGAGAGACACTGGTAACAAGGGAAGCTGATCCACACACAAAAATCAGTCCAGTCCACTAGAAGAAGTAGCACGTGTACAGACTACGCTTGAGTTCAAAGCGAGTAAATGAAACAACAAGGCAAGAGGATCCACTTACTGCACCAAGATTTACAGTTACTTGACTTGGACAGTCATAATTACAGCAATATGGGTTCATGTCACATGAACTGGGCAGAAGGATATTACACAACCACACAACTTACTGCATCAAGTTTTACAGTTACTTGACTTGGACAGTCATAATTACAGCAATATGGGTTCATGTCACATGTAACTGGGCAGAAGGATATTACACAACTTACTGCATCAAGTTTTACAGTTACTTGACTTGGACAGTCATAATTACAGCAATATGGGTTCATGTAACTGGGCAGAAGGATATTACACAACCACACAACTTACTGCACCAAGTTTTACAGTTACTTGACTCAGATAGTCATAATTACAGCAATATGGGTTCATGTCACATGTAACTGGGCAGAAGGATATTACACAACCACACAACTTACTGCACCAAGTTTTACAGTTACTTGACTTGGACAGTAATAATTACAGCAATATGGGTTCATGTCACATTAACTGGGCAGAAGGATATTACACAACTGCACAACTTACTGCAAGAGGTTTTACAGTTACTTGACTTGGACAGTAATAATTAAAGCAATATGGGTTCATGTCACATGTAACTGGGCAGAAGGATATTACACAACCACACAACTTACTGCACCAAGTTTTACAATTACTTGACTTGGAAAGTCATAGTTACAGCAATATGGGTTCATGTAACAAGTAACTGGGCAGAAGGATATTACACAACCACACAACTTACTGCACCAGGAAGGATATTACACAACCACACAACTTACTGCACCAGGAAGGATATTACACAACCACACAACTTAATGCACCAGGTTTTACAGTTACTTGACTTGGAAAGTCATAATTACAGCAATATGGTTTCATGTCACAAGTAACTGGGCAGAAGGATATTACACAACCACACATTCTTCTGTTGCCCTTTATCCACATTTGGGGTTGTTAGCCCTTGACCAGCTCAAGCCAAGCCATCCTGTATTTTGCTATCGCTTGCAGTTCCCTCCATGTTCTCCCCATATTGTAATCATATATCCAGACTCCTTGTGACTTTGCATCACGTCATAGCTCTTCTAGAAGAGCTTACTTTCCTCTTGAATGGCAGAGTTATTCTTTATGTGACATTTTGATGGTTGGATTTTTAATGAATTTTTCTACATGATGGGGTAGCCTGCTCTAAGCACAACCCTTTTTAGTCGCCTCTTACGACATGGATGCAGGTTAAAGTGTGATTATTCTTTGTTTTCCTTACAGGCCTTGATAACACGTGGCTAACATCCACACAAATCATCTTTTTAAACACATACCATAAAACACAATCAAAATCAACAGATGCTCTCCATAAAATTCCTTTACTAAACAATGGTTCAGAAATGAACTGTTCTAGTACAAACCAGTTTACAATGTCATTATTTGAGCTTTGGTAATCTGTCCTCACAGAGATTCCTTTATGGCAGTCATCACATTGTTCAGAATTATGTCTCTGTTCTGATGTGTCACCTGAAGTGATTCGTCATATTTTTTATGAGAATTATAACATAACAGGAATTTGAATAACGAAGACACAAACAATAGATTGCACGATTTATTGCCTAGCATATTTTGCTGCATCTTGTCAGGTACATACTGCAGAATTCACAGAACATAAAGTAAATTAACTAGATAAATCCTTCAAGCTGAAATATACACATGTTCACACAGTAATGTCAATTGTCTACCACGGTAATTTTTCATTTTTTAAAATTACCGTGGTAGACAATTGACATTACTGTGTGAACATGTGTATATTTCAGCTTGAAGGATTTCACTATAGGAAAACACTGTTTTGAATAATAGGAATTATTACAAATATTAGAAATTAACAAGTGAACACAGACTGTCAAAAATAGTCTCTTCTGGGACAAATACATGAGAAAAAAACATCCTACAACTCTCAATGACAGGCAAGGACCAGAAGATAATTATTGCATCTGTTTCCAGAGTGCCAATGGAAGACAAAACAAGATGAGCCTCATCCAATGAGGATTACATACAAATGTTATTGATGTTAACAGGCATATTTGCTGCCACTCATCAACTGTGGAGGATGTCTCCTAGATGTCTGGGGTGTGTGAGGAGAATAATCTTTTAGAGCAGACACTGAACTCATTCTCTGATTAGATGAAGATTAGAATCCACTTCCCAGTCTATCATTGTTGTTGATATGTGAACATCCCCATTGTTCGGAGTCACTATTAAAGTTTCCAAGTGCGTTAGATCTGTGTTTACTGGGCTATACTGCTGTATTCATCCTTTAACATTATATGAATTCCTATTACTTCTGTTTGGATGTTATAAGTGACAGATATTTCACTGCTCTGTACTGCATTTCACAAACGTATCAGCAGTGGTTAATGTCATCAGCTAAACGTAAGGCTTGGTTTTCTCCAGTGAGAATTTGATCATTGTTAAAATGGGCTAAATCAGATTTATCTATATAACAATCATTCTCGAAGGGGTTTGTGGTTTGCGAAGGGTCACCATCACTGCATACAAATACTTCCATAATTTCTCCAGTACCCTCATAGAAATCATGCAAGAAGGATATCAACACAGTGCGCCAAATCTGTAGCACCTTGAAGGATCCCATTGTGTATACCAGAATCCATACATCCTATCAATATTTTGTAGTAGGTTTGCACAGGTTTAGAATTTTCCAAAAGCAACTTTCATTATGGCCTACTGTTGACAGTTTTAACTTCAGAGGGATATCTAACGTGCACACAGAACCGATGTTTTGTCTTTGCCTGAGAAGGCTAAATGTCTGATCCACTACCTTGGGATCAAAGGTGAGGAGAATGGGTAATAACATTTTAAAAGAAAATTTATCTTATGATGGAAACTAACTACCTAATTCACAAATAAAATAGAAGCTGTTGTTCAAATACAACTTCATCTCTATGTACTTTCTGAGAAATTCCGACGTAATATAAGTATGTTTTATTTTAGATAGAAAAAGCAGTTAATTATCCTAAAAGTTGCAGTTAAAAGTAGCCAGAGAAGGGCCAAAAGAATATAAACCATGAACATAAGAAAGAATGCCATCACACTTAACATAATTTGCTGAAGATCGGGGACATTTGGAATGTCCATTTGACTCTAGCTACTCTTCCAGCTAGGTAATATTGTGCACTGGTAGCAACATCATCAGGGATAGAAAGATGGGAAACACAGAGGACCTCACACACCAGGTACCATCCAGTGGCAAGTCCTGGGCACAACCTTGCCCCACAAACAGTTTTGAGGATATGTGTCTCTATTGTATGCCCAATGTCCTGACACTGTGGCTACCATGTGAACATTATCTATCATCTTTAATAAATCTACATTGAGGGCTTCCTCTACTCTGCTTCCCTGGTATACCTCTCTCCAAAAACATTTAAAAAAAACTTTCATGTCTGTTTTACATGTCCAAAATTGTTTATTTTTCTCATATTTTGGGGTCTTAATAACTAAATTTCTTCAATACCGAGTTCTTGTTGGACATATCTGTCTGTTCTTTTTTTTCATCCAATGAATTTATAGTACTCTTCTGTCACATTAATATTCAAAGGTAAATATGTGCTTCTTGGCTGATACCCGAGTTTTCGCTCTTAATATTCTGACTTGTGTTCTTCCATCTGTTGCAATCTATGGAGGTATTAATTGCTTTATTTTCTGCAGAGTCATGTTTTTTCTTCTTTGAATTTCTGTCATTTTCTATCAGCAGAGAACCTAGATATTAAAAAGTACTCACTTCCTGTAATTTTTCTTTGCTGATAAAGATATCTGTTGCAGATGACACAGTATTGATAGCGGATAATGCAACAGATCTACAACAATTGTTGGACATTGTAGTAACGGAGAGTGCAAAGAAAGGACTCTCCTTGAATATCAAGAAAACAGTAACAATGGTGGTATTAAAGAAACAGGTGACACCCAAATAGGTGAAATAGACATAGAAGGGAAAATTCTTCACCAAGTGGATAGTTTTAAATATTTAGGGAGTTTTATAACATCAGATGGAAGATGCACAACAGAGATCAAGAGCAGAAGAGGGCAAGCAAAGGCTGCATTTAAAAAAATGAAGAATATCTTATGCAATAAGTCGCTATCATTGAATGTAAGAAAGAGAGTGCTGAGGTGCTATATAGAACCTGTTTTGCTGTATGGCTGTGAATCTTGGAATGTGAGTGGCACCTTGCAGTCTTGACAGACCAAAGTATGTGAGTTGGAATGTGGCCAGAATTACATCACAATGCCTGGGCAGAGCTTGAATCTTGGAATATAAATGAACACATTAGGAAGAGATTGGAAGCAACAGAGATGTGGTTCCTTAGACGAATGCTGCGAATTCCTTGGACTGCCAAAGTAACTAACGACAAATGCCTTAAAGAGGCTGGCGAAACTAGAACATTATATACAACAAAAAGAAAGAGACAAACAGCTTTCTTTGGTCATGTGATGAGAAGAGAGGCACTGGAGAACATCGTGACAACTGGAAAGATCAAGGGGAAGAGAGGCAGTGGCAGACCACGAGAAATGATGCTGGATGGATTGTGACGGTGGCATGGAGGAATATTAACGACAGAGTTGATCCAGAAAATCAAGGACAGAGATCTATGGAGAGTCATGAACACCTACGCCAGTCGGCACGGCACTTGATGATGATAATATTTGTTTTATGTTATTATATCAATATTTGTGTTGCATTGAGTACACATAAGGTTCTAGTTATTTTAGTTGTAAATTGACACAAGTAGAAATTGCAATAATATGTAACCTATACAACATGCAACAGATGGGAAGCAGGATATGAATAACATAGCTGTTTGAAAAATATAACTCAAAAATTAACAAAATCCATTATCTGAAATAATAACAGGTACTGTTCGCTCTGTGGCAAAGGGGTTATGAACGCAATTCGTAATCCAGCAAACCATGTTTGAAACACAGCTGTGTGTGATTTGGAAGTAGACTGCTTTGCATTGGTTTCTATACAAAAGTATGAGTGCTAGTTGTTCGGAAATCAATGGCAAACTACTGAAAGTAAACTTGCCCAGGAATCACAAAGAGAAAAAAATTCTGGGGATGACTGCTACTTCCGGTAAAGGATATGCAACTAACTTTAACTGTATAGCCTAACAAAAAACTAGAAGTGTAAAACAGAATATTACGAAGTTAAGGTTTAAAAAAAAAAAGATTCTGAATGCAGCGAAAAGGCACTTGGTTTGACAGTTGAAGGTGTCAGCTCATTAACCTTTGAAAAGCAGCAAAAATTACCTTCTCACCTCAAATACAACCGAATGAACACCATTTCTGAGCTCCTCTACCAGAGGAATAGGTTTTCCTTTAGGAACAGGTATGGTTGCAATTACGACTACATCTGGACGGGATGTCAATTTCCGAACCGCCTAAAAACAAAAATAAGTAAAATATTAATAAACTGCTGACATGTTAAAGCTTCTACACTACTTTGTTAAATGAGGAAAGTGTGCTTCATTTTAAATCTTCAATCTATCCATTGTTACAAAAAAGTAAAAAATGTGGAATTCATGAGATGATTATATCATCACAATCATCAACTTCATCATGTGCCATGCCAACTAGCACAGGCACTCATGTCTCTCCACAGATCTCGGTCCTTGGTGCTCAGGATTAACTCTGCTGACGATATTCCTCCATGCTACTGTCTCAATCCACCCAGCATCATTAATCTCGGTCTGCCTCTGTTCCCACTGATGTTTCCAGAAGATTACATACTTAGTAAATATGTCACTGAGCATGTTTATTATAGAAACAGACATGTATTAGCTGAGTGAAGCAATACAACTTCTCCTTTCTTGGCTTTATTCATTATCTGAAGTGTTCAGGAGAAACAGTCTCAAGAAATGATTCTTCATGAGCAATATTTTTTAACACAATTATCAAAGTTATCTAACCTGAATAAAAGTTTGACTGAACGTCTCCATTTTGCCAATTTCATCAACAAGAAATATTTGTTTCTTTTCTTTGCTTTCTGCTGGACTGATCTGTGAGAGGAAAGAAGGTGATGTCAGTGTTTACTGAGTGTGTGTGACAACTAAGATGATAAAGCAGAATAAAAAAAAATTAGTTAGCTGCATATCCTTTACAGGACTTTGTAGTCAACACCAGCTGTTGTCATCTCTTGGCAAGTTTACGTTCAGTAGTTTGCCATTGCTTTCTGAACGACTGGCACCCATAACAATTCGTAAAAACCAACGTAGCGCAGTCTGCTGCCAAAATGTGCGCAGCTGTGTTTCAAACTCGGGTGTGCAGGATCACAAACCGCATCCATAACCCCATCGCCATGGAGCCGGCAATGCAGAATAGCAGATGGATTATTTCTGATCTGTTTTCCTTCAGAACCCAAGATCATGAGTATTCATTCATTTTACTCTTGAACTAAGTAGTTGTCACATCTTGTTTAGTTATCCTGTATCTACCCACAGTCAGGAGATGATGCAGGGATCTGGAAGTTGCTTCTGTATGTCTAAACAGATACCTGGCACTGTTCCTGCAGTGAGGTTGGACTGTTACATGTTCACATAGAGAGTTTTGCACTTCTTGCAGAATTCAAATTGTCCCTTAACTACTGTCTCTAGTTCTTAACATTTATTAAATGAGTTCCTTTCTTCTCTATAGTCTTGGCATGCAACTGCCAAGACAGATAGTCTTGAGTGCTAATTACATGACAAAATCTGTACCAACTGTTGCAATTTCATGTTCTCCTTGTAACCATTTGTGTTGTGGATTCTTTCAGTAGAGAAGTCTGCTCATGATCATGTGCTATGAGATAAGTGTAGGCGGCCATGGTTTGCTGTCGCACACAATCATCAGCATCTTGGATCAGATCTGTGTTCTTGTCTTGACTATGCTACGTGGCCAAGCCATCTAGATATTTATCTCTGTGCCTTAACTTGCTCTTCTTCTGTGAACTGACAAATCATGACATTGTAGACATCTGTAAAGAAGGTAGTCTACTACTGCTTTCTTTCTTAATAGTCACCATACTGGTTGATGACCACAGCCATTGTCTCTATAAAGAGATCCTCTTCCTACCATTGTGAAACTTGAGACCATCACCAATAACTATCTGTCGGCTGCTCTCCAGCTCCATCCATTACCTGCCATGGTTTCACATAACCCGGTCGGGGCACTAAATGGGTACTCCACCTTGCCCAAGGGTGTCCCATTGGCTAGCAGGGGGAAGGGGTCACTGTTGACAGGAGATACTCCTATTCCAGCACCCAATGTTAGTTTAACTGAAAAGGACAATCAATGCATTTTGTAATTTCATTGATGTGTAGGAAACTTACAAATCATTTTAAGAACCAATACTTTAAGATGATTTCTCCAGCTGGACACTGTATTCTTGAGAGAGAAAAAAAGTCTGTGTCTAACCAAATATTCCCTCAATGTGATCAGTGCCAAAGGTAAAAGACTTCCTGTTCTGGACCAACCAGCATCTTATACTACATATCTTCTTCTTCTTTCCTCTTCTGCCTTTAAGACTCCTAATGGATTATAAGCTCACTACCATGCATACCAAGCCCTTTGTAAGCCAGTTCATGATTGGCTGGATGTTGGCTGAATGATTCTAGTGTGAAGTAGCCAATTATTAGATGTTAGCTGAATGATTCTAGTGTGAAGTAGCCAATTATTAGATGTTGGCTGAATGATTCTAGTGTGAAGTAGCCAATTATTAGATGTTGGCTGAATGTTTCTGCAGTGTGACGTAGCCAGTTGTGGAAAAACAGAGGCAATGGCCAGGGAAGAAGCTGGCTTCCCACAACCACAGGTGGCAGGATTTGTGTGAGGGCATGAAGCACCAGGTGACACAAGGTTCTCCTCCCCGAGGGAGGGGTGGCTTGGGAGCAGACATTTTGCAGGTAGGGAACACTGAACAACGCAAGGTCAAAGCAAAGACTAAAGGTCTCGAATGCATGGCAGGAGGAAGACAACTGGAGTAATGATCCGGGCGGGTTTTCCCCCAGAGAGTGCCAAGAAGGTAAAGGGCTGAAACATTCTGGGAAGGGGGATTCCATCTTATGATCAGGAACCCCCTGTCGTGCTTGCTCCACTGTGGGGTTTTCATCACTATTTAGTTATAATTATTTACAATACTGCTCAGCTTATTTATGATAGGCAAAGCAATCTTAGGAGCACAAGTGTGTCCCATCAGAGCAAACATAATAAGACATGTGCCATCATACAATGACAAACTTTCACTGTGAGTTTTGTTTTTCCTATCACCACCTCTAAATAATTTAACTGAATAACTACATTACTGTTATGTGCTATCAGTATCAGAATCTTTCACAAAATCCATTAAATCAAAACCATTATCATCTAAAATTGTTTCAACAATAATCTGATGTAAATCAATGAGGTCAAGAACTAGTGGGCATTGCCATTTGTGAAATCATAAAATTAATCACAAAATTTCTGATACTTCTTAAAATTGAGTGCTCAAGTGACCGTAAGTTTTTTATAAATAGAAATGAAGGAATGTTCCAATGTAAGTTTCCATTTACTGAACATTAAAATTGCGGAATTCATTGGGAAAAGAAAAACAATAATGCGATGACAAAATGTTGGCGATATATAAGCCAATGACATGTACGCAAAATCACAAATGACGATTAATCATCCTTCGACACTTAATCAGTTAGCAGCTCCAGCTACCCTAAGCTTGCTGAACTGTCTACTCACAGGTAGATCAATCAGCCGGCTCCATGGCGAAGGTGTTACGGGCACAGTTCGTAATCCTGCATACCCACATTCAAAACACATCTATGGGTGATTTGGCTGCAGACCCCCTTATGTTGTTGTTTGTTTTAATGAAATGGTATGGGTGCCGGTCGTTCAGAAAGCAATGGCAAACTACTGAACGTAAACTTGCCTAGGAATCATGAACAGCTAAAAAATGCTGGGGTTGACGGCTACGTCCTGTAAAGGACTGCAACTAACTTTTAGGTAGATCAATGCCTTTGCTATGACACAGCTGGATTAATGAAGTTTGTGCGAGAACATGGTTGAGTTGGCAGTGACTCACAGCTCTTTCATAGTGCTGCACATTTGAAGGACAGACATGAACAGGGAGGAAAAGATTTTATATGGATGAAAGCAACGTAAGAGTAAAGAACACTGTGAATGGGAGAGCAAACAGTGGAAACTGAAGCACTGTAAGAGAATAATGAAACAACTATGACTTACCTGGGGCTGAAGTGTGGGCAAGGCAGTCTGCTCAAAGGATACCAAATTCACTGTGTACTGGCCCACTTTGTACTCTCTCTGTTTAGCACCTGGTATACTCGTCGTTGGATCACTACCATCAGAGTTACAAATAACAGAATTGTATCTATTGTAATTGTACTCTCTACTGTTACATACAGCCAATGAGCAAGATTCTGACTGCAGCAGGACATGGCAATACAACATGAGACAAAAAGGTACGCTGAGCCATGTGTGGAAAAACAATTACAAACTCATATGCTGCAAATTATAAAGACAAGTGAATAAAAATCACAGATAGACAATTTCAGTAGTGAGTGAACGGAAAATATAATAAAAAGCACACACAAATTTATAAAAATGTCCAGAAAAGTAAGGAAAAAATCTTTTCAATAGAAAAAAATTTTTTAAAAAGTTTTCTACTAACATTGTTTTCTATTATTTATAAGTTTATTTGTGCTGTCCTTAACAAGGGTAGTTGTAACTGAAGCACTTGACCTGCTTGCTGTGATTTAACTTACTTTTCTTTAGTGTATATATATATATATATATATATATTGCATGCCCTTTGGAGTATGTTGCAATCAACCCCAGGTTAATTTTCCAACTTAACGTCAATGAAGGGATTAAACCCCCACCACACCATCAGCACACTGGAAGTTTAAGAGCAAGTGCTCTTATCCTTTCAGCCATGCCATGTTGACTTTATGTATATATATTTATGTTTGTTTTCTTCTTCTGTTTACTCACTTGTGGAATTTGTGTAATTGAATTCTATTCTCGTGTGTTTACAAAGTACTGCATACCTGTTTGTATTTGGTGTTTCTCCACACGATCTCAGCACACCTATTTTGTCACATTTGGTATCGTCACATACACTTGTGAGAGGCACAATGGCTAGCAGGCCTACCTGCCAGCTTGGTGGCCATGTGTTCAAATCCCCACTGAGGCAGGAATTTAAAAAACAAAAAAACTGACCTGGGATCCAACTTGACCCAGTCTTAAATAGGTACAATGAAATATTCTGGGAAGTAAATGTTCTTGCAATGATACTGACCACATCAGTCATCAAGTGTCTGTTGGTCTACAAAAGTGTGAGGACAGCACCATATACCCATGTCATGTCAAGATGTGGAAACTGTCCTTGACCTTTTACTGACACAGACTGGTGGTGGCACAGTGGATAATACAATGGCTTTCTAACATTACAGCAGCTGCTCAATCCCTACAGGAGAAACTCAAATATCAATTAGGAATCCCTATGAGGCAACTAAAAGAGCTCATAAACAAATTCGTAGGTCAGCATGGCTGAATGGATAGGAATGGGTATTCTTAAATATCCGGAGTGCTGATGTCAAGGTAAGGGGTTCAACCCCTTCCTCTACACCGGACAGTTGGACTAAAATTTTGACCTATCGTCCTTGACTTCAGGACGTAAATTACAAGTACCTCTGAAGTCGGAGTGGGTTCACCTGATGGCGAGGGACACTGTTATAGGGAGAGCTAATCCACATGCAAAATTCAGTCCAGTGCTACCAGAAGTGGTGTGTATGGACTATGCTTGAGCTCAAAGCGAACGAGCACACAAAAAACAAAAACCAAATTCACAAGTATTGTATGGCACTCATAGAAGTAGCAGAAAGAAGTAACATTTGAGGACACACTAGACGACATAAAATTGAAAGCTATAGTTGAACCTGTTACCTCCAAATGATGACAGTGTATCACTGCAGGAATAAGTGTTCTTTTATGTATGACCATCTAGATACCCCTAAAAGGTGTCATCATTAGCCATGTCTATCACCCACAAGTATGAAATACGGGCTGAATTCATATCTATACATTGAATTATAGTGATCTGGCCAACTCATGCAAGCTTTTAATGTTTCATCATCAACAACAAAGCATGATTAATACCTTTGTATCATTTAAGTCAATTTTGCTGAAATGAAAGCAAACAAACATACCTGATTCGAGCCAGTTGTCCACGCAGACCATCCACAGTGACAACATCAAACCCAATTCTTCGACCAGACACACGCACTTCTTCAGTGATAAATCCTGAGCAATGGAAACCCTGATTTACAAGCTCTTTATGTAGTTTTACCATTAATGTTGTTTTACCCACACCTATTAGAGGATACCAACATGTGCCTGATAAAGGTGAATTCACGAGAAAAAACAACTTAGCAGAAAGTTGTTTTAGAAAGATAAAACCTGCAATAAAAGTTGGCTCTTTAACAAGCACTTTTTTTGAAAGGAGATAAAACCAAACTACCACACGTTTTCACCAGCTGCAGACATCTGGCAACATCAAGGAGACAATTGGTACAACTTGGTTAGCCATGTTTTGACATCATCACAGCATGGGGAAACACAATGTCTAGTGAAAGTCATAAACCAGTCTTAAGACACTCCTTTAACACCTTGAATAAGGTAGTCCTGGCCAAGATTTAGATATCACACTGATAAACTTGCCTTTTGTTCAGTTACATTATAATCCTTTTTCACTTTTTACTGAATATTATTGTGGACATTTAGCTCATCCAATAAATAATACTTAAATATTGTAATCAAATGTCTCTAATTTTGTTCACAACTATGAAATATGTACTGGTCAGAGCTAACAAATGAATTCTCAAATTCACAGAAGCTTTCACCATTGAGTGGTTAAAGTCCCTGTTGTGCAGACAGAAAGACTTGATAATGAATCTGCGATTACCATGGGGATAAAAAATGCTTCACAACTGAACTGTATCAGTAACCTTGCATGTTATGTATTTCAGCCAGAAAAGGATTCATTTATTCACTTCATATGATATCTAACTCTGTAATATGCCCATGATGAGACGGAACAAAATATGCCAGGCAGCATATCTGTGCAACGTATTGTTTAGGGTTTGTTTGTTTCAATTAATGAACAAGTTATATATATTCAGATAATGAGCTGGGGAATCCAGAGGCCTACAACTAGACAGAAAGTCTGATGCTGAAGGACCCAAAGACCAACACCATGTAGCCTGATATTTGTATCTTTATCAATCTACTAATGGACAGTGAACATGGAACAACCTTGGCATAGACCCAGATATCATGTCTGTGTTTGTGAGGACCCAATGACAAGTTTGTGAGACTTGGGTTGATTTTACTCATAGGAACTTACCAAGTTTAATTTTTACTACAGGTTTATTTAGACACTACTTCTGAATTGACATAGGTTACATAGAGATTATTATTGATGTTTCTGCAGAAGACATTTCATCAGTTATAATTCTATCTAACCAGGCTAGTTTAATAATTTTAGAACAATTGTTAAATTTAACTACCTATCTTTCTCTCCAAAACTATAATACAAATCACAATAAATAATGAACAAATCTAATGCGCATCAATGTGTGACCTGGGCCCATTAGGGAAGCAGAGAGCAGTAATTTACTGTAACCTACCATGTATGTCATAAGAGACAGCTAAGGAGGGTTGGTATGCCACTGGCTACCTCATTTTTCTTTTTTTGTTTTTCAACAATATCCTGCTCAAATCTTCTGGATTGTATCTAGGATATATAATAATAAATATTTAAAATATCTCCACTGGCAGATGAAAGTTAGAAGCAGAGTAAGATATATTATATATTATATATATAATTTATTAACTAATTAACTTTTTTCTTTAAAATAACTTACTAAAAATTAATTAAACTTTACCTGGGACGCCAGTTAGAAGAAAATTTCGTGCAGCAGCTTTAGCACTGGCCATTTTAAAAGAGGAAGAATATAGCGCAATAGGTAGAATGATCAACTTTATACCACAGAAAAGATAAATTATGTGACCATTGACGAGAAGAAAGTTGATTTCAACAACTTGCAACCAGCACGTCTGCTACGTTTCTGCATGACTAAGGGCAGTCACTCCAATGTTGAAGACAGTAAACAAAATCAGTAATCGAACTTAGGGTAGGAGCTTACCTTACCTAACCAGACTTTAAGATTCTGTTGGTACACACATACAGGAGCACAGATAATTAGTCCAGTTGTTATTACCACCATACTTAGGTGCACACATTATTGCTCTTTAATATTCGTCTACTACAGCAGCATTTCACTGGCACCCAATCATGCATTGTACGGATGGCCACCTGAGCACTCATTAGTTAGTTGAAACTAATCCCATTACATCCCCATTGCGTCCAGTTTTCCCCGTTATCCCCCCCCCCCCCATCCTTTTCCATGTACCACTTCCACTCATTTATATGGGATCTTCACTGAACAGTTACCATCCCATACCCTGATCCCCATGACCCACAGACTCCCACGGCTGTCTATATAAGAATAGCAAGTCCAACTCATGTTAGCATCACAGCCTGGGATTCTGAGATAAGTAGCAAATCATTTTTGTTTTAAATTTTCATGTTATCTTCATTGTTATAATTTGTTTCATCTTTGTATTCTTCTCATCCCGTTATTATGCCATAATATAGTCACTGGGGGGTCTTCTCCGTGGTTACATGTTGTGTTTGTTTTTGTGTGCTGACGAAGGTTAGTTGCCGCAACGTCCTTGTATTGTTCGTAATTCTGTTCTGTAAAGCTGCTTGTGGTTTTATATAGCTTACCACTAGACGCGTCCATTGGGGTGGAGAAATCTCTATAAATCTTTTCAAGAGATCAGCTGCAAATACGTTGAATAAGCAGACGTGGACCAACACAAGCGTGGTCATTTAGATGAGACGAGTTGGGTGGTGGGGCAACTATCTCTAAAACAAAAAAACTTTACAATTCTGTGACATGACCATCGGCGGGTAAGAGAGGGCCACACACAATCTCTCCTTCCTGTTTTATTTAGACACAGGCTGGTGGAGTAAACATAAACAAACCGGCGAAAGGCAAGGGCAAACCACCGTTGTATTTACTCCCACATAATCATACTTCAAGACAAATTTGTTAAAGTTAATGACGTTAATGGGGATTCCAATGTAATCTTCGTTTGGCAGGTAGCATGTTGGTGCTACAGGGGATACCCGATCGTAATCATGCTACTGTATACAAATTAAATGTTAAAAATAGATTAAATGTTGGTACTTGGGATGTCAGAATATTTCATTTACTCAGAATGGAAAACTTGAAAACACCAAAAGGGAAAAGGATATAATGAATATAAATACGATTAGTATATTAGACATTAGTGAAATGTTATGGCTAGGCCTTAGACGTAAAATAAGAAAAAACTAGATTTGGCTAGACCTTAGACTTGTAAAAGAAAAAAACGTATATTGCATAGTATTAAATACTTAGGGGTATTTATAACATCAGATGGAAGGTGCACAACAGAGATCAATAACAGGATATGACAAGCTAAGGCTGAATTTAAGAAAATGAAGACAATAAGTCACTATCATTGAATGTAAGAAAGAGAGTGCTGAAGAGCTATACAGAACATGTTTTGCTCTATGGTTGTGAATTTTGGAATGTAAATGAACAAATTAGGAAGAGATTGGAAGCAATAGAGATGTGGTTCCTGAGACGAATGTTGCGAATTCCTTGGTCTGCCAAAGCAACTAATAACGACTGCCTGAAAGAGGCTAATGAAACTAGAAATTATATACAACAAGAAGAAAGAAGCAAACAGCATTGTTTTGGTCTTTTTTGGTCATGTGATGAGAAGAGAGGCATCGGATAACATCGTGACAATTGGAAAGATCGAGGGACAGAGAGGCAGAGGCAGACCAAGAGAAAAGGTGCTGGATGGATTGAGACGGTGGCATGGAGGAATATCAACAATGGAGTTGATCCAGAAAACCAAAGACCGAGATCTGTGGAGAGTCATGAACGCCTACTCCAGTCGGCCTGGCACTTGATGATGATGATGATATTTGAAACAACAAGCTGCTATAAAGATTGAGTTGAGTTGAGCTAAGAAACGACATCACTGCGCTCAGGACATTCCTATAAAATACATTCTGATAACACAATCCTTTCATAAACGAACACAAACAGTCAAAAGTCCAACAAGACCAACGCTTCCAGTTGGATTCACTCTTCCCTCACGGCCTCAATGCCCATCACAGTTTCATTTAACTTCTAACACCCCCCCCCCCCACCTCATCCCCGCACTTGTATAGCCCACTAAAAAAATTAGTTGCATATCCTTTAAAGAACGTCGCAGTCAGCCCCATCATTTGTACTGTTTGTGATTTATTGGCAAGTTTGCGTTCAGTGGTTTGTCATTGCTTTCTGAGCGACCAACATTCATACTATTTTATGAAAACAAACACATGGTGGTCTGCATCCAAATCGCGTGCAGCTGTGTTTCGAGCACTGGAGGGTTCGTAATTGCGAACTGCGTCCATGACACCTTCGCCACATAGCCGGCTATAGTGCTCTACTAATCCCTATCTTTACCTTTCGCTCACTTGGGCTCCCCCTATCCCCCCCCCCCCTTCAGCTGTTGTCCCCCCACCGGGAGGCTAAGCCCATCACTGAGCTCCTAGCATTATTGGCCTTAAGTCCAGTGACCGCCTGAGCCACCACACATCCGGTTAATCCTATCCACTGATAGTTGCTCAAAGACGTTTTCAGCCGTACAAGGATACAGATAAGTAACTTTAATATTTTCATGTAGTGTTTTTCGTGTAGTTGTGTCTCGGTTTATGTTTGGTTGTTCGTCCATTTTGTTACTTGTAATCGTGTTCTAGTAAAGCTCACAATCTACTTCTCGTGTATTGGCGATTCATTCAAAGCTGTGAGAACACGTAAGCTCTTTAAATATGAGAGAGAAAATACCTTTCTGGGACGCCCCAGACAGAGGGAATGCAGTGTCACTAGCAAACCTATTTATATGCAACCTCCATGGTGGACCTCCGAGGTAGAACGGACACGGAAATCCAAAAGAGCCGCAGTTAAACAGTTACAGAGTGCGGCTGACACAAAAAAGCTCATACGAGGAAATAGAGAAAGCTTCGAAAGAAATGGAATAATTCAAGCGCTATGCAGCAGAGGCCAAAAGAGCGAAATGGGAATACTTTATGTATGAGATTGGGGGCGATAAAACACTGGGAAAGTTCTGGAAGTTGCACGGACAGATGCAAAGGAAAGATAGTTATGCCACAGTTGGTACATTATACAAAGATAGTGATTGGCCTTTAACAACAGATACAGAGAAAGGGGATGTATTCCTGCAGGGATTTATAACACAGGCAGACCAGAAGGATGGGGGGATCAGAG
Organism: Cepaea hortensis; assembly: GCA_963921405.1. Classification (NCBI taxonomy): domain Eukaryota; kingdom Metazoa; phylum Mollusca; class Gastropoda; order Stylommatophora; family Helicidae; genus Cepaea; species Cepaea hortensis. The sequence goes on from OY992894.1 coordinate 54,174,167, forward strand.
ACTCAGTTAGAGAAGATGCCTCAAGTATAATTAAAGATGCCTACTGTGAAGATATCATAAAGCCGGAAGATTTAAAAAATGTATTGGGGGAAAAAAAAGAAGACAAAAGACACCGCACCAACATGAGGGGTATGAGTGATGAAGAACATATCGAGATGGTTGCTTATTTTAATCTGAGCATCAGGACTTCATCAAATAAAGACAAACGGAAATCAATGAGTGATGAAAATAATAATAATAATAATAATAATAATAATAATAATAATAATAATAATAATCTAGTACCGAGCCGGTTGGCGTGGGCGATCATGTATCTCCACAAATTACGATCTCCAACGGCATGGATCAATTCGTGTGTTGACTCCCGTCCGTTCAATGACACAAGACTGTAAAATCTCACCCCTCTCCCAAAACCATTCAAGGATCATTCAAAGCTTAGCGGCTTTAAGATCATCACCCTTCAAAATACATTTGGGAAGGTTTTAGAGAAGATAGTCGCTGTCAAGCTGCAAGAGTTTTTGGAAAGGGGGAAGCTTCTTCCAAGAAGCATGGGGAGCTACAGGCCAGTAAAGGATACCTGGTCAAATGCAGCCACTTTTGCCTTTGACGTTTATGAGGGATTCCAGAGTAGACAGGAAACGATGCGGCAGCGCTTGATCTCGAGGATGCGTACAATAGAGTTCGATATTATATTTTTATGACCGTACTGATGGAGAAGGGGGTCAATCCCTGGTTGGTGAACTGGATAGCAGCCGTCCTACATTCTCGCCGGGTTGCTCTCCGTCTGGGTGCATGGACCTCAGAGCCACATATTTTAACCCCGGGACTGCCACAGGGATCCGCAATCTCACCGGTGCTCTTTAACGTGTATACGAGCAAAATTGCAAACCTAGAAGCACCAGGGGTTGGAAGGATACTAACATTTGCAGATGATATTCTTGCATATTGGCAGGGGAGAGATAGGGAGCAAACAGCCCAGGAGCTACAGACGACAGTAGACAAAGTGATTGACTGGTGCACTGAAATGGGTGCTGTCATCCACCCGGAAAAGGCAGCTGTTTTGTGGTGCTCTCTGGACAACAGGATTGTGAGAGCTGATGTTCCAAGCCTCAGGATAGATGGCGGAAGCGTCAACAGAGAGAACAAACTGAAGTGTCTGGGAATCACATTTGCCAGGAGCCTGTTCTTCAAGGATCATGTGGAGACGGTTGTGACAAGATCTCAAAAGGGACTCAACGCACTTAAAACTATGGCTGCAATGGACATAGAGCAGAAAATGTTTCTCAGACTATACCAGCACTTGATCCTCTCAGTGATTGATTATAGACTAGGAATAGCAACACTGTAGCCTACCATGCATGTCGTAAGAGGCGACTAAGGAGGCTTGATGGTTCCGTCGCCCTGCTACTGAGTGAGTGCTTGGCACGACACTGTGAGCTGTGAGTTTCGTGTGAAATGCTTTTGAATCTGCCTGAGGTTTTTTGGAACGTGACTGCATGTTCGGAGTGATGGCAGATGGCTATGTCCCAGAGTTTACCGGTTTTTGCCTTATGCAGAAATGCGTGGCTGCTGGGCTTCTGGTTGACTGCCACAGCCATCAGCGATGAACTGTAGTTTCGTGGACTGTGTGGGTGTACATCTAGGAAACATTCCGATAGGAAAATGACTGCCGATTCCATCAGAAATGAACAGGGTGTTTCGTGGGGGACTGGTGTGTTGAGTTTCTGGTGGCGGCATTATGCACAGTGTATCTGTACGAGCTCTTGTTTGTCGAGACTCCTGTCTTTTCCACTTTTCACATTGGGCAGTGGGGAGCGTTTTTTGTGATATTCACTGGCACAGGAACGGAGCATAATGGGGACGACCCGTTGCTTTGAAGTTGGAACTGCGACTAACTAACTAACTAACTAAGACTAGGACTGCTCACTGTCTCAAAGAGTCAGCTGGTGAGATTGGAGCGCATAGAGAACGAGGCTATGCGGGTCATTCTGGGATGCACCAGAGTGGTGTGTATGCGGTACTTCCTTGGTTTGCCGACTGTTGCTGGTAGGCTCAATGTGATGCAGGCAAAGGCATACCTCAGAGTAGCTGCTGACACAGATCACCCGTTGCATGAGGCGCTGGACGCAGTTAAGAGCCAGCGACTGTTAAGAGGGAAATCATGGATGGCTCAGGCTGAGGATACGATCAGACAGGTGTGCATTTTGGAGAACATTAGGCGAGGAGAGGAGTGGGTCAGAGTGCCAGCGGAGCAGTCAGACTTGTGCAGAGTTATAATCACATTGAGCCGGGAGTGCAGGGAGTGGCCAGCAGGGGCCACAGAAGTGGAAATCCAGCAACTAATTCAGGATAATGCTCGCCCGGGTGATGTGATTATCTACACAGATGGTTCGGTGTTGAGAGGTAGTAGAAGTGCTTGGGGGTTCTTGGCAAAGGCTAATGGTCGACGTTTCGTGCAGGAGAACCTGGCGTATGATACCACAACATCTAGCTTAAGAATGGAGGTGGAGGCAGTCAGTGCAGCTTTCCGCTGGATGGAGGATACGATACACACACATCGTGATTGTAACTGACTCAGAAAGCATGCTGAGTAGGGTGAACGAACAAACGAACGAAAGTCTTTATTTTCAAAGGGTTAAGAATTGGGCACGCAGGCCCGTCTGACATTCTGCCCTTCTTCTCTATTTCCTCTCATACATTCTTTCATTCAACATCACTTATGAAGCAAATTTTGACAACAAAATAACAATAGCATTAAAACGCATGAAAAATAATCAATAACAAATGACTCACTGAGGCAGTGTTTAACATGGGCATTATAAATACCTAAGGAGGGTGTAACGTGCCATACATAAGGGAAGGTTTTTTGGCTAGTTGTCGTTTGAGATAAGTTACCATTATTGTCTTTTTGTCTTTTTGTTTATGGGGGAATGTAGTCTGTACTGAGGTAGTGTTCAAACAGGTTGCGAATGTATGTATATTGATTGGTGGTGTCTTTGATTTCTTGTGGGAGATTGTTCCACAACTGAGCGGCAGAGTATGCTAAGCTTGTTTTATATCAGTCTATCCTAGATTTAGGGACATGAAGTATATTTAGTCGTTCGCTATGTCTAGCGTTATATTTAAACAATGGCCAAAGGTAGCTTGGAGCATTTTGAAATAGGGTTTTGTGAATTAGTTTGGCCTTATTAAAAAGTAGGCGCTTGTGGAGTGGCAGTAACCGATGACGTTTATGTAGGTTAGAATTGTCGGTAAGCTTTTCACCATTAATTAAACGCACAGCCCTTTTCTGGAGTGAATATAGGCGTTTTGTTATTGATTTGGAGCATCCATCCCAGACTGTGGAGTAGTAATCAATTGTGTTTGTATATGGGAAGTATAGAATATCTTTCTTGTGTTTTCGTCAAGGAAATGTTTAATTTTGGCAAGTTGGTATACTTTTTTTGGCTATTTGTTTAACGAGAGCATGAACATGTGAGTTAAAGGTTAGATTTTGATCTATGATAACACCCAGTGCCTTGTGCTCGGTGACACTTTCTACAGGCGTGCTACCAATGTGCAGCTGAAGAGTTCTCTGCGAGTTTAGAGTGTGAAGTCTTTGCCTGGTTCCTATTAACATAGACTTTGTTTTAGAAATGTTAATTTGCATGCGGTTTGCATGACTCCAGTTAACTACACTATTTATTTCCTGTTGCAAGGATAATTCTAACACATTACGATCAACAGCGTTTGTATATACTGTGCAGTCATCAGCAAATAGATCGCAGGGCGACGACAGATTTAATGGAAGATCATTTATATAAATGGCAAATAACAGAGGGCCAAGAATAGACCCCTGAGGTACTCCAATATTAATGGTAATGACGTCGGCGAAGACGAGACTCGCACATGCTAACTAACAATGAAGACATACATCCTTTAGTCGATAGTCGCGGTTTTAACTTCACGGCAAAGGGTCACCCCATAATGCTCCATTTCTGTGCTAGTGAATACCACACAAAATGCTCCTCACTGTCCCATGTGAAAAGTGGAACAGACAGCATTCCCGATAAACCAACAGCACACACAGGGATACATGCGCGAGGACGCTGCCAGAATGCCAAAACAACAACCCGCTACGAAAATTGCCAACAGTTACACACACATTACTGCATAAGGCAAACCCAGCCACAAGCATGTGTTTGAACATGCAGTTCACAACAGAAATAACCGTTGGACAGATGAAAAAGCATTCTAAATGAAATCCACAGCTCGTGTCGCTCCACTCAATTAACTCAGTAGCTGGGTGACGGAACTGTGTACTTCCAGTCCAAAATGAGGAAGCAAACCGTAGCCATAAGGAAAAACACCCCCGAGGCCTTGACAGCTCAACAGCCTATCCGTCATGTTGGACATCATGGTAACCTACATGATCTCCGAGGAAGCCGATGAAAGAGAGGAGGGTCATAGATGGCATGAGCAGAAGATACCTTCGAGCATGTGACCTTCGTTGGGCAAAAACACAGGGTCCATCAATGGATCGCAGCGACACACACAAGAGAAGCATTTCGCCATCACAATGGGTAGATAATGTACAGAGTTATGTAATACTTTGGCAGAATAAGAGATACAACTAATAACTGAAAATGACAAGAGGATGACACAGTAGTGTATACTTATTGCTCTGTTTCTCGCTTAGAGGCCTGGACGTGGTGTCCCAGCCGGAATGAAATTCAAGTTAGTTGCATGCTCATTTCCAGGACATCGTAGTCAAACCTAGCATTTATTAACTGTGATTTTCTAGCCAGCAGTTGGCCATAGCTTTCTGAACGGCCGACGTTCATACCATTGTGAACATTAACGCAAAGCGGGCCGCTCCCATATGGTCTGCGACTGACTCACCAAGAAAAAAAAGTGCCGTCCCTAGGTCAAGTATAAATAATGGAGGTACACGTATAGTAGTAGCGATATTATAATCTATGTCTGAGGTTTTCCCAGCATCCCTACTGTCTTTATGGGCGTATTGCTCCACTGCACGTTGTGTTAAAAGGGCTTGCGTAGTCGCAAAGGTCCAATCACCGCCAGTCGGATTCATGAAATGTCCATCTGCTATCTTCCTTGGTGTCCTATCGCACTACGTGTGCTGAGCACCCAATTGTAAAGGACCCGTTTACACACAGTTGGCTACATTGGGCATATGGTGCTAAACCCATATTTGTATGGACCAACTCAGTGAGTGATGTGGTCAGTATCACACCGGCCACCTTGACTTCCCAAGACCCATCTGATACCCACTTTAGGCTGAGTCGACCTGGGTGGTCAGTCCAGTTTTATAATTCAAATCCTCTCCGATGCGGAACGAACCCAGACCATCGGGTCGGCAGGCGTAGGTCTAGCCACTAGGCTACAGCTGACAGTACTCGAGGCAGAAAGCTCTGGACAGACATGATCACCAACGCCACATGGAATACACTATAACAAGAAGAATCTCTAGGGGAGTCGCAGTGACGGGCTGGTAGTTATGTGTTCGAAACCCCACTCAGGCGGGTATATCTTAACAACTGCCTACAGTGGACCCCAGGAAATGTTCTGGGAAGTAGACGCGACCGGCATGGTATTGGCCACATCACAGTTCCCGTCTCCATTGTCTGTAGAAGCACCAGGCTAGCGCCATATAGCCAATATGACTAAAGGTGGGGATAAAGGGTTGCTGACTTTATTTATAATCTCCGGGGAATTCCGGTCCCAACAACCGTGATCGCAGCAAGGATTGTTACATGTGGAATGTTAGCCAGTTACTGGCTTGTATTGAATGCAGATATCTAAAATCGATTAATTAATTACGTAATGAAAGAGTAAGAGCGTGCATGCATTCACTATCTTCTGTCCTATAATTATTGTGGAATTTAAATCGATCAGGGTAACCAAGGCAACCAGATTATAAATTAAAACTACTAGACAGTGGAAGACACGGACATCAAGAATCTAACAACAAAATAAACAAAATTGTATGTCCTTTGCAGAACGTTGCAGTCACACCCAGTCCCTATTGGCTATCTGTGATTTATGAAGCAATTTTACGCTCGGGGAATCTAACAATACAAAGCATACTTTTCCCCTCTATAACACAGACCTTTCAATGGTTGTTTGTAATTTAACAGTGCTTCCTCCATTGTTTGTAATTTAACAGTGCTTCCTCCATTGTTTGTAATAAAACAGTTCTTTCTCGATTGTCTGTAATATATCAATACTTTCTAAACTTTCTTGATTGTTTGTAACATATCAATGTTGAGTTGTTGAGTTGAGTTAAGAACCGACAACACTGCACTCAGGACATTCCCATACGCGATCCGTCCCCTCCTTCAACAGCCAGCGAAGAGTCACACTACTAATCGTTCCCACCGCTATCTGATTGAAAGTTCTCCTGGTCTTCCCTCTCAGTTTTGAGATTCTACCAGAACCTATGCCCATCCATCGCAATCTCATCCTTTCCACATACGGGTTCTCAGTCTATTCCGCCACCTTCTCCACCTGGTCCCACAGGCGCACGACCACCTCTCCCTTTTCCATAGGTAATCAACCACCAAGAGGTGCATTCCCTGCCAGCCCATCAGCCTGTTCATTCACCCCGCACTTCCGCATTGCCAGGGCAAAAAAAAAACCACACAATTCTTACAGTCTGTGACCTCTGAAGCGAGGTGAGCCATTCCACACGAAACATTCCTTTCTTCACTTTACTAAGCATATTCCTTGAGTCCGTGGTGAAGACAATGTCTGTTGCAGTGGTCTCCTCTAACCAACGGAATGCTGCTGTGACTGCTTCCATCTCCATTCTCATGCTGGAGGTCATAGCCTCATATGCCATACTCTCATTTTTCAAGTGTCGTCCATTAGCCTTCGCAATGAAACCCCGACCACTCAGTTTGTTTCTCATCACTGGCCCATCAGTATAGATCACTATGTCACATTGATGTTTATTACTCTGGATCAGTTGTTGCACCTCAAACTATGTGCGGCCCGCTGCCCATTCTCTGCACTCATGACCCAGTGTTAATATTACATTGTGCCAGTCCGTCCTGTCTGCCGGTACTTCAACCCACTAGTTTTCACGATTGATGGTCTCTAGATCACAAACCTTACGTATAGATATTTCTGCCTGTGCCATTCGGGATCTGCCTCGTCTTAGTCTATGACCCTTGACTATATCCATGGCTTCATGTAAGGGGGGGGGGGGTGTGATCCCTGTCTGCAGCAACCCTCATGTTCAATTTGGCCTGAAGGACCCTATGCCTACCCGCCATTGTTGGTAGCGCCACAATACGCATCATGCAAATAATTGTTGTGTCCTTTGTGTACCCCAGAATCACATGCATGGCCGTATTTTGAATGCACTCCAACCTAAAACAGAAGCCCCAAACCATACTCAATTTCAGAAATTATTAATTGATGAAAGAGCCTGTAAAGCACCCTCTGCTCTACCCCGTTTGTTGCCATCGCCCTAAAAACAAAATGAGAGCAATGATTTTTATTTTTTCATTCTTCTCATCCCGTTCTTATGCCTTAATGTAGTCACCGGAGGGTCTTCTCCGTGACTATATGTTGTGTTTTGTGTATGTATTTGTTTGCTGATGAAGGGTAGTCGCCGCAACGTCCTATATGTTTCAAAACTCTGTTCTGTAAAACTGCATTACTTTGTGTTATTGGGCTAGGACAAAATCTGAATCGCAGGCTGTAAAACCAATGCACCAGGTACAAACAAAAATATAAATAGAAACCTCAAGCTACGGCTTGCAACCTGGAACGTGAAAACCATGTGTCCAGGATTTTCCACTGACTTGACCAATATTGACGATGTGAGAAAAACGGCTGTGATTGATGCCGAACTCAATCGTCTTAACATTGATATTGCTGGCCTGCAGGAGACTCGCCTCGCTGAGGAAGGGTCACTCAGGGAAAACAACTACACCTTTTTCTGGAAGGGTAAAGGGCAGGCAGAAAAAAGGCAACACGGTGTGGGCTTTGCAGTGAAGAATTCGCTACTGGGAATGATTGAAATTCCAGCAGGAGGAAATGAAAGACTATTATCCCTGCGCTTGGCAACCTCTTGTGGGTTTGCCACCATTATTACTGCATATGCACCGACACTCGATTCCTCTGATGATGTGAAGGATTTGTTCTATGAAGAGTTAGACTCTGTGATCAAGGCAGTTCCAAAATCCGACTACATTTATATGCTCGGTGATTTCAATGCTCGTGTGGGCAAGGACTCGAGTTCATGGCCAGTGTGCCTTGGAAAATACAACATCGGTCGCATGAATGAAAATGGGCAAAGGCTGCTGGAGCATTGCACCAGTAATGACCTATGTATTACAAACTCTTTTTTTAAAACAAAAGAGATGCATAAGGTCACATGGAAACATCCAAGATCCGGCCATTGGCACCAGCTGGACTTCATCATCACACGGAGACAACATCTGAACCATATATCATTGACTCGTAGTTACCACAGTGCTGACTGTGATACGGATCATTCTTTGGTTGTTGCAAGGGTTAGACTGAGACCAAAGAGAATCTACACAGCTAAACACAAATCTAGCCCCAGGATTAATATTATTAACACTCATGATCCTGAAAAGTGCTTTCAGTTTCAACAGCAACTTGAAGACGCTTTCACTGATACACCAGAAAATTGTACAGTAAATGATAAATGGAATAAACTTAAGGAAACTCTTTGTAAAACTGCCGTAAAGGTTTACGGCACTGTGGATCATAAGAGGCAGGACTGGTTTGCGGCCAACAGCGAGACTCTGCAGCCCTTGATTGATAAGAAGAAGAAAGCTCTCTTAAGAAACAAGGAAAGACCAACGCGTAACACTCTGAGTGAGCTAAGGCAAGCTAGGAAGGATGTGCAAAAGGCTGCCAGGCAGTGTGCAAATGATTATTGGATCAAGTTATGTGAGTCCATTCAAATCGCAAGTGATAAGGGAGACATAAGAAGCATGTATGAAGGAATAAAGAAAGCCTGTGGTCCAGTGATCAAAAGAAGTGCACCATTGAAAACCTTGACTGGAGAAGTCATCACTGATAAGAAACAGCAGATGGACAGATGGGTAGAGCACTATTTGGAGCTTTACTCAAGTGAGACCAAACTAGCGGATAATGCCCTCAACGCCATAGAGGCTCTACCAACTCTTGACCACCTGGACACACTTCCCACCATAACAGAAGTTAAGTGTGCTATAAATGAACTTGCATCTGGCAAGGCTCCAGGTAAGGATGGGATTACAATAGAGGTTATCAGGAGTGGGCAAGACACACTCACTATACAGATCCACCAGCTAATAGAGCTATGCTGGCGTGAAGGACAAGTCCCACAGGATTTCAAAGATTCAAGCATCATAACACTGTACAAGAACAAGGGCGATCGGAGCGACTGCAACAACTATAGGGGTATCTCACTTCTGTGTATTGTTGGAAAAGTATTTGCCAGAATTGTTCTGCGCAGACTTCAAGTCCTAGGAGATCAAGTCTACCCCGAATCACAGTGTGGCTTTCGACAGAACCGGTCTACCACTGATATGATATTCTCATTACGACAAATGCAAGAAAAATGCCGTGAACAGAATCAACCACTGTTTATTGCCTTCATCGACCTCACAAAGGCATTTGATTTGGTCAGTCGTGAGGGTCTGTTCAAGGCACTAAAGAAGATTGGCTGCCCACCAACTCTTCTGTCCATTGTGGAATCGTTCCACACAGGCATGAAGGGTATAATCAAGTTTGATGGTGCAACTTCTGAAGAATTTGAAATCAAGAGTGGAGTTAAGCAAGGTTGTGTACTAGCTCCCACCCTCTTTGGAATATACTTTTCACTTCTACTGAAATATGCATTTCGTGATCAGGATGGTGGTATATACATTCACTCACGCTCAGATGGCGGCCTCTACAATGCTCAGAGATTGAAGGCTAAGACCAAAATTAGGAGGGTACTGATCAGAGAGTTGCTTTTTGCAGATGATGCTGCAGTTACGACCCACTCTGAGGAAGAATTGCAATGTCTACTATCTGCATTCTCCAATGCTTGTTCTGAATTTGGTTTAACAATTAGCAAAAAGAAGACACAGATTATGTCACAAGGTGCACATGGGGTACCATCAATCTTTATTGACGACGCCGAACTAGAGATAGTAGACCATTTTACATATCTAGGATCGGTGGTAAATAGCAAATTATCCCTAGATCAGGAAATCAACATCCGGATTGGTAAGGCAGCAACAACAATGAACAGGTTAAGAAAAAGAGTCTGGGAGAACAGGAAGCTTACTGCCAAAACAAAAGTCCTTGTCTATCAAGCCTGTGTCCTTAGTACTCTTCTCTATGGCAGTGAAACCTGGACAACTTACTCACACCAAGAGAACAATTTAAACAGCTTTCATATGCGGTGTCTGCGAAGAATTCTTGGTATTAAGTGGCAAGACAAAATCACAAATACTGAAGTATTGGAAAGATCAGGTTGTGTGACAGTTTATTCCATGCTCAGTCTTCGTAGACTTAGATGGATAGGACATCTTAGGCGGATGGATGATGGTAGAATACCAAAGGATATCTTTTTTGGTGAATTACAGATGGGTAAGAGATCTCAGGGTCGGCCTCTACTACGATACAAAGATGTGTGTAAGCGGGACATGATTGATACAGGCATTGATAATGCACATTGGGAGCAAGTCGCCGCTGAACGTGTTGCATGGAGGGCAAATATCAGAAATGGAATAAAGTCAAAGGAGAAAATTATTGCAGAAAAGTCACACACCAAGCGTTTGAGACGTAAGATGGTGCATGATGGTGGAAATGACCACGTGTTCACATGCACCCACTGTGAACGGACATTTACAGCGCAAATTGGCCTTATCAGTCACACTCGCTACCGCCATAGTTAAAAGTTATTATGCCTTTTTAAAGCACAACCTATCGTCTGTCAAGACGGCAAGGTGCCAATGTAATATTTCCACAGCTTTACCGCAGTTCCACCAAATTTTATTCATATTTTACAGTTAAATGCATCTCGTAACTAGGACATGCAATCAGCAATGGCTAGCTAGCACTGAGTTCCCTTTAATTACTTAGATTGGCAAACAGATAACTTTTAAGTGTGCGACTTTTCATCACGTGATTTTAAAATGGATTTTGTAGTGTCATTGAATTATGCAGTATTTTTCTTGGCCACTAATGAATGGCTCTCCATGAATTATGCAATGATTGAAAGTAATTGGACCATTGCTTACAACAATATTAGTTTTAATTTGTAATCCAAGGTTTCTGCCTGTATTTGGTAGTCCGTCGCTGCGTCGGTTCATACTTGACCAAGATTTTTCTATACCAGACCTACAACCTTGAACAAATGTTGGTACAGTGGTACCTCTGGTTACGAACGCCTCAGGTCACGACTAATTCAGGTTACGAACAACAAATTCGAAAATTTTATGTTTCCGGTAACGAACAGTGCCTCGGGTTACGAATGAAGGCGAGAGAGAGAGAGAGAGAGAGAGAGAGAGAGAGAGAGAGAGAGAGAGAGAGAGAGAGAGAGCAAGGTGTAACGTTGGAGACAAACGATCGCGTACAGTACAAACAGTACTACAGATGAGCTTGTGGGTCTTCAGAATGAACAGCTAAAGACATTAAAAGAGGAGCAGTCGTCCGATGATGAGGAGTCAGTGACAGTTTCAACTGCCAGGATTAAAGACATTTGCAGCAAGTGGGCAAACGTCGAAGACTTCATTTCGAACCATCATCCAAACAAACTTGTTGCTAACAGGGCAGTAAACCTGATGAATGATAACATGATGGCCCACTTCAGAAAGATTCTCCAGCAAAGGAAGCGACAAATTTCCCTTGATAGTTTCTTGGTGCAGACAGATTCCCAGTCGGCTGCCAAGAAACAGCGACAAGATACTCCTGAAACTAATGAGTCAGAATAACAAAGAAAGTGACAAATTTCCCATGATCGTTTTCATGGTAATAAAGATAGACTAAATCTCTTTTTTATTTTACATTTAATTCATTTGGCTGTTTTCTTTTTCTTTTTTTCTTTTTTTTTTAAATACGTGACGTACACGTATTCTTTGCGTTTTGTCAGGTAAACGACCGGATGTTAATAAACAAGAACGATACTTTCACCTTGAAACGGATTGTCTTTATTTCATTGATTTCAATATTTCGGGTTACGAACGTTTCGGGTTACGAACCGAGTTTTGGAACGAATTAAGTTCGTAACCCGCGGTCCACTGTATTTCTAAAAATATTCTTCTGTTGTGCTTCCTTTTAACAACAATCATAGCAGTAAGGTTCCCGATACCCTTGGTGAAGAGTATGTCAGGCGTTTCCAATGGATAATGATCCCCATTTTGAGAAGCCCTGGGCATAGTTTTATTATTAATCATCATCATCATCATCTTATGCCATGCCGATAAGCGTGGGTGATTATGGTTTGCGTCCTACTTCAAGCCATACATCTGACGAAACTGTATCATGTAAACTTCTACGTGTACACAAATTCGTAGAAACAATTTAAAATCAAGGAATCAATTACGGCAATACGCCGGAGCTAAAAATGTACTCTGGAAAGTACCATTTATGGCTGGAAATCATGGAAATTGAACAAGAAAATTAAGAAGAGCTTGGAGTCGGCGGAGATGTGATACCTGAAACGAATGTTGCGAATGCCCTGGACTGCCAGAGTAACTAACAAACGACTCCCTGGAGGAAGCTAGTGAAAGTAGAGCATTATATACAACTACAGTAAAGAGGCAAACAGCGTTCTTTGGACAAGTAATGAGAAGAGAGGCGTTGGAAAACATCGTGACGATTGAAAGAAATCAGCTGTAGAAAAGGCAGAAGTAGACAAAGTGAAAAGTTTTTGGATGGGCTGAGACGGAAGGCATAGAGAGATGATTCTGGATGGACTGAGACGGAAAACATTGAGAAATGATACTGGATGGGCTGAGACGGAAGGCATAGAGAGATGATTCTGGATGGACTGAGACGGAAAACATTGAGAAATGATACTGGATGGGCTGAGACGGAAAACATTGAGAAATGATACTGGATGGGCTGAGACGGAAGGCATAGAGAGATGATTCTGGATGGACTGAGACGGAAGGGATATAAAAAAGATTCTGGATGGGCTGAGACGGAAAACATTGAGAAATGATACTGGATGGGCTGAGACGGAAGACATAGAGAAATACTTTTGTATGGGCCGAGGCGGAAGGCATAGAGAAATGTTTCTGGATGGGCTGAGACGGAAGGCATAGAATAAAGATTCTGGATGGGCTGACAGGAAGACATAGAGAAATACTTTTGTATGGGCTGAGACGGAAGGCATAGAGAAAAGATTCTGGATGGGCCGAGACGGAAGACATTGAGAAATACTTTTGTATGGGCTGAGACGGAAGGCATTGAGAAATATCAATAGAACTGATCCAGAACACCAATGACTGAGATATGAAGAGATGTATGAACTCACACACACCTGTTGGCATGCCATTTGATGATCATTGAGTACAGACGTAAGAAGTAGAACAGAGAAACACTCGAAGATCAGTAAGTACAAAATACAAATCACCTCATGTTAAAATCACAATACTGGGTGTGATAAGATAACGGCCTGGTCTCATGTAGTCAGAAACACACAGTTTACACCCAACGTCGCTCAGACATATTCATCATCAAGTAATCCAGCTCATGGGCTGGCCGTGCAGTCTCTTGCCAATTCCATGTCATAGTTGTATGTTTTGTGTGGTTCTTTTTCACTCCACGTTTGTCTGTGTTGATGGTCATAGTTGTCTGTTTTGTGTGGTTCTTTTTCACTCCACGTTTGTCTGTGTTGATGGTCATAGTTGTCTGTTTTGTGTGGTTCTTTTTCACTCCACGTATATCTGTGTTGATGGTCATAGTTGTCTGTTTTGTGTGTGTGTCTGTTACCTCACGTATGTCTGTGTTGATGGTCATAGTTGTCTGTTTTGTGTGTGTGTCTGTTACCTCACGTATGTGTGTGTTGATGGTCATAGTTGTCTGTTTTGTGTGATTCTCTTTCACGCCACGTATGTCTGTGTTGATGGTCATAGTTGTATGTTTTGTGTGTGTGTCTGTTACCTCACGTATGTGTGTGTTGATGGTCATAGTTGTCTGTTTTGTGTGTGTGTCTTCTTCTTCTTCTTCTGCGATCATCCGGAGTTTTTTTTTTCGGATGTGATTGCGTTGTGCCTGTTTACAGCAGAGCTGCGTTCTTGCGCCGTTAGGCTGACACATCCGACTTCTGCGGGCATTTGTTGACCGGGTTAACCTTCCCGGGGGTGTGTGTGTCTGTTACCTCACGTATGTCTGTATTGATGGTCATAGTTGTCTGTTTTGTGTGTGTCTCTGTTACCTCACGTATGTGTGTGTGTTGATACCTGTGATGGCTTTCACGGACTGTTCAAAAGAAGTCAGATTGAGACAATAACAATGACTATAACTAGGACTATATCAATGACAATAACAATGACTATAACAATGACTATATCAATGACTATAAGAATGACTATAACAATGGCTATAACAATGACTATAACAATGATTATAACATTGGCTATAACAATGACTATAACAATGATTATAACATTGGCTATAACAATGATTATAACAATGGCTATATCTATGCAGAGGTTAAACAGAAGTTAAACCTCCCCCCCCCCTTTGCACCCCCTCCCTCTTACATTTTGTTTTCTAGCACCCTCTTTGAGCTCAGTGGCTTGACTTCCGGTATAATCTGTAATGTTAGGTTATTTTGCTTTTCTCTGACTGTCCCCCTTCACTGTTGCGATTCCAATTGCAGTTCGCCACACATGGGTCGTTTCCATGACAGTTGGACACAGACAGCTACATTCGCGAATGTGTTCCACGCCCGGCCCTTCTACCACCCTGGGCTGCGGTACTGGAGGGTTCCGTCGCTCTGCTACCGAGTTGAGTGCGTGGAGCGACATTGTGAGCTGTAGATTCCGCGTGGAGTGCTTTTACATCTGTCCCCGGTTGTTTGTAGCGTGAACTGCATGTTCAGAAAAATGGCGGCCGCTAAATCGCTGAACCAACTGGCTTTGCCTTGTGCAGTAATGAGTGGTTGCTTGTTTTCTAGTGAACTGTATTTTTCGTGGTGGACGTTTGTGTTGGCATTTTGGCAGCAGCATTATGCATAGTATACCTGTGCGGACTGTTGGTTTGTCGAGACTCCTGTCTGTTCCACTTGTCACGTCGGACAGTGAGGAGAATTTTGTGTGATATTCACTGGCACAGGAACGGAGCACAATGGGACGACCCTTTGCCGTGAAGATGGAGCCGCGACTAACCAACCAACCAACCAACCAACCAATCAACTAACTACATACTAACAAACTAACCAACCAACCAACTAACTAAGTAACTAACTAACCAACTAACTAACCAACCAACCAACCAACCAACCAACCAACCAACCAACCAACTAACTAACTAACTAACTAACTAACTAACTAACTAACTGGAGGGTTTTTAACTATGGTATACCTTTGATCTTATGTTCATTTATTTTCACAACATATGTTCTTGCTGTGTTGTTTAATACTTCTATTATGATCTGGTCATCTGTAAAATCTATTAATTTCGTTCTTATTTTACTGTAAACTCCAGTTTTGCACCTTTCAGTTGCCTTTGCCATCGTTTCTGAATGAGTCAAAAAGAGCAGGGCTTGCAATCAACCCTGACGCTCTCCTCCTCTATGTGGTATTGGGTATGTTTCCCTCTTTAGCTGACATAACTAAACTGTGTTGCGCAAACATTGACCATATTGTGTTTTCAATCCTTATGTTTCCTATCCTAAAATGTATGTTCCAGGTCGAAGGCTTCTTCATTGTCATGGAAACATTCGAGTAGAGTTCTTTCCTGTGCAATCTTTCCTGTGCAATCTTTCCTGTGCAATCTTTCCTGTTGCTAATATCTTAAAGTACCAGTTGCCTCTGTGGTTCCCGTTCCCCTTTGAAATCCAAACTGACATTCATCTAGTACTTCCTTACACTCATGTTTTCTATTCTTCCCTGGGAAACGCGCCTTGAAGCTGGAAATCAGGGTGCGGGTGTAAGACAGGAGTAAGACACCGGGAGTCATGACCCCGGTGGACCCAGCCCCGGACAGTATCCAGAAGTTGCAAGGACAAAAACACGGGGGCCACGTCTGACGATCGGAAACCTCATGTCCTTAGCATGTTTTGTTTGTTTGCAGTATGTAATATCATGCTTACGGAATTGTTGACATTCCATCTAGTGAGCCTTGGCCCAACAAAGACATGCAGATGGATACAGTACGATGGGCTGACCGTACTCCACTAGATCTCTGCCGTGAGTGTGATGAAACAGGCGGACTTGAGGGCATCATCCACACATTTGTTAGTTGTACCGGTATTTATATCCATTCCTAACAGTTATATCCACAGAGGTTAGCATAGCCGAATGGATAAGAGCGCACCTTCTGAAACTTCCGGTGTGCTAATGCCGAGGTAGCAGGTTCAACCCCACGCCGGTCAGTTGGACTAAAATGTTGACTTCTCGTCCTTTTACTTGGGGACGTAAGTTACAAGTACCTCTGAAGTCAGAGTGGGTTCGGCTGATGGCGAGAGACACTGGTAATAGGGAAAGCTAATCTACACACACTAATCAGCCCAGTGCACTAGAAGTAGTGGCACATATTCTGTGATCGTTATTGGCATTTTGGCTGGAGAGTAAACATCAAACTAATCACGCAGAGAAAGCACACACAACATCTCATGTTACCATACAGTTTTCTCCACATGTCATAATCTACTAGAATATTATATTATTAGCGACAACAATTCAAATAATAAAACGGGATGCACGAAAGAACATGCCTATCAATTAGTGGCAAAACTGTCATCTTCTGCCTATAATAATTTGCGGTGTAGGACAGGAGGGAGGGAGGGGGGGGGGGGTCTTGAGCCTGAGGAATTAAGGCCGCAAGGCTAGTGCAGTTGCCGCGAACTGTGCAGGTTTGAGTTTTCTTTTTGCCCCGGACAGAAAAAACTCCACGCCTTACTGAGGATTCGAACCCGGGTCTCCCGAAGGAGAGCCCGGCGTTCTAGCCACCCGGCCAACCGCTCCTAAACAATGAAATGTACTATGCATAAATCCGATGATAAAGCAAAAAATAACAGACGTAGCTAAATTCAATGGAAGGAAGGAGAAAGATTAAATTGTAAAATTGTATTAAAATAAAGGAATTTCGTGGGGGGGGGGGGGGGGGGGGGGTAGGTGGGGGGGGGGGGGGGTGCGGGAGACACGTGTAAGAAGTGGAATAAAAAGAATCTTGTGGGGAAATAAACATCACATGCTTATCTCATCTCATCTCATCAGGTAAGCATAAACAGCGGGAGAGTGCCCGCTTAAGGGCTTAACATATCTAGGTTGGATCAGTCCGTTTATGCTTACTGTGTTTTCTTCTAGCACATGTGAAGTACAATATAGCAATTATTATCACACGTTGACACTCAACTGAATACGCTAGAGCAGAACACACAACGTAATGCCAACATCAAGGGAGCTCCGACGATCTATTCTAGGGACTTTTATTAACACTGAGCCTGCTGTTTTCGTGTAACAATAAAATATACATCTGCTGACATTGTAACAAGTGCAGATGTAATAAAGCCATCAACAAATAATCGTGCCAACGGTACCAAGAGACTAGGCAGCCCACCATGCGCTGATCTTACTCGCGCTCTGAAGGTTGCGGGTTCCACTCCTGACCCCGTCATTCGGTTCATGAGTGCAGTTTTCCCGGAGACTCCTGCGGGGTCTTCGCTGGAGCTACTGAGTTAGTTCTGGTGCCACGCTTTCGACAGGCCGCCCTGCGGAAAGAGACCGAGCCATGTGGGATAAAACCCGGTGCCATGAAGTCGATTCCCCTCGCCTTTAAACTGCACACGCAGAGAAAAATGTATCCGAGTATTGTCAAGAAAACCCTCTGGCCTGCCGCCCTATTGGTCGTAGGTTCAAATTCGCAACAAAGCGAATGTTAGAAATTGGCCTGGGCTCGCAGGTCGTTGACCCAGCCTAAATGGAAGAAGTGCCGTGGGACATCTAGACGGTCGGCGTGACATGAATCCCATCACCACTCCAGTGCCGACTGGTCCACACAAAATATTGGGCTACCACCATTTACCCGCTACTCCCCAGGGCGTGTAAAAATGGTCCCTGGCGGTGTTTGCCTTCTGACATATGCCTGGGTCATTGACATTGAGGTGAGTGAACTATAGCCGGGCTACGAGAAAAACAACCAGCCCGGAGAAATAATGGTGAGGGTAGATGTAGACCCCCAGGGTGGATGGGGCGAGAGACAGTATATTTTGGGTGAAGTGAGGAGACTTGGGAGGACAGTTGAAGCTGGGACCGACTGAGAGTTGGGTCGCTTTGGACAGTTGATGTTTTGGGCTCCGAGCGGATCGGTAGTCTAAAGAGAAGGAGCGGAGTTGGATATAGATCTCCGTCCTGTGTTGTTCTCCTAGTTGTGAATGCAGGCCTAAAAACCCAATGGGGGTTGGATAGTTAATGGAGGCCTGAACCCAGGGTGGGTTGAATAGTTAGTGGAGGCTAGACCCAGTGTGTGGGTGTATTGTGTGAAATCCAGCCATGGATAGTAGTTGGATAGCTGTCTTGTGAATTGGAGATTCAGCAGGCCTTGAGAAGGCAGCGATGTGTGCGTGTTAAGTTGTGAGGAGTATATATATATCTTCTATGGATTATATTGTTTCTGGATATATAAGGATGTTCCGTTTGTCCGTGTTCTTTCTGTATTAAAGGATTATGTGCGCCAACTCAATCTTGTTCACTGACTGATGGATATGTACTACTGGGGTGAGTTGCATGGTGAGACAGGTGGCTAGATCTACTTACACTCTATAGTGACATACAAGGAACATTGAACCCTAGACAACGACCATGCCACTTAGTGATTATAAAGAACAATGTGACACCTTCGTTATGGCCATGCTACATCATTTCTCAAGTTGTTGGATCTATTATAAAGCACTCACGACTGAGTTTTGGCGAGAGAGGGCATGCATCGGACGGGCTGGCTGTTTGTATGACTAGAAGATAAACTTTTCTCCTTCGGGATGTTAAAGGGCTTATAATGTCTCAATGCCCGGAATCGGAGGCTGGGGGATCCACTTGATTACATATCACCCCCTTCGACGCAGTATTGTCAAGTGCGATTTGAATAATAGGCTAAGTTATTGTTGAGTCATCCTTATATATATATATATATCTTCGTGTTTGATACCAGCGATGTGTTGCAGACCCTAGACTGTAGCAGAGCTGCAGTAGTATAAATATGAACAAGTGACACACCAGAAACAGCTATCTGGACACACGCCTTCCATCACGGTTATTTCCAAGCCACTGAGACGTTTAACATGGACAACGTGTCCCAGTTTCCGAGACGTGGCGTTGTTTATGAGCCAGTGTTCTTCGTTGTTAGATCTGTAGAATGTCAGTATTGTTCTTCTTGATCCAATGATATTCTTAGAAATGTTCTGTGATAAACAGAACCCAAGTGGTGCGACAGAATCACCAATGTGAAGCTTAGGGAGAGAATGAAATTCCGGCGATTCAAAAGGCGAGGGAAAAGATGCTGACGCTGGGTGGGATACACAGTGAGAAAATATGAGAACAGTATTACTAGAAAGTTCTTTTTCTGGAACCCACTGGGCAAACAAAACAGAGGAAGACCTAAAACACACGAAGAGAATTAGAGACAGAAGAATATTATAGGGAGAGTATGAAGGGAGCTGCCGGAGATGGCAAGATGGGACAGCTTGGCTTGCTATGTTCCAATGGAGGATATACGACTGCGATCCTCTAGTCATTCTCTCTACTTCAATGAATGCCTATCGATACACGTGAATGTATTCCTCATGCGGTTTATTGTTTACTTCAAATAATACCATGGTGTTAGGTCGGTCCTCAATATTTCGCAGTGGCATTATGACATGGGGCGGCAGGCTTTGTTTCCATCCATGACAAATGTTGTGTACCCATTGTTGTAATATGTAAATATGCAGTGATCTTGACACATCCCGCCTTGCACTTCTCTCCCATTTCTAAAATGTCTTAGGGAAACTGTCTACAGTCTAAAGTTGCTGTAACATTTCTCAGCTGTGGAATTGTTATCTAACGTACTCTTATTTTATTCTCTCTTCATTTGTAGTTAAATTGACTTTATTTGGCTCTCGGAGTTCATTCACCCGATAGACTAAAGTATACTTTAATTTGCTTATGATTGTGTAGCTCGTGCTTTGCATAACCGCTCTGGCCCAGACCCGCCTTCAAGACCATCTTTCACCAGTCTCATGCAAGGTCACGCCCATGGTGTCTCTAATTACCTGTGTCCACTCCCAGGGTCTCTAATTACCTGTGTCCATTCCCAGGGTCTCTAATTACCTGTGTCCACTCCCAGGGTCTCTAATTACCTGTGTCCACCCCAATGGTGTCTATAATTACCTATGTCAACTTCCACAGTGTCTCTACTTACCAATGTCCACTACCACTGTGCTATAATTACCTATGTCAACTCTTACAGTGTCTCTAATTGCCCGTGTTCACTCCTATGATGTCTCTAATTAACTATATCCACTCCAACGGTGTCTCTAATTATCTATGCCCACTCCCATGGTGTCTATAATTACCTATGTCCACTCCCACTGTGTCTATAATTACCTATGTCAACTTCCACAGTGTCTATACTTACCAATGTCCACTACCACTGTGCTATAATTACCTATGTCCTCTCCCATAGTGTCTATAATTACCTATGTCCACTCTCACGGTGTCTTTAATTACCTATGTCCACTCCCATGGTGTCTCTAATTACCTATGTCCACTCCCACAGTGTCTCTGATTACCCGTGTCCACACCCACGGTGTCTTTAAATACATATGTCCACTCCCCTGGTATCGCTCATTTACCAATGTCAACTCCTATGGTGTCTTTAATTACTTATGTCCATTCCCAATGTGTATCTAATTACATGTATCAACTCCCACGGTGCCTCTAATTATCTATGTTTACTCCCACGGTGTCTCTAATTATCTATGTTCACTCCCACGGTGTCAAATTTTCAATGTCAACTCACATAGTGTCTCTAATTACCTATATCAACTCCAATGGTGTCTCTAATTACTTATGTCCACTCCCATGGTGTCTCTAATTACCTATATCAACTCCAATGGTGTCTCTAATTACCTACATCCACTCCCATGGTGTCTCTAATTACCTATATCCACTCCCACAGTGTCCCTATTTATCTATGTCCACTATCATGGTGTCTCTAATTACCTATGCCCACTCCCATAGTGTCTCTAATTACCTATGTTCACTCCCATGGTGTCTTTAATTACCCGTGTCCACTCCCACAGTGTCTCTAATTACCTATGTCCACTCCCATGGTGTCTTTTATTACCCGTGTCCAATCCCATTGTGAATTTAATTACCCGTGCCCACTCCCATAGTGTCTCTAATTACCCATGTCCACTCCCATGGTGTCTCTAATTACCTATGTCCACTCCCATGGTGTCTTTAATTACTTATGTTCACGCCCATGGTGTCTCTAATTACCTATATCCTCTCCCAAGGTGTCTTTGTTTATCTATGTCCACTATCATGGTGTCTCTAATTACCCATGTCCACTCCCATGGTGTCTCTAATTACCTATGTCCACTCCCATGGTGTCTTTAATTACTTATGTTCACTCCCATGGTGTCTCTAATTACCTATATCCTCTCCCAAGGTGTCTTTGTTTATCTATGTCCACTATCATGGTGTCTCTAATTACCTATGTCCACTCCCATGGTGTCTCTAATTACCTATGTCCACTCCCATGGTGTCTTTAATTACCCGTGTCCACTCCCATTGTGAATTTAATTACCCGTGCCCACTCACATAGTGTCTCTAATTACCCATGTCCACTCCCATGGTGTCTCTAATTACTTATGTCCAATCCCATGGTGTCTCTAATTACCTATATCCTCTCCCAAGGTGTCTTTGTTTATCTATGTCCACTATCATGGTGTCTCTAATTACCTATGGCCACTCCCATAGTGTCTAAACTACCTACATCCACTCCCATGGTGTCTCTAATTACCTATGGCCACTCCCATAGTGTCTAAACTACCTACATCCACTCCCATGGTGTCTCTAATTACCCATGTCCACTCCCATGGTGTCTTTAATTACCCGTGTCCACTCCCACGGTGTCTCTAATTACCTACATCCACTTCCATGGTGTCTCTAATTACCTACTCCCACTCCCATGGTGTCTCTAATTACCTACATCCACTCCCACGGTGTCTTTAATTACCCGTGTCCACTCCCACGGTGTCTCTAATTACCTACATCCACTCCCTTGGTGTCTCTAATTACCTATGTCCACTCCCACGGTGTCTCTAATTACCTACATCCACTCCCACGGTGTCTCTAATTACCTACATCCACTCCCATGGTGTCTCTAATTACCTACATCCACTCCCACGGTGTCTTTAATTACCCGTGTCCACTCCCACTGTGTTTCTAATTACCTACATCCACTCCCATGGTGTCTCTAATTACCTACATCCACTCTCAAGGTGTCTCTATTTATCTATGTCCACTATCATGGTGTCTCTAATTACCTATGGCCACTCCCATAGTGTCTAAATTACCTATATCCACTCCCATGGTGTCTCTAATTACTTACGTCCACTTCCGTGATGTCTCTAATTACCTATATCCACTCCAACGGTGTTTCTAAATATCTATGTCCACTCCTGTGGTCTCTCTAATTACCAATGTCCACTCCCACGGTGTGAACTAATTACCTATGTCAACTCCTACAGTGTCTCTAATTGCCCGTGTTAACTCCTATGATATCTCTAATTAACTATATCCACTCCCATAGTGTCTCTAATTACCTACATCCACTTCCATGGTGTCTCTAATTACCTACTCCCACTCCCACGGTGTCTCTAATTACCTACATCCACTCCCACGGTGTCTTTAATTACCCGTGTCCACTCCCACGGTGTCTCTAATTACCTACATCCACTCCCTTGGTGTCTCTAATTACCTATGTCCACTCCCACGGTGTCTCTAATTACCTACATCCACTCCCACGGTGTCTCTAATTACCTACATCCACTCCCATGGTGTCTCTAATTACCCACATCCACTCCCACGGTGTCTTTAATTACCCGTGTCCACTCCCACTGTGTTTCTAATTACCTACATCCACTCCCATGGTGTCTCTAATTACCTACATCCACTCTCAAGGTGTCTCTATTTATCTATGTCCACTATCATGGTGTCTCTAATTACCTATGGCCACTCCCATAGTGTCTAAATTACCTATATCCACTCCCATGGTGTCTCTAATTACTTACGTCCACTTCCGTGATGTCTCTAATTACCTATATCCACTCCAACGGTGTTTCTAAATATCTATGTCCACTCCTGTGGTCTCTCTAATTACCAATGTCCACTCCCACGGTGTGGACTAATTACCTATGTCAACTCCTACAGTGTCTCTAATTGCCCGTGTTAACTCCTATGATATCTCTAATTAACTATATCCACTCCCATAGTGTCTCTAATTACCTATGTCCACTCCCACGGTGTCTCTAATTACCTATGTCCACTCTCACGGTGTCACTATTTACCCGTGTCCACACCTACGGTGTCTCTAATTACCTACGTCCACTCCCATGGTGACTTTAATTACATGTGACTAAGCCCACGGTGTCTCTAATTACCCATGTCCACATTCATAGTGTCTCTAATTACCCGTGCCATGCCCACGGTGTCTCTAATTATCCGTGTCTACGGACACGATGTCTCTAATATATCCATTCCCACGATGTCTCTAACTACCCGTATCCACGAAATATGCACGTTCTCAAAGTGTTATTTGTAGGCTGCTGTGCCATAGGCTGTTAATGCTGTCTAACCTTGGCATTCCTACTGCAGTCTTATTCTGATGTTATAGCAGTCCCCATTGGTAATTCTGGAGCAGAGGTATTTTTCTCTAGGCTGTTTAACGTCTGCCTCGCTATGGCCAGTCCTCTTCTGGCTTTTCAACAAACTCCATTATCATGAAGCCGGGTATGTAAAAGTTTGACATTTTTAGTTTCATCATTACTGATTGTAATTTGTGGTTAATATGTAGTTTCACCAGCGGACGTAATGTTTTATGATCAGTAAATTTGATCGTCAGTGTGTCTTTTGAGAGACAGGATTTACTGTCCGGATATCTTGGCACTGTTTGAGATATCTGCACATGAGTTATGGAATTGGACATCTTTTATGAACAGATCAAAATTGTGACATGTTTGGCGTTTCTTATTACATTTTTTTACATATCCGATGAGCCGGTTCGGAAAAGAATGCAGTCCTGTCTTACATTTAACATTAAACCAGTGTGTTTCACCAACTACTCTAACAGCGGCTTGTGTTTCTCGATACGTTTCAATTAAGTGGGTCGTTGTGCGCCATGATGTTCCACGACGTTTTGACGTCGGGCACAGTCCCGTGCCAGCTTTGTAGTCTAGGAAACAAGTTGAAGATCTATATTTTCTCCTCATTTCTCAGGGATGGTTCTCACATTGACGATATGGTTTTTGCTACCTTCGATCTCTCTGAAACCTGCCAGTATTCCTTGTAATCTAACCTCTTTGTTGGCTATCCCCTTAATTAGCATCCTAGAGGATTTGTTAACATAACTTATTGGTGTGACAGTACGATAGTTGGTGCTCAATCCTGAATTTGCTTTCTTTGAGAGGGGAATGTAAATGATTCTCATTTATGCTTTGAGCCAAGAAGCGCTACTCCAGATCTTCAAACAGATTACATGACAGATACTGACTCTGGCTCTCTCCCTGCTGGCTTCATTTTGTTGTTGTTGGGTGTTCACTAGTCTTAAATACATTATACATCACCATCATTATAAACATCACCATCACAATCATCGCCATCTTCCTCACGAGACTCGTCTTCCTCCTCCTGCTCTCCCCTCAAGTGAGCCGACTAGTCGAGACGAGCAAGACTTCCGACAGTGCACTATCTCCATTGGTACATGCTCTCTGGCTACACAGCCCCTGCTGCCGAGTACACACGTCACAGGTGACGGCCATTGGGCACGCTGTTGAGATCCTCTATCATGGGCAATATCCGGTTTGGTTTGAAAGGATACACGCAGACGACCAGTCCAACAATGATGATGACGAAAGCAATCACGCCGAAGCCGATGATTCCGCCACAAGACACCGCCATTAGTCTCGTTATCTGTAGAAGAGAATTGAGATAGAGAATACAGCTGACAGATTTAAACTATCACCTCAACAACATGACACTTCAACCATACATATAACCATGATACAGCAGACACACATCTCAACATGACACAGCTGCACCAGCTTCTCATGTCAGTGCCAATCATTGTCTATACGTATACTGATGTATAAAGCTTTGGTCTCTTAGATTTTTCTACACCAACCGGTCCTGTGGCAATATCACGTGACTGGGTGACGTTGAGCACATCTTCTAGCCCGAGGTATGGCGATCACCTAGTTGCCAGGAAAGCCCTCTCAGCCATTTCATGAGCAGGTTGTTCAAAAGACGGCGACATGGAATTTATAGCAATTACTGAACGTTGCCTTTAAAAGTTATACAAGCACAATAGTGTTAAAAATAATCACAGGAAGATTGTATTAGAAAATATAAACTTAATGTCGATACCCTAACACTGACTTTAGAAGAAATAGAGACACGTATGATAACATATTTAACTCGAGGACAATTATACATAGAAAAAAAAGCATAGTACAATAACGACTTGGCCCTAAAGGTTATTCAAACAATTGACTATGTGTACCACACATAACTTTAAAAAAATATAATGTAAGAAGTGGATTTCTCGGTACATCTGCTATATATCAAAGGAAACTCTTCAGGTAAAACAGGCAACAAAGAGAAAATGTGAGGATACAACATATTGCTTTAATATAAATCAGGGGGTCGGACATGGTATAATTTTTTGCTATCTGTTTCACTCGTATACTGAAAACATGAAGATTGTTAGAGAAACTGTTGACTAGGAACAACATGATCCATTGTAGTCGATGGAATAGAAAGTCGGAACTTCTCATAACTGTCATTATGCTTGTCTCTTTCTTGTAGCTGTATATAATGTTCTACTTTCTTAAGCATCTTCCAGATAATCATTGCTAGTTACTCGGGCAGTCCAATGTACTCACAACACTCGCCCCCAGTAACCACATCTCCGTGGCTTCCAGGCTCTTTCTCGTTTATTCAGTTGTTCACTGTTATACAGCAAGATATGTTCTATATAACAAATCAATCAGTACTCATTTTGTACATTCAGTGACAGTGACTAATTGCATAAAGCCTTTTGACAGTGAACACTAGACAATGAGCATTTTCAAATGTTGACTGCCCGGGAAGGTTAACCCGGTCAACAAATGCCCGCAGAAGTCGAATGTGTCGGCCTAACGGCGCAAGAACGCAGCTCTGCTGTAAACAGGCACAACGCAATCACATCCGAAAAAAAAACTCAGGATGAACGCAGAAGAAGAAGAAGAAGAAGAAGAAGAAGAAGAAGAAGAAGAAGAAGAAGAAATGTTGACTGCAACAGAATTCGGTTTAATTTCATAGTGTAAAAAGCACCATATCCGTCCCACTCAGACTGGGTGAGTCACGCGTAGAGATACAATGAGCACAGCTCAATAAGTACGCTGTCCGTTCGTCTATTTGGCAGCCCGCCTGAATGCCTTTTAATTTACTAACCATCTGATCATCATATTAATCTAGCGAATCTATCTAAACTACAAATCTTTGTAATCTATCCTTCCGTTTCACTGCCTGCCACCCTGCCAGCCTGTCTAATCTTACCTAGTGTGTCTAGAAATATGGTTTGTCGTGCCACGGAACTGGAGAAGTCTGGCATGATATATATCTATTGTGGTCTTCCATTTCAACCCCACCCCTCCCCCCTCTCTGTCTGTCTGTCTGTCTGTCTGTCTGTCTGTCTGTCTGTCTGTCTGTCTGTCTGTCTGTCTGTCTGTCTGTATAATTCGAATCGGGTTCGAATCCTCGGTAAGGTGTGGAATTTATTTCTGTCGGGGGCAAAAAGAAAATCCTAACCTGCACAGTTCGCGGTGACTGCACAAGCCAGGCGGCCTGAATTCCTCAGCCTCAAAGACCCCCCTGCCATACACCGCAGGGTACTATATTGGCAGTAAAAGACAGTTTATATGTATATAAACTATATAAACTATATATGAATACAAAACTTGGAACGGCGATATTTTCAAAAATCCCACAGTCATTAAACATGTGAGTGGCACTTTGCAGTCTTGACAGACCAAAGTATGTGAGTTGGAATGTGGCCAAAATTCCATCACAATGCCTGGGCAGAGCTTCAGAGAAACATGTGGTGCCCAAACGACATGATCCCTCTCTCTGCCTAGTCTTGTGTATTCCAGAGGAATGGGTAACCAATACGTCTGGCACAAGGTAGGCTGCAGACGCTGGAGGCTCAGCGTCAAAACCTCCGAGACCTCACCACCACGAGTAGGTGG
Organism: Cepaea hortensis; assembly: GCA_963921405.1. Lineage (NCBI taxonomy): Eukaryota > Metazoa > Mollusca > Gastropoda > Stylommatophora > Helicidae > Cepaea > Cepaea hortensis. The sequence goes on from OY992894.1 coordinate 54,201,849, forward strand.
CAAGTAGTGGCCAGACCCTAGAACCCGAGAGACCCCACTTAGAGGCGTTCAACCAAGACCAACAGGTGAGGGCCTCGTACGAGCCTGAACCGTAGGGTGCGTATATCTGTCAACACAAGCGTCCGGACCTGCGTAAAGCGTGCACTATCGTCAGACTCCCCGCCTGACTTTTGCGGATCCCGCGACCACCGGGAATAGGCCCGCCGGAGATATCGCCTTAGATATTGCTCGTCTGTTGCGAGCAAATCTCCCAAATAAGTAAAGAAACGATAAAAGTAGTGGCATTTCAATTGCGCTTGCGCTCCCACCTATGCTACACCATTCATGTGTCTTCACAAAGTCGGACTAGAGTCAAGCTCAACAGGGTCTTCTTTCCCCGCTGATTAAACATACACCGCTCCCCCGATGTGTCTCCACCTTGCCGTGGTGGGGGAGCTTGCGTGTCCCATCGACCCCATGTGCTTGCCGATGGATGAAAAACTACATATCGGACAGCATATGGGATAGGGACCAGACTAAGAGAGACACAACCTGCTGCTCTGCAGGTAGGCTGAGGATAGCAGTAAAAATGTAAGCCCCGGCGCACGAAGCACAAATCTTGGTCCAGATACCTACACAAACGCCTCCACCGATAAATGGAGGTGAGATACTGGGCACGCTACATGCCCAGTTCAGATACTTGCCCGAAGGCTCTCAGCTGGGGGATATGAGGGATCCCCGGATGAGAGGGCCTGGCCGTTCCTCGCTCACTGCTATACGGAGGTAAGGTGCTGAGCCGGCAGCACATGTAGCCTACCTCGTGAGCGAGTACTAAAAGGTGGAAAAACACCTCGGTCGCACGTTCCGATGAAAGTGTTTAACCGTACTCATGGAGTGAGTGTAGTCAAAGGTGGAAAATTGTCTCGATGACACGAAATGGAACGCCTGGCTTGCGAATCCATTACGTGGCAGACCAAAGGAAAAGCTTGCTGTGTGGAAGTCGAAATAAGAGTCTAACATGTCTCGAACCAGAGGAAGGCTAACCTCATTAAAAAAATGCCCGCCGGAAGCCGGAAGTGTCGTCCTACGGGTGGCAAACTAAAAATTGACACCACGCAATTACGTCCGAGTGAAATGTTTCGTCCGAATGTCTCTCGTGCTAGAAACATCTTTGACTACCTAGTTTCCGAATGCCGCTCTTGTTCGGAACAGCTCTGACTAGGTAGTTTTCTGAATGTCTGTTGTGCCTGGAACAGGTCTGACGGGCGCAACGACAACCATATGTCCGAAAACTCGCTGAGTGGATGCCGTCTGCAAACCTGTCTGGTTTGTGCGGGAATGGCCCGGGGCAAACGAAATGACCAATATATTGAAGTGAGGATTTAAAGCAGCCATGAGCAGGATTCCCTCGGTGAGCCCAGCACCAGGGCGCTATGTGTCGGCCCTGCAACTATGGAAGCAACCTTGGATGGCGGAAAATGCTATGGACTGTCCCTGCCTTCCTTTGAGGGATGACCGTTGCCTTCGACCGTTCCAACTTGGCCAGCTGGGTTGTAGATAGCACCACAAAAGTGAGAGTCTCCCAGGATAGCTACCTGGTCAAAAAAGCACGCTGTAGCCGGATGTGTTGGCCTACGGGTTTCGGCCCAAGGGCGCATAACAGACACACCGCAATCACATCTGAAAAAACACTCCGGATGAACGAAAAGAAGAAGAAGAAACATACACCGTATTTATATATATATATATATATATATATATATATATATATATATATATATATATATATATATATATATGTGTGTGTGTGTGTGTGTGTGTGTGTGTGTGTGTGTGTGCGTGCGTGTGTGCGTGCGTGTGCGCGCGTATGTGTGTGTGTGTGTCTGTCTGTCTGTCCGTCCGTGGGTGTGTGTGTGTGTCTGTCTGTCCGCCCGTCCGTGGGTGTGTGTGTGTGTCTGTCTGTCCGTCCGTGGGTGTGTGTGTGTGTGTGTGTGTGTCTGTCTGTCCGTCCGTGGGTGTGTGTGTGTCTGTCTGTCCGTCCGTGGGTGTGTGTGTGTGTGTGTGTAGAAAGGCAACGAGAGAACCGTGGTGGTTTAAAGTAAGCAGTGAACAAAAGTCCCCGCGCCTACAACGACATCACTCACCAAATGTTTGTAGGCCTGTATCTCCTCATCAGTGATCGTTGCCACCCGCTCAGTCCACAACACTGGCAGTGGCACTCCCGTGGCACTGATGTTCCGGCCCAGCACATGGCTGCTCTCGGTGCTGATGCCCAGGTTCCACTGAAGCTTGACGTTCCGCTCCCACACCCTCCCGGTGACAGGCTCCACAAGTACCTGCAGTGTTAGTTGATTAGTGTACTAAACTGAAGTACTAAACTGAAACACTAAACTCAAGTACTAAACTCAAGTACTAAACACATAGGTTTGCATCTTACGAGGGTCAATCCAATGAGTATCCGGACTGATGTAATCTCTAGATAACTAAGACTGAGAATTGAAATTATCTGTACTATTTTTCAACGTAGTCATCTGCTACTACAACGCATTTGCCCCACCGGGCTATAAACCTCTGTATTCCAGCAGTGTGAGAGTGTGTGACAATGGTCTGCTCGGTTGCAGCAAGATCACAGAAAGGCAACCCATGTCACAATATTAATGGAACAATATAATCTAATGTGGACTCGGATTATTCAGACTACACAAAGCATTGTTCACTGGGTATCCCATGATTTACACCTCTAGAATACACTTCAAGAGGTTTTTCATGGATGGGGCAAGAGGATTTGCTTGAAACAAGTGGTTAAAGGTAATCGACTTTATTGCACCGGGTTCTTTCCTATATGGTTAGGTCTTTCTCTCTACAGGGCGGCATACCTAAAGCGTCACACAGAGCACCAACTTTCTACAGGGTGGCATACCTAAAGTGTCGCACAGAGCACCAACTTTCTACAGGGCGGCATACCTAAAGCGTCGCACAGAGCACCAACTTTCTACAGGGCGGCATACCTAAAGCGTCGCACAGAGTATCAACTTTCTACAGGGCGGCATACCTAAAGTGTCGCACAGAGCACCAACTTTCTACAGGGCGGCATACCTGTATCGTCGTACAGAGCACCAACTCTCGAGCACCAACTCTCTAGCTCCAGAAACCACCCCCTGTGGTCTCCAAAAAAATTTTACCTGTGAGTGAAATGACGGAGAAATAAACCCATAAACTTCGTAATGACAGGCAGACGGCGCGACCACTTGGCCACCATGGCATTCCTACCCTGTTCCCCAAACGATGGATAGACATCAAAGGTACAATAAAACAGGCAGACGCCGCCAGGGCAACACATCTGGCCTAGGCAGCCCGCTCTCCCATAGTAAGTGTTAGTTACTTGCATATCCATTACAGGACGCAGCAGTCAACTCCAGCATTTATTGCTGTTGTTGATGTTTTGGCAAGTTTACGTTCAGTAGTTTGCCATTGCTTTTTGAACGACCCGCACACTTACCATATCGTAAAAACCAGGGCAACACGGTCTGCTGCCAAATCGCGCGCAGCTGTGTTTCGAATGTGGGTATGCAGGATCATGAACCACGTTCGCTACGCCTACGCCACAGACACCGGCACAATAAGTGTTGTTTGGGAAAATAAACTTTATCCACCAGAGACTTAATAACAAGTAAGGAACGTCATCCACCAGAGACTAGATAATCAACAAGTAAAGGACGTCATCCACCAGAGACTAGACAATCAACAAGTAAAGGACGTCATCCACCAGAGACTAGACAATCAACAAGTAAAGGACGTCATCCACCAGCGACTAGACAATCAACAAGTAAAGGACGCCATCCACCAGAAACTAGACAATCAACAAGTAAAGGACGTCATCCACCAGAGACTAGACAATCAACAAGTAAAGGACGTCATCCACCAGAGACTAGACAATCAACAAGTAAAGGACGTCATCCACCAGAGACTAGACAATCAACAAGTAAAGGACGTCATCCACCAGAAACTAGACAATCAACAAGTAAAGGACGTCATCCACCAGATACTAGACAACCAACAAGTAAAGGACGTCATCCACCAGATACTAGACAACCATAAAGTAAAGGACGTCATCCACCAGAGACTAGACAATCAACAAGTAAAGGACGTCATCCACCAGAGACTAGACAATCAACAAGTAAAGGACGTCATCCACCAGAGACTAGACAATCAACAAGTAAAGGACGTCATCCACCAGATACTAGACAATCAACAAGTAAAGGACGTCATCCACCAGAGACTAGACAATCAACAAGTAAAGGACGTCATCCACCAGATACTAGACATTCAACCAGTAAAGGACGTCACCAACCAGAGTCTCGACAATCAACATGTAAAGGAACCGCCCTCACGTCGTGGGGAGTAATTCTTGCAGGCTCCATATTTGTTTGTTATGGACCAATGATCACTGGGCGGGTCACGTGATCAATACCATACCGGCCGTCTTTATTTCCCAGACAATTTGCTGGTACCTCAATCACGGCCAGGTTGTCCTGGCAGCCAGGCTCATTAAAACTCAACCCTCGCCTCAGTGAGGGCTGGAACACATGCACACCGAGCCGACAGCTAATCATTCCAGCCACTGCGGTTCTACACACAACACACGTGACTGTCTGTGACACGTGATGTTTCAAACTATGACGTCCAGCACAGTAACCATCACCCCCCCCCCCCCCCCCACCCCCCAGACACGTTACACGGGGGTCAGCGCGGCAGAATAGATAAGGGCGCTAGCTGGAGGTTAGCATGGCCGAATAGATCAGAACATATAAACATCCGATGTGCTGATGCTAAGGTAATGGGTTCAACCCCTACACGGGTCAGCTGCACTAAAATGTTGATCTCTCGTCCTTGACTCGGGGAAGTACATTACAGGTACCTCAGAAGTCGGAGTGAGTTCACCTAATTTCGAGGGGCACAGGTAGTAGGGAAAACTAATCCATACGCACAACACAGCCCAGTGCACTAGAGGTAGCAGCACATGTATGGACTAGACTTGAGTTTAAATCCAGCGAAGGAAAACATCAATCTGTGTAAATATCGCTTTCATACTGTTGAATATATTTGTGGACTTTCATTTGCTTCTTGTCAATTGTTTGACTTGTGCCATTATATTACACGTCCAAGATGTCGCATGTAGTTCTCGTGCTACACGACTGCATTGACTACCCAAGTCTTAATGTTTGAACTAGATAGGGTATAGTTCTCGTGCTACACGACTGCATTGACTACCCAAGTCTTAATGTTTGAACTAGATAGGGTATAGTTCTCGTGCTACACGAATGAATTGACCACCAACCAAGTCTTAATGTTTTAATTAGATAGGATATTGTATCTGTTTCGCTACAGTAACTAATTTCATAGTCACATTATGAGAAGACAAAAACTGAAACATGTTGTGACAACAGGAAAGATTTGTGGAAAGAGAGATTGAAGAGGACAGAAGGAACATTCTTGACAGTCTCGTGTGATGGCACGGAATGGAGTGGACACAGATTGATACATGCTGTTGGATGGACACAGATTGATACATGCTGTTGGATGGACACAGATTGATACATGCTGTTGAGTGGACACAGATTGATACATGCTGTTGGGTGGACACAGATTGATACATGCTGTTGGGTGGACACATATTGATACATGCTGTTGAGTGGACACAGATTGATACATGCTGTTGAGTGGACACAGATTGATACATGCTGTTGGGTGGACACAGATTGATACATGCTGTTGAGTGGACACAGATTGATACATGCTGTTGAGTGGATACAGATTGATACATGCTGTAGGGTGGACACAGATTGATAAATGCTGTTGAGTGGACACAGATTGATACATGCTGTTGAGTGGACACAGATTGATACATGCTGTTGGGTGGACACAGATTGATACATGCTGTTGGATGGACACAGATTGATACATGCTGTTGGGTGGACACAGATTGATACATGCTGTTGAGTGGACACAGATTGATACATGCTGTTGGGTGGACACAGATTGATACATGCTGTTGGGTGGACACAGATTGATACATGCTGTTGGATGGACACAGATTGATACATGCTGTTGGGTGGACACAGATTGATACATGCTGTTGGGTGGACACAGATTGATACATGCTGTTGAGTGGACACAGATTGATACATGCTGTTGGGTGGACACAGATTGATACATGCTGTTGGGTGGACACAGATTGATACATGCTGTTGGATGGACACAGATTGATACATGCTGTTGGGTGGACACAGATTGATACATGCTGTTGGGAGGACACAGATTGATACATGCTGTTGGATGGACACAGATTGATACATGCTGTTGAGTGCACACAGATTGATACATGCTGTTGGGTGGACACAGATTGATACATGCTGTTGGGTGGACACAGATTGATACATGCTGTTGGGTGGACACAGATTGATACATGCTGTTGGGTGGACACAGATTGATACATGCTGTTGGGTGGACACAGATTGATACATGCTGTTGGGTGGACACAGATTGATACATGCTGTTGGGTGGACACAGATTGATACATGCTGTTGGGTGGACACAGATTGATACATGCTGTTGGGTGGACACAGATTGATACATGCTGTTGGGTGGACACAGATTGATACATGCTGTTGGGTGGACATAGATTGATACATGCTGTTGAGTGCACACAGATTGATACATGCTGTTGAGTGGACACAGATTGATACATGCTGTTGAGTGGACACAGATTGATACATGCTGTTGGGTGGACACAGATTGATACATGCTGTTGGATGGACACAGATTGATACATGCTGTTGGGTGGACACAGATTGATACATGCTGTTGAGTGGACACAGATTGATACATGCTGTTGGGTGGACACAGATTGATACATGCTGTTGGGTGGACACAGATTGATACATGCTGTTGGATGGACACAGATTGATACATGCTGTTGGGTGGACACAGATTGATACATGCTGTTGGGTGGACACAGATTGATACATGCTGTTGGGTGGACACAGATTGATACATGCTGTTGGGTGGACACAGATTGATACATGCTGTTGGGTGGACACAGATTGATACATGCTGTTGGTTGGACACAGATTGATACATGCTGTTGGATGGACACAGATTGATACATGCTGTTGGGTGGACACAGATTGATACATGCTGTTGGGTGGACACAGATTGATACATGCTGTTGGGTGGACACAGATTGATACATGCTGTTGGGTGGACACAGATTGATACATGCTGTTGGGTGGACACAGATTGATACCTGCTGTTGGGTGGACACAGATTGATACATGCTGTTGGGTGGACACAGATTGATACATGCTGTTGGGTGGACACAGATTGATACATGCTGTTGGATGGACACAGATTGATACATGCTGTTGAGTGCACACAGATTGATACATGCTGTTGGGTGGACACAGATTGATACATGCTGTTGGATGGACACAGATTGATACATGCTGTTGGGTGGACACAGATTGATACATGCTGTTGGATGGACACAGATTGATACATGCTGTTGGGTGGACACAGATTGATACATGCTGTTGGGTGGACACAGATTGATACATGCTGTTGGGTGGACAAAGATTGATACATGCTGTTGGGTGGACACAGATTGATACATGCTGTTGGATGGACACAGATTGATACATGCTGTTGGGTGGACACAGATTGATACATGCTGTTGGGTGGACACAGATTGATACATGCTGTTGGGTGGACACAGATTGATACATGCTGTTGGGTGGACACAGATTGATACATGCTGTTGGATGGACACAGATTGATACATGCTGTTGGGTGGACACAGATTGATACATGCTTTTAGGTGGACACAGATTGATACATGCTGTTGGATGGACACAGATTGATACATGCTGTTGGGTGGACACAGATTGATACATGCTGTTGGATGGACACAGATTGATACATGCTGTTGGATGGACACAGATTGATACATTCTGTTGGGTGGACACAGATTGATACATGCTGTTGGATACATGCTGTTGGAGATGGTAAGATGTAGACAAGCATGCTCGCCTACGCCAGTCGTCAAGATACTTGATGATGATGACCTAGTTTATGCAGTTTGTTTTTCAATTATTTGCTTTGATCCCCACCAAAAACACCCTGGTACTATCACTGCCCAAAGTCTAGATTATGGCATAGGCTAGTCTAGATCTCTAAGCCCGCCATTCTTAAAATAAAATACTTGATCTAGTTAAAATGAACTTGGACCTCTGTGCTGGCAGTTGAGTGCAGACACTATCCATATAGTGCCAGTGCCAGGTTGGTTTGTGCGCCCTGTGTAAGACTATTTTTTATATAGCTTTCTTTCTGTCAGAGACTGTTGCCATAGGTGACTGTCACAAACAACTAACTTGCACATGGAAGCAAGGGAAAAACTCAATCTTATCTTTTGCAGATAACAGTTGAGCAGGTCACTAGTCTGCTATGCAGCAGTGACATGTTCAGAAATTTCGTACCAGTAGTCGACTGGATATCCTGACATGGTATAAAGCATTGTCTTAACATGCAACCAGTTTATATAATATCGAATAAAACCACTACATACGTAAGAGTCGGACGCTGGCGTCACTTTGGATACAGTATTATAGTCCCCACTGCCACCCGACGCTTGTGGAACACTGGCCCATGCAAGATAGCCCACAACACCCGTCATGTTCTGAAAGCCAGCTTCTGTCGTCAGTGTTCTGGACTTGGTGAAGGTATCTGCAACATTTAGAGGACATGGCAGTTACACCTTTAGTTGTAGGCATGGCATTCAGTGTAGGCAGAATTATCACAGACCTACTTAAATATACAAGGGCAAAATGAACACCCAGTGCAGTCTGCACCTCGACACGGCAAGGTGCAAGAGGAACAAGATGAGATGAGATGATGAGATGAGATGAGTGCAGTCTGCACCTTGACACGGCAAGGTACAAGAGGAACAAGATGAGATGAGATGATGAGATGAGTGCAGTCTGCGCCTTGACACGGCAAGGTACAAGAGGACGAAGCTGAGATTTGATGATCAGATGGGATGAGTGCAGTCTGCCAGGTGTTTATGAATGAGACTGGATCAATCCTCAGCAGAGGCTGGATTATTGTTGCAATCAGCAGGGCCCTGGGATCGAACCGGGCTCATAAAAATAGATGCCCGACAGTTTTCAGGGAAGGCGACGAGGAAGGACACTGGCCATCTGGCCTCACAAGTCGAGGTATAGAATATGTGAAGGCCCAATACTTCACATTCCAACGGCAGTGGTTGTCTTGGGAACACCTCTACCTGTTGACTGGATCACGCACGGAACACATAGATTTGCTTCTAAACAGTTGACAGATATCTATGTTTATACTCGCACTAGACTGTCATATCTCAGAAGGACTTTGTGCAATAGATTGTAGGATACACAAAACATCTGCGTTCACCCCACCACACCTAGGCCTTGGAGCTTCACTATGCTTCATTTTCTTGATAGTATGTATTTCTATCTGATCTTTCAGTACGGGTGGATTTCCATGTTTTGAATTTATCTTGCGTTTGTCGCCTCCGTCATTATCAAATAATGCTTCCATCTAATCAGACCGCAATTCGTAATTCGCATACTGCGTTCGAAACACTGCTGCGGGCGATTTGGCAGCAGACGGCCTTGCGTTGGTTTTCATAGATTGGTATGAGGGCTGGTCGTTCAGAAAGCAATAGCAAACTACCGAAAGTCAACTTGCCACGAAATCACAACAAAAATATACTGGGGTTGACTGCCACTTCCTGTAAAGGATATGAACTACCTTTTTGTCTTTGCTTTATGAGTTGTTTAATGAGATTTAATTGTTGAGTTGAGTGAAGAACCGACGTCATTGCACTCTGGGCACTCCTACAAGCGCTCAGTCCTCATCTTCAACAGCTGGTGAAAAGGTCCAATACTCACAGTGCCTGTTGCAATCTGATTATATGTTCGTCTTGCTTTACCTCTGAGTGACGTCTGCTGACCAGATCCTCTGACCACCCCCTGCCGCTGCATTCTCTCTAGACCATGACAGTCTATCTGACCACCCCCTGCCGCTGCATTCTCTCTAGACCATGACAGTCTATCTGACCACCCCCTGCCGCTGCATTCTCTCTAGACCATGACAGTCTATCTGACCATCCCCTGCCGCTGCATTCTCTCTAGACCATGACAGTCTATCTGACCACCCCCTGCCGCTACATTCTCTCTAGACCATGACAGTCTATCTGACCACCCCCTGCCGCTGCATTCTCTCTAGACCATGACAGTCTATCTGACCACCCCCTGCCGCTGCATTCTCTCTAGACCATTACAGTCTGTCTGACCACCCCCTGCCGCTGCATTCTCTCTAGACCATGACAGTCTATCTGACCACCCCCTGCCGCTGCATTCTCTCTAGACCATTACAGTCTATCTGACCACCCCCTGCCGCTGCATTCTCTCTAGACCATGACAGTCTATCTGACCACCCCCTGCCGCTGCATTCTCTCTAGACCATGACAGTCTATCTGACCACCCCCTGCCGCTGCATTCTCTCTAGACCATGACAGTCTATCTGACCACCCCCTGCCGCTGCGTTCTCTCTAGACTATTACAGTCTATCTGTTATTCTGCACTATTCACATGCTCCTAGAGGATCTTCACCACATCTGCTTTATCATGCTTCAAACCACCTATTAAAGATGCAGCACCAGCCATTCTGTCTATCTGGTCATTTCCAATCATTCCAGAGTGTCCTGGAGAAAAGATCCAGTGAATGCTCACAACCCGCGACCTCTGAATTGATGCAAGCCATTTTGCACAAAGCATGCCAGTCTTCATCTTTGCCAACATGCTTTGGGAATCAGTTCCATCACAACACGCGTATACAATTTGTTCTCCAATCAGCCGAAAGCCGCAGTTACCGCCTCCACCTCCATTCTCAGACTTGAGGTTGTGGTGTCATATGCCAAGTTCTCCTTTACTAAGCATCGGCCATTTGCTGTTGCTATGAATCCCCAGGCACTGTTTTGCCTATCAACACAGAGCCATGATATAGATAATCACATCGCCAGGACGAGAGTGGTCATGAATTAATTGCTGAATTTCTACTTCTGTAGCACCTGCTGGCCACTCCCTACACTCCCAGTCCAATGTGACTATAACCCCAAGAAAGTTTGAATTTCTATTCGGCACTCTGACCTATTCCTTGCCTCTGCCAATCTACTCAAGTTGCACACTTCTCTGATGGTATCTTCTGCTTGAACCATGCATGATCTTTCCCTTAATAGCCTGTGGCCCTTGACTGCATCCAAGGAATCATGCAGGAGGTGTTCCTTGTTCACACCTACCTGCAAAACATTGCGTCTGTCTGCAATGGTCGGCAACGCCAGGATATATCGCATACACACTATTGGGGTGTCCCTTGTACATCCCTGGTTCACCCTTATGACGTCATTCTGTATGCGCTCTAGTTTCGCTACTTTACTCTTTGAGACAGTGAGCATTCCTAGTCCATACTCTACCACTGAAGTGATTAAGTGCTGAAAAAGTGTGAATAGCATTTTCTGCTCCATGTCCCTGGCTGCAATACTCTTCAGTGTCACTTTGTAACCACTACTTCAACATGATCCGTAAAGGATAGACTTCTATCAAAAGTGATTTCCAGGTACTTAAGTCTGATTTCTCTATTCACATTTCTACCATTTATTGTGAGGCTTGGATGGTCAGCTTTAACAATATTATTGTCCAGAAAGCACCCACCCACCCACCCACCCACCCACCCACCCACCCACACACACACACACACACACACACACACACACACACACACACACACACACACACACATCTACATTAAATATAGTATTACATTTCACTTCCAAAAATCATCTAATTGTTGTGTACTCCAATTAAGTTTGTTTAGGTACCACAATAAGGAAGCGTCAAAACCAACACCGGGGATGAACAATTTGATGAAATGATGATGATAACTACTCGTCAGAGCAGTATTTCCCATCATGTACCTTCTGTAGACTAGCAGGGACTCTACGTGGGGGTTTTCAGAGCCCCACCATCCAGTAACCACTCTTCGGGGAACACTGGTTTAAGGTATACATCAATGCTTAGGGCGTGAATTCCTTTACAATGGTAAATGTAGATATAGAATACATACGTGTGCGCGAATGCGGGTGTTAAATGAAGCAAGAGCAGGGTTAGTACTCACTGGGATGAAGGTCGTATCTGAAAGTTCTAACTCCACCCACAGACGTTGTGGAGTTGAGCAGGAAGGAGGTGGCTCTGAGTAGATCTTCCATGAAGAAACTCAGCGTGGAATCAGGGGATGAACATGTCTGGCATGTGGCCAGGTCTGTACATGGAGTCACGTAGTCGGTGAAGGACGACAGACTGACCTTGTGGGCGCCCCGCAGAAGACCGTCTGGTGAGGACCAGCTGTGGTTATACTCTGGAATGAAATACGCAAGGATGAGCCACCACCGCATGACGGGTCAGTGTATTTGTAATCGTACTTTGTTGCTGCTGATTCTACGTACACACAATCATCATCTGATATTGTCAATTACGTGTGCGCGTAGTTATACGTTGCATTAGTACTAGTTCCATGCACAAGCAATGGTAATATATTACTATCAATTCCATGTTCACATAGTCGTAATATGTTATAGTCAGTTCTGTGTAGGGTTTCATGTACCAAACTGTTCCCATTTTTAGACCACCTCAATGCAGGAAAGCCAAGTATTAAACTGATCATGAACATACACGAAACTCATGTAATTGCAATGTGTGACTGAGCATGCTATGTGGAACTAATCATACTTGTGAAGGTCTATTTCACGTATAAGCAATCATACTAACAGTTACTCCCATGTCTTTTGTGAAGGTCTATTTCACGTATACGCAATCATACTAACAGTTACTCCCATGTCTTTTGTGAAGGTCTATTTCACGTACACGCAATCATACTAACAGTTACTCCCATGTCTTTTGTGAAGGTCTATTTCACGTATACGCAATCATACTAACAGTTACTCCATGTCTTTTGTGAAGGTCTATTTCACGTATACGCAACCATACTAACAGTTACTCCCATGTCTTTTGTGAAGGTCTATTTCACGTATACACAATCATACTAACAGCAACTTCCATGACTTTTGTGAAGGTCTATTTCACGTATACACAATCATACTAACAGCAACTTCCATGTCTTTTGTGAAGGTCTATTTCACGTATACACAATCATACTAACAGCTACTCCCATGTCTTTTGTGAAGGTCTATTTCACGTATACGCAATCATACTAACAGTTACTCCCATGTCTTTTGTGAAGGTCTATTTCACGTATACACAATCATACTAACAGCAACTTCCATGTCTTTTGTGAAGGTCTATTTCACGTATACACAATCATACTAACAGCAACTTCCATGTCTTTTGTGAAGGTCTATTTCACGTATACACAATCATACTAACAGCAACTTCCATGTCTTTTGTGAAGGTCTATTTCATGTATACACAATCATACTAACAGCTACTCCGATGTCTTTTGTGAAGGTCTATTTCACGTATACGCAACCATACTAACAGTTACTTCCATGTCTTTTGCAGGAAGTCGCAATCATCCACCGCATTTAATGGCTGTTTGTGATTTTCTAAGCAATTTTACATTCAGTATTTATTTAGCCTTAGCTTTTGGAACGGCCGACTATCATATTATGTGACAATCAGCGCAAAGGGCTCAGCTCCCAAATGGCCTTGGACGGACTTCGAACCTGGTATATCGGCATTGAGAAACTGCGCTCTCTACCCCTGAGCCGCAGACGCGGACAAGCAATCATATTATTGGCACATAACATGCTCATATAATCATCATATGGCAGTATGTCAGCAAATTGCGTTAGCCTTGGATTCTAAACCAGGCGAACATCCCCGACAATGACATAAGGCATGTATTTGGTGTCATTAAGTGGGTGCGTAACTGCGACAGTTTGCGTAAGTGATGTAAGTACGAGTATGTAGGCAATTATGTATGTATTGTTTATGCATTTGATGTGTATGTGTGTCTGGCTGCATGCCTGTCGCATAACTTGATAATATGCATTGTTTATGTTCACAACTTTCATCTGACAATGATGTTTTTTTTCCTATGTGAATGTAACATACAAAACAGTTAATTGATGCACGAAAGATGAGTACTGGAAGGGCCGAATGTTAGTTAGTTAGTTAGTCATAGTTCCAACCTCACAGCAACGGGTCGTCCCCATTATGCTCCGTTCCTGTGCCAGTGAATATCGCACAAAATGCTCCCCACTGCCCAATGTGAAAAGTGGAAAAGTGGACCGAATGTAAGACGGGCTTGCGTGCCAAATTTGTGACTCTTTGAAAATAAAGTTCGTTCGTTCGTTCATTCCTTCTATATATCATCGGCTTAAGTTAGTTGCATTTCCTTTACAGGACGTTGCAGTAAACACCAACATGTTTAGCGATTGTGATCTCTTAGCAAGTTTCTGATCAGTAGTTTTTCATTGCTGTCTGAACGACCAGCACCCTTACCATTTCATAAAAAACCAACGCAACGATGTCTGCAGCCAAATCGCGCGCAGTTGTGTTTCAAACACAGGTATACGGGATCACGAACCGCGTCCGTAACACCTTCGCCACGGAGAGTGGGCATGTACATTCATTTATCATGCATTCCATTTTTTTCGAATGGCATATATTATCATTTTCATCATCCTCTTTACAAATTCAAATATCACCATGCACATTTCCATTTATACGTTCGCGCATCTGTTTTTTTTTTAGTTTTAGTTTTAAATTGCAAATATTACCATTTTCATTATATTTTTTGTTGCCGAATGAAAATGAATATATTACCTTAAATTATCATTATAATTTGTACACGACCATCCCTGCCCAGAGAGTGCGTACATAAATTACCATTTGGATCTGTGCATACACAGGCTTTGCTTTGTTCAATGGCGCGTGTATGCAAGTATTATCTTTCCCTGCAGCCATGGTTTGTACGATGTGTCACTGATTCAGTGTTAAACAATGGTGGTATAATTTGCCAACCACTACAGCTACTGGCCCAGTCAACACTCACAACATTTACACCAATAATTATATTTGTGGTGTCAGTGGCGCGGAGAAGCCAACCTCACCTCATAAATCCGCAATCTGGAATATATGAAACTTGACACTTCAAACCTGTCAGTACTCCTTGCCATGGGGCTGTCTTGACAGTCATCCTACGAGGCATATTTTGCTGATTCAGTCATTGCATTTTCCATGATCACTTGTATCATTCCTGGAGGTGCCGTTGGGAAGTTCACGGGTTTGATGCCACAGCCATATAATAATAATAATAATAATAATAATAATAATAATAATAATAATAATAATAATCGGTAGTAAAACGGTACTACCTGCTTCTGTTAGCGCTGAATGTTGGGCGACGCTTACCAAACCCGACACCCCACATTACGCCAACGGCTACGGGTTGAGGAGCGCAATTGGGAAGATAAAAGCCTGATCCTAGTGCGAGGAAATGCAACCTAAAGACTAAATGTCATGGCAGGGCAGACCAGGCCCTAAGCCTTGGTTGACAACTGGTCTAGGATCGAAGCCCCAACAGGCGGACAGTTAGAGCATCGCTTTGCTGATCCGGCAGTTTCTGCAGCTTGTTTTGTTCCATTGGTGTTACCTTTCCTCTGGAGTACACTAGACAAGCCGAGAGAGGGATCATGCTGCATGGGCAACACATGGTCTCTAAATTCAGCCCAGGCTTAGTGTTATGGAGAGGTATAACTCCATTATACAAATTATCGTCTGTGAAGACCGTAAGGTGCCAGCCAGCCAGTCAGTCAGTAATAATCAAAATAGGAACCTGCTGTGAGAATGTGAAGTGTTTGGACCATCACATTTGTGTTGGCCTGGGCGCAAGGGCGAACAGGTGGCTAGTCTTTCCTTTCCGTAGCAAACGCGAGAACTGGAATCGAACCCTATTCCAATCGCGCGCATGCCAGCGTCAATGTAACGTCCTAATCATCACACCAACCCACCCACTCCATAGTAATCAGGATGGCAAAAACGCGCCGACTGAAACTTATAAACAATTCAGCATGGAAATCAGCGCGCGCAAGTGCACTTAGCACAAGCATCACAATAACAGGCGTTCCATAGAACTATAGTGCCAATATAGAGCCTTTTTCTGATAGTTGGTGCCGTGTGGCCTTGGTGATCAGTCTGTCCACAGCCTATTGTCTCGTCTGCTGCCAATAATTTCTGGTACCGAGGTTCCCCATTTCATGATGTCAAACTGTCCAGCATCTTCTCTCTGGGTCTCTATCTCTCTCTTCCCCCCCCCCCCCCCTCCAACTTCCTCGTTGTGGCGACATACTACAGCTTCTCTTCTCATGACATGCCCGAATAATGTGGTTTGTCCGCGTCTGATGCGAGTAATTAGTTCTCTTTGTGAGTTCATTTCTGTCAAGATTTCTTCATTGCTCTTTCTATCCGTCCATGGTGTTTTCATCATTCTTCTATATAACTACATCTTCAAAACTTCCACACAATTCCTCACTAGTCTCAGAATTGTCCACGATTTGCTTCCGTACATCAGGACTGGCTCCATATAGCTCACACCAACTCTGGTCTTCACATCCTTTGATTAAGATACATTGCAAAGAATATTCTGAACCCTGTGAACTCCTGCTTTTCTTGGCCATTCTGCTGTTAACATTCTTCATACACTTTCAATCTGCTGTTATTAAAGGATCCAAGTACTTAACTACATTGACCTGTTTCATGATTCCGGTCCAATATAGTGGAAGGCGGTTGAGCTGTTTGCGCTGTTAAGGCCTCTGGAGTGTTTTTACTTTTGGCGATGGCTTGCTCACGCATTTTTCCCATGTTGGACTGGCAATACATGGTTCCGTCGCCCAGCTTCTGAGTTAAGTGACAGGAGCGACACTGTGAGCTGTGGATTTCGTGTGGAGTGCTTATTCATCTGCACTCGGTTGTTTGTATTGTGAACTACATGTTCAGAAAATGGCGGCGGCTGGTTGCTGAACTAGATAGTTTTGCATTATGCAGTAATGTGCGCGAAGCTGCTGCTTTTCTAGTGACTGCCGCTTCCATTGACGATGAACTGTAATTTTCGTGGCGGACATTGGCATTCTGGCAGCGGCCTTATGCATGTTCTTGCCTGTACGTGCCGTTAGCTTGTCGGTGCTGTTGGTTTGTCGGTACTGCTGTTTGTTACGCTTTTAACATGGGGCAGTTAGGAGCATTTTGTGTGATATTCACTGGCACAGGAACGGAGAATTATGTGGGACACTTTGCCGTGAAGTTGGAACCGCGACTAATGATCTCTTTCAGAATGGCTAGTACTTGTGACTAAGTGGTATGTCCTCAGAACATGGACGATTTCGTAGAGAAACAGAAAGAAATCTGTCAAAAGGCAACCACAGAAACGTACCAAATACGGCTTTTCCTCAAGCGTCAGTACAGAATCCAGACATAAAAAAAAGCTTATATATGTCGCACTGGGCTATCAGTTTTAGGCACTGTCACTGTCAAAGTGGTAAGTGGCACTGTTCTATCTGTGTCAAGCCCAACTGTGCTATCAGTGTCAGGCATTGTCGCTGTCTAAGTGGCAAGGGATGAAACTAATCAAACCTGAGACTAAATGCCTGCGAATATCTGCCGACCTCACTAGAGGAGACAGAACTGTAAATGGTGACACCATCAATTATTAATATCATAGGTACCAATCTTGTTTTGCATGTTTACAGACAACAAATAAAGTTTGCCGGACATCTTGTGAAAATGAGGCTCACCGATTCACGGCTTCATGCCTACTACTAGAGAAAATTTTTTATAGTGCTAGAAGGTCAACAAAGACGAACACATTGTATCAGATCTAGTTTACACCAGTTCTATCTAGCCCAGACAACACATGGGCCTTTAGATTGGTGGCTGCCACTTCCCACAACGTTTAACTGCAAATGAGGACCAAAGTAAATAGTACTAGACTAGTTATCGATTGCCGTCAGACAGTCACAGAGCATAGGACATTGCTAGCAGCCAGAAAACCAGACCACACACGGCTTCTACGGGGTCGAAATGCGCAGTAGAAGCCTCACAATCTCATAAACACACATCTCGTCATCTCGTGTGAGGGACAGACGATTCAGCACTTATGTGACGATTCGTCTCCTGGTTTAGAACCGGGTTCTAATTTAAGTTTAAATAATAATAATACTTAAAAAAACAACAACACTATTTGGGAATGACTGTAGAAAACAACCTAAGTTAGAGCAGGTCAGCATAGCCGAATGGATCAGAACGCGTGTTCTTAAACGTCCGGTGTGCTAATGCCGAGGTAAGGGGTTCAACCCCTACACCGGACAGTTGGACTAAAAATGTTTGACCTGTCGTCCTTGGCTTGATGTAAATTACAAGTACCTCTGAAGTCGGAGTGGGTTCGCCCGATGTCGAGGGACACGGGAAGGCTAATCCACATGAAACATTCGGTTCAGCACTACTGGAAATAGTGTGTATGGACTACGCTTGAATTCAAAGCGAGCGAGCGCAAAAAACAAAAATAAATTTAAAAAAAAAACACAAAAAAACCCCCAAAAAACTGAAGTTAGTATTTCTTGGTGTGGCTGCGTGACGTGTGGACTAGGGGTTTTAATTTTACCTTCTAAAGCCTTGACCTTACCGAGCTGAGTAGAGAGCTTTGTGCCTAGATCCATATTCTGTTAGAGCAATCGGCACTCGACATGTGATGTAGTCATTATCATGCCTGCCACCTTTACTTCCTAAGTCAGTTCCTGGCACCTAGTTTACGCAGGGTCGACTGGGAATTGAAAACTTCGAATCTACATCGATGCGGATCGGACCCATGACCTGGCACTCGGCAGACGAGTATTTAGCCACTACGCCACGGCGTCTCACACCTTCTGAGAAGATTGTATCAACTGAAATCCTAGAGGTGACGAACAGTTCCACCACTCGCCATCTTTACATTTGAACCCACTGTTGAGGGGGTGTTGGTCAGAGCACCTGGCCTAGGTTACAAGCGGAAGTGGTACTCTTTCAGGAACGTAACTCTGTTTTTACCAGCACACAGATGAAACATACACAACTGACCTTCCACTCTCAATTGGGGTCAAAATAAACATAAAGTATATCTAGGGAGTTCGAGGACATGTAAACATACTCACAGGTACATGCCAATGTTTCCACCAAAGTCTTTATCAACGGGGGGGGGGGGGGGGGGGGGGAATGAGAAACAAGACAAGAATATCAAAACAACGTTTTCCCGTAGTGAATATGAATAACGACGACACAAACAATAGATTGCAGGATTTATTGCCTAGCATATTTAGCTGCATCTCGTCATGTACACACTGCATAATTCACACAGCATAAAGTAAAATAACTAGATAAATCCTTCAAGCTGAAATATACACATTTTCGCACAGTAATGTCAATTGTCTACCATGGTAATTTTAAACTATCATGTCTTTTTGTTTGCACAAAACTGGCCTATGTGGATTAATCATTATGGCTTCTGCAAACTTTAACAAGCGACTATTTTGTGTATTAAACAACACGTGAAAAGCACTGCCTCTATCAATCTGGTTTCCAAAAATGGCTGGTTTCCAAAACGTGTCGTGCAAGCTATGACGCAGGAAGTGTGTGGTATGTTGGCCTTGCCAGGCTTCCATCGCCTGAGTGTAATATTTTGGCAATCCAATGACGTATGTGTTCTTCAACCGCCCTCCTGTTCAACTGCTGCTCTGTTCTGCCGATGTAAATAGACTGGCACCTGCATGTGAATAGGTAAATGCAATTGGATTTGGCGTACAGAGGAACAGATTCTTTTACTGGTGAGGTGGGAATGGGTTATTAGATACAGAATTTGTTTGTGTCTTCATTATTCAAACCACAAGAATACTTAACTAGGGATTTGAAGAAGGTAGTCCTATCAGCACAAAAACTCATAAAACTCATATTTGTGTTGACCGAATTACCTTCCTCAGATCTCTAAGTTTATTGTTGTCTATTTGTATGCTATTTTGTTTTTCTGGTTTGTTGATAAAGATTTGGGAGGGAACTTTAGACTGTATCCCCCCCCCCCCCTGTGTGTGTATGCGCGCGCGCATATGTGTTATTTCTTCCGCTGAGCCCCCTACTAAATTCTGCGTCTGTTTGGACTCGACCACCAGCTGGGCAGCAGCCAACCGCTGTTTGGATACCTATTTTCAAGTGGACATGACAAGGAGCATAACCGTGATTGTACAACACACTTTGATGAAACAAAAATAACTGACCTTTCACCTTCATGTTGTTGTTCATGTTCCTTTTCTCAAGACACGTGTAGACTTTCCACAACATCCTCCTCTCGCTGGTATCCCCTAGCCAGTCAGACTGGAGCAGCCCGGTCTGGCGCCAACCCTGGAGGATTTCGTCACCACTGATGTCATAACCTAGCGCCAGTTGGCTCTGATTCCTAGTAACTACTAAACTGAGATCCTTTGCAGACAGTAACCCGTGTAGAACTGTGTTAGATAAGTGCTGTATAAAGTCGAAGATGGCGTTCTCATACATCAGCAGCAGTTCACCCGACAGTGCTGTCAGGTTAAGGCAAGCGTTTATATCACTGGATGGACAAAATATTTGTTGAAGAATACTCAGCGCATAGGAAGACACATAACTTTGGCAGTTACTCAGGATATAGATCACACCACATTCAGATATGCCCAAAGTCAGTTTTATAACAGACTGCACAGACGAACACAACTCCCGCGCCCACTGTCTGCAGTCTTGCTGCAGACTCGTATCTGGTTGCCTTAGTGCTTGGCCGCCTAGTAGGGTCAAGTTGCTGAGAACTGTGTATAAAGCTTTTACTTCTGACAGAATAAAGTCTTGTCCGTTTTTATTGGCTTCTATCGCAGATCTGTAAATATTTGTGGAAAAATGAAGCCAAGTCCCGAAGGAGAAATTTGCCAGAGGCTCAGCTAAGAAGATGGTTGATTCGGATATGAAGTTGCCAAGAACTGAAATGTTCTGGTTGAAGACGTTGACACCATCAGGCTTGTACATGAAACCGGCCGCCAATAGGTAGGAGTCCAAGTACGTGGGTATATGTATCCAGCCGAGGGATTCCTCTCCTCCATGCTGACCAACCGTTTGCAAGTACCACGGACTCAGAACTGTTAACTGTTGGAGAAAAATGGATAATTAATGTAGGAAGCACCTCTCAAGTACTTTCAGCTCAGTCAATATATCATAGACTGCCAGGCACTAATAGATTACGCTGGATATGATCAAAGACTTTCAGATCTTCAAGAGTAGCTGGTGGATGAGCACTACTAGAGACAAGGGGAAACCTAGACAGAAGATGCTTGACAATTTGGCATCACAACTTGGAGACCATCTGTATAGAAGATGATTGACATGACGCGAAACAGGAAGCTTTGGACACACATAGCAACAAATATTATACGGTAACGATTACAAGAAGAAGGAGAAGTTAGTTAAGTCGGAACACAAGATTATGTTTGTAAGTTTTGATGTACCGTTTATATACTGGGTTTGATCGCAGCCAGGGAAATGTTATGATATCTGTTGCGTATAAGGCTGAAACCTTACACCACAATGTGGGCACCAGATAGCTTCTTGATGGTTTTATGGAACCCCATTTACAACTTCTGCCGAAAGTCTACTTCGAAAACCAAGAGTGAAGGGTAACCACGGGTCTGAAACCAAATGGCATGGGACCTAGGAGCTTGTGGATTCACAGAGCTGTAGCCACGATACACCAACTGGCCGTGGGACTTCGGCATTTGTGGATTCCCAGAGCTGCAGTGACGATAAACCACGAAACGGTAACGTCTCTGGTCTCGTCAGCCCGCTCTCAAATCATGGGTAAATGATGGCCATCGAATGCACGTCCACATCGGACCAAATAGGCTGTAATCAGGAAGGAGAGATAAGATAGACAGGCTCATTGCACACGCGCATCTCTCCGGATTGTAGAGAAGACCCTGGATGCTGGTAACAATTCGGATATGTTGGCAGACGTAGGAAAAATCGCATCTCTGAAACAAACAGACACAGCGCAAAAACCGTCAAATAATCAAATAATAATAACAGATAATACTGGACTGGAAAGCAGAGTAAGAAGAGAGGGAGGAGAAGAAGAAGAAGGAAAGGAAGAAGAAGGAAAGGAAAAATCCACATGACATGCATCAAGTTTTTAAAAAGTGGACCACCCTCATCTCTAACCCCCCCCCCCCCCAACACACACACAAGACTACACCTTCTCACCGTATCATTCTCCGCACACGCACTGCTGCACACACACACACACACACACACACAAGACTACACCTTCTCACCGTATCATTCTCCGCACACGCACTGCTGCACACACACACACACACACACACACACACACACACACAAGACTACACCTTCTCACCGTATCATTCTCCGCACACGCACTGCTGCACACACACACACACACAAGACTAGGCCTTCTCACCGTATCATTCTCCGCACACGCACTGCTGCACACACACACACACACACACACACACACACAAGACTAGGCCTTCTCACCGTATCATTCTCCGCACACGCACTGCTGCACACACACACACACACACACACAAGACTAGGCCTTCTCACCGTATCATTCTCCGCACACGCATTGCTGCACACACACACACACACACAAGACTACACCTTCTCACCGTATCATTCTCCGCACACGCACTGCTGCACACACACACACACACACACACAAGACTACACCTTCTCACCGTATCATTCTCCGCACACGCACTGCTGCACACACACACACACACACACAAGACTACACCTTCTCACCGTATCATTCTCCGCACACGCACTGCTGCACACACACACACACACAAGACTACACCTTCTCACCGTATCATTCTCCGCACACGCACTGCTGCACACACACACACACACACACACACACACACAAGACTAGGCCTTCTCACCGTATCATTCTCCGCACACGCACTGCTGCACACACACACACACACACAAGACTAGGCCTTCTCACCGTATCATTCTCCGCACACGCACTGCTGCACACACACACACACACACACACACACACACACACACACACAAGACTAGGCCTTCTCACCGTATCATTCTCCGCACACGCACTGCTGCACACACACACACAAGACTACACCTTCTCACCGTATCATTCTCCGCACACGCACTGCTGCACACACACACACACACACACACACAAGACTAGGCCTTCTCACCGTATCATTCTCCGCACACGCACTGCTGCACACACACACACACACACACACACACACACAAGACTAGGCCTTCTCACCGTATCATTCTCCGCACACGCACTGCTGCACACACACACACACACACACACACACACACAAGACTAGGCCTTCTCACCGTATCATTCTCCGCACACGCACTGCTGCACACACACACACACACACACACAAGACTAGGCCTTCTCACCGTATCATTCTCCGCACACGCACTGCTGCACACACACACACACACACACACACACACACACACACGACTAGGCGCTTCTCACCGTATCATTCTCCGCACACGCACTGCAGGCCGTCTCGGTAGCCGCTCTGTCAAAGACATGCTGCCGGAGCTGACGATAGGTAACTTCTGTAGCAGCAAAGTTCACGTTGTATTTCATCTCGGTTTCCTTGTAAACATATGGTCCTCTCTGGACAAACTGCAACACGATACAGTAGTCAGACATATTTAGGGCAAGCAATCAACACCACCCCCAGTTAGAAGTGGACGTCACAGATGCGTTTGATTTCGTGTTATCTGACATTGTCACTGTGCATAGATTCCCCCATTAGTACCCCAGCTATCTCATAGATGTGACACAAAGACACCTCCATTCATTCATTCATTCATTCATTCATTCATTCATTCATTCATTCATTCATTCATTCATTCAGTAGATGTCCTTTGCAGAACCTCGCTCCCATAACAACCTTCCGGAAAACATATCGATCATAAGCAAGATGTCCCGCGTCCGATACACCCATCTGGAGATCATCCGCCACATCCTGCACCCATCTTCTCTTTGACCTTCCTCTTCCTCTCTTCCCAGACATACACCCCTTGTGGGGTGGTAAAGATAATAAATGAGAATTAGGACAAGTTCGCTAGGGGTATTCCGTATGAATGGGATCTTAATCCCAAACACGCCCTCTATAGGAAATAATACACTGGCTCGAGAAACCCCCAAACATTGAACAAAGCAGAAAAGGGTGCAAGTTCAACACTAATATAGAAGAAATGTGTCCCATAGAAGGCTGGGAGATCCGGGAAGTTCTACCACAGACACCCGAGTAACTAGTCACTCTCTATATATATATATAAACAATGACAAGTATCCACTGTCATGCACATCCACAGTATTACATGACCGATGGGGAACAATAACTGTTGGACGCAACAACGGCATTACATAACAGAGGGAGACCCCACTGTTAGACAAAAACACCACCATGAATCACTGTATCACGTAACAGTAACCATAACTGGACTATAAACATCAACGTAGGAACAATATGTTTACAATGAATTAACTTCAAGGCTTGGTTAAACCAAAAACAAACAACTGTATTGTGAAAACATTTGGGTCCTGGACAAACCCTGTTGGCTGAATCATGGTGACATATACATGAAAGAAATGATCATATTCAGGCAATGCACACAATTTATACAACCAGAACAGACTTCCCCAACAATCCCCAAAAAAGGTTCACAACAAATACATGTGTCACACACAAGACAAAGCAAATGAAAACTAATCAATACCAAGACATATATAAAGAAAAACTATCTAATCTGTCTCTGGTATTATCCTATGTGTCGGTGATGACTCCTTTTCCTTCAATATCCACTAAAAACAAGTCTGGCCATAATCCCACTCGCTATAATCCAGGAAAACAGCTGCTTTATATATATATATCCACCTATTCAGAAAATTGGGGATTGCACACACACGCACAGAGCTTCCACCTCCGGATCATATATCCAAAGCTTAAACATGAAGGGGTAATCCATATGAATCCGCTATGAATATACTGTAATCCACCAAGTCACAGCTGCTAAGTAACTGGGCTAGGGGCATTCCGGCGTGGTATAACAGACAGGTATAAGTCTGAAGCGTTCCGGCGTGGCGTAACAATCCGCTATGAATATACTGTAATCCACCAAGTCACAGCTGCTAAGTAACTGGGCTAGGGGCATTCCGGCGTGGTATAACAGACAGGTATAAGTCTGAAGCGTTCCGGTGTGGCGTAACAAACAGGTGTCCATGTGATTGATTCAACTAGGCTCAGGCACAGAAACTTTCAGCACATCTTTGGATGAGGAGGTACATCACATTACCCATAGTATTTCCTGACAGAGCTAACTTGAATTGGGCATAAATATTCTAGCCCTTTTCTGGGTTAAGATGTAGGCACTCTTTCTTCATCTAAATACACAAATATATTGACCGGGAGTTGGTATAGTGCTTGATTGTCCATGTCTGGGATATGATGGATGAGAAGATTCAAAGGAAGCTGGGTGTCCACAACAGCAGTTGGTAAATTCATACTATTCAATGATGGTGAACCCAAGACTATCCATGAGCCTCTGGTATATGACAGTTGAACTTGGAATCAGGCGGTGACATTTAGAAGAGGGTATAGGCTGGATTCATCTAGGCCAGGCATGCCTCATTCCTTTGCAGACATTGAAATGATGAACACCGTCTGTAAGTTCCCAGAGGTAGGGAATCCACTTCAGCATGGCCCAAGTCCATTAATTATCCAGGCATTGACATACCGGTTCAGGGTGTGTGGCAGTAACCAGCACTCTCTGTAGAATATTAGGGGTAGGCTGATAACCCAGTTTCCTGCCTCTAAATCCAAGTAGTTAGACTATAAATCAAATGTCAAATACTCCACCCGCATCTCTCCACCGCCTAAGCGCAGGGAGGATAAAGGGGGGATTAAATTAAGCCCCACTGAACCAATGTGTGGCTACTATCTAGAACAAAACATGGCGAGTGCCGGGGCCGGCTTTGTCCAGCTAAGCCCTTGTCTCGCTAAAGCCTTTGTTTCCGGGACTCAGCCAATCAATTGGCCTTATTTGAATCCAAAGTTAGTTTTGTTAATTCTCCCGTCGGAACTTTTAATAGCCTCTTCTTTTTAAGGTAGCGCTTATAGCAACGTCTGCTTGGAAAGGACTGCGGGATGATACATATACGTGACACCCCTCTACTATTGTTCTCTCCAAGCTTTCGTGATGTTTCAAGTGACTAAACTATTTCAAGTTTCTTTGTTTTATCGTCTTTAATAGCCAACCTTCTTCAATATTCAGCTTCTGAAGTATGGATGAATTTGTTCTTTTCTTTACCCAAGATATTCTTATAACTCGTCTATAACATTTATATTCAAAGGCATTTATGCGCTGTTCAGCTTGTTTAGTAAGTGTCCAGGTCTCACAGGCGTATGTTGCAATGGGAAAGATGCATGCTCTTAAAAATCTAATTTTTGTAGTTCTGTCTGTCCCATTCCATAATTTATTCAGTTGTTTTAGTCTATGAAGAGCAATTGATAGTCGTCATTAAATTTCTTTCATTGTGTCGCCATTGTTGGTAATCAATGATCCAAGATATTAAAAATATTCCACCACCTCCAATTTTTCCTCAATAACATATATTTCTTTCTCCATAGCAGTTTTATCTGTATGCATTATCTTTGTTTTTGCTATATTAAGATATAAGTTGTGATTTTCACTATTCAGTTGGGTTGAGGCTATTAGGTTTTCTATACCAGTCTGTGTTGTGGATAGAAATACTGTATCATCAGCATACCTAATCTCTGGTATGTCATGACCACCGATGACAGATGCAAAATCAGTACTCGAGGCGCTCCTGTCTGGGAAATTGCCAGTACTAAGGACACTACTTTCTGAACTTAGTAGTCAGCATAAGGTCACCATAAAGTGGATACCATCCCACTGTGGAGTACCCGGAAACAACAGAGCTGATCAATTGGCTAAGGAAGGAGCCAAAGAAGAACATCCTGATGTGCCCGTTACATACCACCAAAAGAAAAGAATGATCAAATCAGTCAGAAAGTCACAAAAACCTGCTCAAGATGACTACCACGTTATGGACAGACCAGAACAAGTCATTAATCTTCGCCTCAGAACAGGACACAATAGATTACGCAACCACATGTATACAAAATTCAAGATTGGTGAAACAGCCATGTGCACATGTGGATTGGCGTCGCAGACAGCAGAGCACGTACTCCAAGACTGCCCAAAATATAACATATCTAGGCAAACCTTCTGGCCTAGAGAGACGACAGTGGAAAATAAACTCTATGGACCGCTGTGTGAACTGAAAAAGACAGTTAAATTCATACAAGAGACAGCATTGCAGTTATAGACATATTTCAAGCGAACGAAAGAAGAAGAAGAAATGACCACCGATATTTAGGGCATCATATAGCTCCCTGTTTATATCATCTCTTACATTTCTCATTATATTTCCGTCGTACAGGTTAAACAAATAGAGGGACAGCATACATCCCTGCCGGACTCCTTTCTTGATGTCAAATCAATCTGATGTCTCACCATCTATTCTAACCGCTGCTTATTGGTCTAGATAGAGCATTCTTATGAGTTGTATTACATGTGGTGGAAAGCCCATATTCCTCATGATTTCTCAAGGTTTCTGATGTCATACACAGTCAAATGCCTTTGAATAATCTACAAAGCATGACAATAGGTTTACATTAAATTGTCTGCACTTCTCTATTATTAAACGCATGTTGAGAATGTGATCTCTTGTTCCTCTTCCTTGTCTAAATCAAGCTTGAACCACGTTAATTTCTTCTTCATTTTTTTAATTTTCTTACGAAGTCTTCCCAATATGATTTTTAGTAGAATTTTACTCGCATGACTGATCAGGGCAACAGTTCTAGTTGGTGCATAATTTCAGGTTGCCCTTTTTTGGTATCGGAATGAAGATATTTAGTTCTCTTCCAATCTTTTGGCCATATACCATATTTCCATATCTTTTTACATAATGCGTGATAGATTTGTATGCTTTCTTTAATTAGTTCAGCTGGTATCTCATCATATCCAGGTGATTTACAATTCTTCAGGTTCTTTATTGCCCATGCAATTTCATCTAATGAGGGTTCAGGTTCTGTCTCTGCTGTCGTTGGCTCATTTATCTCATTCATATCCTCACTGTCACTCATATCATACATTCCACTTCAGTACTCCTGCCATCTTTCAAGAATTTGTCAAGATTCTGTTAAGGTATTTCCCATCTTGTCACAGATAACATTCAATTGAGATTGAACATTTCTTGTCAATAACTTCATTTCTTTGAACATTTCCTAATCTGTTGCATTCTTATGATATTGCTCTATTCGGTTCAGCAATCTTGTATATATTGATTTTTGTCCTTTCTTGTGTTCTTTCTTATTTCTCGAGTTAAAGATTGATACTTCATGCTGCTGTTATCGGATTCACCTCCTTTCTGTTTCAGTGCTCTTCGTTGTTTTATGAATTCTAACGTGTCTGATGTAATCCATGGCGTAAGTTCCTTTTTCTTGGTCGGAATTAAATCTTTGGCTGCAGTTATCAAGATATCTCTAGCTTGTACTGCCAGTTCATCAGGTGTCATTTCCTCTTGTACAGACATCAAGGACCCCCCCTCCCCCCCCCCCCCCCAAAAAAAAGATTCCTAAATTCTACGGTGTATGCATCTGGTATTTTTGTGAGATCAAAACGAAATGGCTTTGGTCCTCGGGTAAGCTTTTTTAGTTTTAATTTCAGATCCGCTTCTAATAACATGATCTGTATCACAGTCTGCACTTCGTAGGGTTTTTGCAGATGTTATGCTTGCTCTCCATCTTCTTTGTATTAACATTTAATCTATCTGATTTTTTTTTTAGTAATACTGTCCGGGGACTTCCACGTGAAGAATCTTCTTGGGCGTTGTTTAAAAAGTGTATTGGCTATAGTTAAATGATTTTCTGTGCAACATTCAATTAATTTGTCACCTGCATCATTTCTATTTCCCTATCCAAATTTCCCTAAAACGTGTCTCTCATTTTCAGCTCTTCCTGCACCTACTTTTGCATTAAAATCTCCCAGTATTATTGCTATATAATTATAACCAATCTTATTTAATGTGTCTTGTAGTGTGTTGTAAAAATCTTAAATTTTGTCCTTCTCTACTGTTGAAGTAGGTGCATATATCTGTATGAGAGTTGTGTTTTTTGGGCGGCTTTTGAGTCTAATAGTGAGGATTCTATCACTAACTGGGTTATATCCCATTAAAGCATTTGCAGTTGTTTTATCTAAACAAAATGCCACTCCACACTGGCCTCCGACGTCTCTTTCAGAATAAATGAAAAGACTTCCATTTTCAGTCGTAAAATGTCCCTTGCCTTTCCAGCGATGTTCACTAACTCCTAAAATTTGAATATTTAACCTCTCAATCTTATCACATACTACTCTAAGCTTTCCCTCATACAGACTTTTCACATTCCACATTCCTATTCTCACTCTTTTTCTTAGTCTGACACAGGGGATTTCCTTGATAACACAGTCAGGATTAACTCCGTCATCACAATTACTAATACTTGTCCCTGTGACACACTGACCCAAAATGTCATTCTCTGAAGTCACTCCCACCTCCCCCACCCCACAAGGAACGTTCGGTGAAAACCACGCCGACCCTGCCATTAGTTATTAAAAGTGTATGATTGGCTCAAATCCACACAAGAGCGGAAACCAGGGCTCAGATGTGATTCTCTTCTAACATGGAGCACTTTAACTGCATTAATTGGCCGAACATGTCCGACTGAACAAGCCGCCGCCTGTGTTCTCTATCGATCTCTTTCAAAGTCTGCCATTGTTGTAAAATGAATACCATTGATTAGCACTTACACAAGGCGAGTGGAAAAGCAAATTGCACGCGCTGGACATATAAAGGGCAGCGTGGCTAACAGATTTCGATATCCAGCCCTGACTGAGACGTGTTCCGGTTGTTTCTCAGCATAGAACCAGAGGTATTTACAAAAGCCGTTGGTTCTCATAATGTCACAATATGCGCAAGTCTCTCATGTCGTGGGGTCGGATAACTATTGTTCTAAACAACCGCAGAGAGGCAGTGAGTCACATGTGCACCTGACAAATGGCACAGCATTTGTAAATGACGAAGAATAGGCCCCTGGCCATGAAACAGATGTTGCAAAACGTCCACCCACAGCTAAATGAAGTCTGTTACCGTGGATGGACTCTGTCTAGAGGTAATAGCGCTGACACAAAAGTCCACCCACGGCTAGATGAAGTCTGTTACCGTGGATGGACTCTGTCTAGAGGTAGTAGCGCTGACACAAAAGTCCACCCACGGCTAGATGAAGTCTGTTACCGTGGATGGAATCTGTCTAGAGGTACTAGCGCTGACACAAAAGTCCACCCACAGCTAAATGAAGTATGTTACCGTGGATGGACTCTGTCTAGAGGTATCATCGCTGACACAAAAGTCCACCCACGGCTAGATGAAGTCTGTTACCGTGGATGGACTCTGTCTAGAGGTATCATCGCTGATACAAAAGTCCACCCACGGCTAGATGAAGTCTGTTACCGTGGATGGACTCTGTCTAGAGGTATCATCGCTGACACAAAAGTCCACCCACGGCTAGATGAAGTCTGTTACCGTGGATGGACTCTGTCTAGAGGTAGTAGCGCTGACACAAAAGTCCACCCACGGCTAGATGAAGTCTGTTACCGTGGATGGACTCTGTCTAGAGGTAGTAGCGCTGACACAAAAGTCCACCCACGAATAGATGAAGTTTGTTACCGTGGATGGACTCTGTCTAGAGTCCACAACGTTATAAAATTATAAATTTTTTATTCTTGCAATATCATTCTTACCATTCTTAGCTTTCGTCAACAAAATTCTAAATCTTTAAAGGCAGTGAATGTCAGTACTACACTGCGGTCATATTTTGGTTTAAAATCAAAAGTTCATTTAGGAATAAATTTGTTATCAGTTTCGAAAATAGCTATTAATGCAATTAATTTACAATTGTAACTGTTCCTCATAACCAGTAACTTCAGTTTTGATGCCAGCTTATCAATGTCTAGGCACAAATCTGTCGTGCCCAAAGTCTTAAGCGCAGCCAAGTCGGTGAGTCTTGTTTTTTATAACGGTCATTGCGGAAATTGACTGCTTGCATCTGTAAGTCGAACCAAAACGACAAATGTATCTCTGGGCGAAAGAACGCAGGTGTTCAAATTGTTCGACACTCAGTGGTTGCGAGAATTAAATCATATGATCAGCTGAAGGTGAAGCAGGCAGCTTTAGATATTTACAGCTCAGTGCAGAATTGCATTTCAAATCAATTACTTCGTGCTGAAGGTTTTGATGTAATTGACGGAGCTTGGCATCAGGAAATACGAACGGATTTATGAAGCGGGCAAAGTTATCCTCCTGTATTGTGAACTCTTGAAATCTCGACTGAAAGAGATCCAGAAGACTTTCAACTTTTACTTTGTACTCTAACAAGTCACATTTCTTTTCCACCACAAGCGTCTTCAGAGTTGGAAACGCCCCTAAAGGCTCTTCAGTCAGCTGTCCGATAAACAGTCGTAGTCTCATTTTAAATGAAGAAATGTCATTGCACAAATTTGTGAATAGTTTGTTTTTTCACTAGATCCTCGCATTTAAAGAGTTTAAATGAGACGTGATGTCCACCAAAAATACCAGGTCATTAAGCCAGTCACCGTTGAGCAAACATTCCCGTTCTGTAGGCAATTAATTTATTTCAGACAGAAACAGATAGACAATATTTTTCAGTGCCCAGAAACGTGACAGAACTTTCCCTTTAGATAGCCGTCTGACATCACAGTGTAACAGTAGCTCACCGTATTCCTAGTTCAGGCCTGATAGAAACTGTCTGAACTTACGCCTGCTCAGCGACTTACTTCGAATTTTGTTCACACATCTCAGAACAACATCGATGACATGTTTCAGATTTAATGTCTTTCCATACAGAGCTTCTTGGTGAATGATACAATGATATTTTAATATAGTGCGGCCAAGAAACTGTTGCAATAATGCTAGACATCCAGGCTTTTTACCATCAAAGCCGGAGCACCGTCGGTGCATATACTGTCCAATTTGGTCCATTCGATGTTGTTTTTCTCTACACACAACTTCAGAGTTTTAAACAGATCAGTCCCTTTTGGTAGTTGCATGCATCGATTCAAGTCCTAGAAGTTCTTCAATTACTTCAAAATTATCGTTTATTGCTCGTACAAAAACTGCGACCTGAGCTATGTCAGAAATGTCAGTGGATTCATCCATTGCCAATGAAAAGAAATTAAAAATTTGTTATAAATGTAATTTTTGCTGACACAAAAGTCCACCCACGGCTAGATGAAGTCTGTTACCGTGGATGGACTCTGTCTAGAGGCAGTAGCGCTGAAACAAAACAATTCATCAAAAGTGGGACACCTGACCTCTGACTTAGACGTGGCCAATCTCTCAAGAAAGACGAACGAATATGAAATCGGCATGAGAAACTGCACACTCTAGATTCAAACCCATTATCTCCACATTATGACATGGCCTCGGAAAAGGAACAAGTTTCAACATGTGTCTATACTACTTTAGCAAGGTGGTCTCGAGAATGCCGTGTTCGAATCTCGTGTATCTGTGAAACAGAAGATGTGATCAAAGTGATGTTACTGCAGTGTAATCAATTAAGTTTCTGCATAACGAGATACAGTTAACTGGAAACTTTGTTAGGGCTGCGTCCTAAAGGCCTACTCTATACGATTTCCAGTTTCCGAGGGCACTTTGTGTGCAGATGATTACTGCTAAAGTGGCTCTTGATCCAGAAGTTTGGTCATTCTTTCAAACACACACACACACACACACACACACACACACACACACACACACACACACACGTACACACATATGTACACACACAAAGCACATACACATACATGCACACGGGGGGGGGGAATGGAAAACAGAACAAGAGGGGAAAGAAAAGAAATCACAGAACAGACATGATACGGAAGTGAGTTTAATAACTGTTATATTACCTGTGGTTTTCGTCCCTTGTAGAGGAAGTCATTGTCGTTGACCAGTGTCCAGTAATATGCATGGACCTCCCTGTCCCACTGTGAACCTAAACTCTGCAACAAGGAAAGCACACACAGATGTTAGCTGGCATACATACCCGTAACTAAGACCAGACTGTCTAATAGTGGCAGCGCTGCAACAATGAACACACACAAAGATGTTAGCGGGCACACCCAGATCTAAGACCAGACTGTCAAGTAGTGGCAGCGCTGCAACAATGAACACACACAAAGATGTTAGCTGGCACACCCAGATCTAAGACCAGACTGTCTAATATCTAATAGTGGCAGCGCTGTAACAATGAACACACACAAAGATGTTAGCTGGCACACCCAGATCTAAGACCAGACTGTCTAATATCTAATAGTGGCAGCGCTGTAACAATGAATACACACACACAGATGTTAGCGGGCACACCCAGATCTAAGACCAGACTGTCTAGTAGTGGCAGCGCTACAACAATGAACACAATCACAGATGTTAGAGGGCACACCCAGATCTAAGACCAGACTGTCTAATAGTGGCAGCGCTACAACAATGAACACACACAAAGATGTTAGAGGGCACACCCAGATCTAAGACCAGACTGTCTAGTAGTGGCAGCGCTACAACAATGAACACACACAAAGATGTTAGCTGGCACACCCAGATCTAAGACCAGACTGTCTAATATCTAATAGTGGCAGCGCTGTAACAATGAATACACACACACAGATGTTAGCGGGCACACCCAGATCTAAGACCAGACTGTCTAGTAGTGGCAGCGCTACAACAATGAACACACCCACAGATGTTAGAGGGCACACCCAGATCTAAGACCAGACTGTCTAGTAGTGGCAGCGCTACAACAATGAACACACACACAGATGTTAGCTGGCACACCGAGATCTAAGACCAGACTGTCTAATATCTAATAGTGGCAGTGCTGTAACAATGAATACACACACACAGATGTTAGCGGGCACACCCAGATCTAAGACCAGACT
The DNA here is from genome assembly GCA_963921405.1 of Cepaea hortensis. Lineage (NCBI taxonomy): Eukaryota > Metazoa > Mollusca > Gastropoda > Stylommatophora > Helicidae > Cepaea > Cepaea hortensis. The sequence continues at coordinate 54,236,138 of OY992894.1, forward strand.
GTCTAGTAGTGGCAGCGCTACAACAATGAACACACACAAAGATGTTAGAGGGCACACCCAGATCTAAGACCAGACTGTCTAATATCTAATAGTGGCAGCGATGTAACAATGAACACACACAAAGATGTTAGCTGGCACACCCAGATCTAAGACCAGACTGTCTAGTAGTGGCAGCGCTACAACAATGAACACACACAAAGATGTTAGCTGGCACACCCAGATCTAAGACCAGACTGTCTAGTAGTGGCAGCGCTACAACAATGAACACACACACAGATGTTAGAGGGCACACCCAGATCTAAGACCAGACTTTCTAGTAGTGGCAGCGCTACAACAATGAACACACACAAAGATGTTAGCTGGCACACCCAGATCTAAGACCAGACTGTCTAATATCTAATAGTGGCAGCGCTGTAACAATGAACACACACATAAAGATGTTAGCGGGCACACCCAGATCTAAGACCAGACTTTCTAGTAGTGGCAGCCCTACAACAATGAACACACACAAAGATGTTAGCTGGCACACCCAGATCTAAGACAAGACTGTCTAATAGTGGCAGCGCTGCAACAATGAACACACACACACACAAAGATGTTAGCTGGCACACCCAGATCTAAGACCAGACTGTCTAATAGTGGCAGCGCTGTAACAATGAACACACAACAAAACACATCACCCATCGAGTGTCGACTGGTCTAAACAAGTATGAAGCTATGATCATATGACCAAAGTGTCTCAAGGCGAAAAGACGGATTCTTGACTTTGTAAACATTCTTGACCACAGAGCGGTGTCGCCTAATATGCCTGGATATTTTAGTTGTCTGACTTTGATCTGATTCGGTATATTGTTGTTCAATCCCAGTGTTTGTAAGACTTCTGCGGTTTCTTCTCCCGTGGTACAGTTTCTTCTCCCATCGTGCAGTTTCTTCTCCCATCGAACGGTTTCTTCTGCCATCGTGCAGTTTCTTCTCCCATCGTGCGGTTTCTTTTTCCATCCTGCGATTTCTCATATCCGTCCACACAATCTCACATGGGAAGCTTCCGAAAAGCTCCCCTCGTGTTTATGCATACTTCTAGACCATACAACAATGGACAGTAGATGTAACTCCTGATTTCTTTGGTCATGCATCGAAGTTCACGTGTTCCTTTTCTGAAGCCGTCTCGTCATGTGGAGGAGGGCATTTTCGAATACTGGTGTAGCCACAGTTAAGTTTTCAATGTCGATATTGTCTCATGTATCGTATGTCCTAAATGAGGGCTGGTCTGGTTCGCAAGAATGGCTATGTGAGGTGCACCCAATCGGGATCTTCCCAGCCGAAGCAAATTAGCGAGGCAGGCGTTTCGAGAATGTGACTGCAGCGCGAAGCCGGAGTCGTGGTTTGAGCGGGCAAAAAAGCAAATTCTTGTTGGACGACCGTTCGACAAAGTCTTGATGAGCCCCCCCCCCCCCCTCTCTCTCTCTCTCTCTCTCTCTCTCTCTCTCTCTCTCTCGATGAGTAGTGGTCCTGCAGTCAGTAAGCTGGCATAGTTTTTCGGTCAGTCCTGCCTGGCGTAGCTTGAAAGCTTGTCAATAGGCGTGCAGTGATTTTGCATGTAACACCAAGTACCAAGAGAGTGCGCTGAGCGATTGCTACTTTTGGCCTGCGTGTGTGTGAATAGTCCGTCTGTACGATAGATATCTGGTTGATCCTGCCAGTAGTCATATGCTTGTCTCAAAGGTTAAGCCATGCATGTCTAAGTTCACACTGTCTCACAGTGAAACCGCGAATGGCTAATTAAATCAATCGAGGTTCCTTAGATAACACGATTCTACTAGGATAACTTTGGCAATTCTAGAGCTAATACATGCCTACCATGTAAGAGCGCTTTTATTAGTTAAAAATCAATTGTCGTTGCCCTTCGCGGGGCGCGGCGTTCCCACTGGTGACTCTGGATAATTGTGTTGATCGCATGGCCTTATGTGCCGACGACGCATCTTTCAAATGTCTACCCTATCAAATGTTGATGGTACGTGATATGCCTACCATGTTTATAACGGGTAACGGGGAATCAGGGTTCGGTTACAAAGAGGGAGCATGAGAAACGGCTACCACATCCAAAGAAGGCAGCATGCGCGTAACTTACCCACTTTTGGCACGGGGAGGTAGTGACCAAAAATAACAATGCGGGAATCTATCGAGCTCCTGTAATTGGAATGAATTCACTTTAAACCCTTTAACGAGGGTCTATTGGAGGAAAAGTCTGATGCCAGCATCCACGGTAATTCCAGCTCCAATAGCGTATATTAAAATTGTTGCAGTTAAAAAGCTCGTAGTTGGATCTCAGGTGCAGGCTGGATCTCTGGTTCACTGCCCGTTGTGTCTGCCGGCTCTCTCCCATGGTTGCTCTTCTCTGAGCGCCCAGGGTGACCGGCGCGTTTACTTTGAAAAACTTAGTGTTCAAAGCAGGCCTCGGGTGCCTGAATAATGGTGCATGGAATAATGGAATAGGACCTCGGTTCTATTTTGCTGGTTTTTGGAACTGGGGGTAATGATTATCAGGGACAAACGGGGGTATTCGTATTGCAGCGTAGAAGGTGACATTCTTGGATCGCCGCAAGACGAGCTACTGCGAAAGCATTCATCAAGAATGTTTTCATTAATCAAGAACGAAAGTCAGAGGCGCGAAGACGATCAAATACCGTCCGTGAATCGAAATGGAATTTACCTTAGCTAGCATATCCATTGCATTTAAAGTCCGAATTATGTGCAATGTGCCACTATATTCTTGGTCCAGACAAGTCGGATGTGTCGGCCTAAAGGTGCAAATAAAATTGGCACAACGCAAAAATATCCGAGTGTGAGTGAAGTGTCCTTGGTGAAAAGTCCGAACCAAAAGCTCGCTGAGTGGATGTCGTCTGCAGACTGACCGTTCCTGCTTTGCGCGGAGAGCGGCGTGTGACGAACGAAATGCCCAGTATATGGAAGTGAGGTACTGAAGCAGCCATGTGCAGGGTGTAGCGATTCCTTGGGTGAGCCCAGTACCAGAGCGCTATGTGTCTGCTCTGCAATTATGGAAGCCTCCTTGAATGGCGGATAATGCCCATTGACTGCCCTTGCCTTCCCTTGAGGGCTGGCCGTGATGTCTTCGACCGTTCTAAATTGATCAGCTGGGATGTGGACAGCAGCACAACAGTGAGAGTTGAAAGTCCTTCGAAACACTCGGGAAGGCTAACAAACCCCAGCTGAAGTAGGATGTGTCGGCCTACGGTCGCATAACCGGGCACAACGCGATTACGTCAAAAAAAAAAACCACACACACCGGATGAACGAAGAAGAAGAAGAAGAAGAAGAAGAAGAAGAAGAAGAAGAAGAAGAAGAAGAAGAAGAAGAAGGAGGAGGACGAGGAGGAGGAGGAGGAGGAAGAGAAGAAGAATAAGAAGAAGAAGAAGAAGGGGGAGGAGGAGGAGGAAGAGAAGAAGAAGAAGAAGAAGAAGAAGAAGAAGAAGAAGAAGAAGAAGAAGAAGAAGAAGAAGAAGAAGAAGAAGAAGAAGGAGAGAGGACGAAGAAGAAGAAGAAGAAGAAGAAGAAGAAGAAGAAGAAGAAGAAGAAGAAGAAGAAGAAGAAGAAGAAGAAGAAGAAGAAGAAGAAGAAGAAGAAGAATGTCCTCTACTCCTTTACTTTACATCATTGAGTCCCAATCAACAAATGTGAATTCTGTTCACAGGCTTGATCTCTCTTACTGTTAATTTGTAATTTTGTTGTTTAGACGTGACATCCTATTTCATAACAGACTCAGAAACAGACACGTGACTAAACTGTTGCGCATTGACATTTCTCTGCGTTGCGACACTTTCAAGTGCAGTCTAAAAATAACGCAACAACATACCCGGAAAGCAAAAACAACCACATTTTTAACGTTAATATTGACAGAACGATGCCAGCTATAAACTAAGCCGTTAATTAACGCCGGATGTATTCCTGTTAGTGGGAATTCGCCTTCTGTTATTGAGACAGTGAACATGTGAAATTACAGTGCTGGCAGATGTTTCTTGAACTGTTGCTTATTTGTCTGTATTGTCACTTTACTATCGACTTCATTGGCGTAGCACCGGGTGTCGCAGTGGCAGTGGGAAATTGGAATATACAACATACCTTTCAATGCCACACTTCTCTTCCCCTCCTTCTCTTCTTCTTCTTCTTCTTCTTCTTCTTCTTCTTCTTCTTCTTCTTCTTCTTCTTCTTCTTCTTCTTCTTCTTCTTCTTCTTCTTCTTCTTCTTCTTCTTCTTCTCCTCCTCCTCCTCCTCCTCCTCCTTCTTCTTCTTCTTCTTCTTCTTCTTCTTCTTCTTCTTCTTCTTCTTCTTCTTCTTCTTCTTCTTCTTCTTCTTCTTCTTCTTCTTCTTCTTCTTCTTCTTCAATAGAGCTGAAATAACAAACATCAGGAATATTAACTTTTGTGCTGAAATAATAATATGGTGATACTCATCGCTATCATCATCATCATCATCATCATCATTATGTACCATGCCGATGAGCGTGGGCGGCCACAGTTCGTCATCTGTGACGAACACCAGTCTTGGATACGGTCTGTGTTCTTATGCGATGTGGCCAAACATCAAAGTAATTACCCTTTTGCCCTCCCTTGTTATTTTCCCATCGAGTTCGCCAGTAGTCACTAAATTTGCAAGTTTATTTCTCCTTATAAAATGCCCCAAGCCACATGCGTCCAATCTCCCTAATTAATTTACAACTGTCACTTGTTTCCTGACCAATCATATGTCTGCCACTGCTTTACATCTCGGCAATGACCATACTGGTTTGTGATCGCAGCCATTGTCTCTACACAGAGATCGTCAGCCTACCGCCGGTGGCCAACTTGAGACACAGTTCAGGGTGTGGTCACACCAAGTTCAGTAATGTTTATCATAAACTATAAGTATGTGGTCATATCACGAGCAGTAATGTTTATCATAAACTATAAGTATGTGGTCATATCACGAGCAGTAATGTTTATCATAAACTATAAGTATGTGGTCATATCACGAGCAGTAATGTTTATCATAAACTATAAGTATGTGGTCAGACCAAGTTCAGTAATGTTTATCATAAACTATAAGTATGTGGTCATATCACGAGCAGTAATGTTTATCATAAACTATAAGTATGTGGTCATATCACGAGCAGTAATGTTTATCATAAACTATAAGTATGTGGTCAGACCAAGTTCAGTAATGTTTATCATAAACTATAAGTATGTGGTCACACCAAGTTCAGTAATGTTTATCATAAACTATAAGTATGTGGTCATATCACGAGCAGTAATGTTTATCATAAACTATAAGTATGTGGTCATATCACGAGCAGTAATGTTTATCATAAACTATAAGTATGTGGTCATATCACGAGCAGTAATGTTTATCATAAACTATAAGTATGTGGTCAGATCACGAGCAGTAATGTTTATCATAAACTATAAGTATGTGGTCACACCAAGTTCAGTAATGTTTATCATAAACTATAAGTATGTGGTCACACCAAGTTCAGTAATGTTTATCATAAACTATAAGTATATGGTCATATCACGAGCAGTAATGTTTATCATAAACTATAAGTATGTGGTCATATCACGAGCAGTAATGTTTATCATAAACTATAAGTATGTGGTCAGATCACGAGCAGTAATGTTTATCATTGTGACATATATGTCATCATCTCGCAGTCTTTTCCAGCAGACGTTGCTAGGATGCGCTACCTGCAGGCACGAGGCTATTAAAAATTCGACGGGAAAATTAACAAAACGAAATTTCGTTTCGTTTTAAGTTAAATGATTGGCCGCGCCCCGGAAACACAGGCTTAATCTAGACAAAGGCTTGGTAGACAAAGCGGTCTGGTCAATCGCCATGTTTCTCCAATGGTAGCGGGTGACCCATTGTTAATGGGTTAATTATTAGCTACGTATTCTCTGCGTTTTAGGTGAGCATTATATTATATACAACATATCATGTTATGTATTAGGAAATGCTTTGTGGCAACTAATATCATGATTGAAGTTGTGTGTGTGAAAATTAGGAGAATCGCTTTCATTGAAATGTTGGTTTACGTCACGCAGCCTGGACATAGCCATTTTGTCCAGTCAGCCTTCATAAAGCTTACAAGATAATCTTGCAATGAGTCAATCTTCTGAGATGATTTTGTGAACTTACTTTATTCCTAAATGCTTATTTTTCACAACTGGTCTCTGTGTTTTAAAGTGTTTTTGCCTGAGTGCATATTTTGTATTTCTGCCCTTATGAGGGAGAAATATTACTATTTCACATCTGTGTACAACTTTAATAGTTTGTTAGATAGAGAGAGATATTCTTGCTTGACTTTTTCATGCACTTAGGAGTTAATCTTTTGTTTACCTGGTTGTAAATACACAGAGATTGTCTTGTAGTCTTTTATTTTCATAAATGATGTTATGGGATTTTCATGTGGTATGATATACATAATCTCAAAGGTATGGGAAAAGATTCCCATGATTTCTCTTTTATGAGTATTTTACCTTTTATGCTCATGATTGTTACTGCTTGATGCTGTAATAAATGATGTTATAAGATTGTCATTTGGTATGATATATCTATATATCATCTCAAGGGAGTGGGAAATGACACATGCTCTTGTGTTTTTACTTTGAGATGTTGTAATACCCACTAGAGAGTTCATACCATGTTTAGTAAAAGTCTAACAAGTTTTTCTGTTATTCATCATATATATCATATGTATATTCTATTCATGATGTTACTGCTGAAGTAGATCTTTTAACTTCACCCCCATTGGGGACAAACACATGATGATGATGATGATGATGATGATGATGATGATGGTGAGGATGATGCAAGAAGAGATGACTGATGGGTAGCTGGCCTTTTTGCCATTTGTCAGTGGTAGTCACATAATGCTGTTTGTAACTATGGAAAGGAGATTTATGAATTGTGTACATGAGGACATTGTCTCAGGAACTTTTTCCATGATGTGACAGCGGTACTATCAAAAGATGTTTGCATATTTAGGAGGTGAAGAAAACCTCCCAGGAAGCTCCAGTATCAGCCAAGAAGAGATGTACCTATTGAGTAGATACCTTACTCATTTTTGGAGTGGGTCAAAACTCTACAGTAGGCGACAAGTGCTAGGGAACTAGCTACACCTTTTTTTTTCTTCTTCCCTCTTGTTCCCTCTATTTTTAATTATGATACACTGTTATTCATCATATAAATGTATATTTTATTATGATACACTTATCAATGTTTGGGTTGTATTACTAATCTATATCGACCCTGTTCTTCTTCACTCTACATAGGCGCTAGAGATGGCGGTGGAGTATTGGCACTAGTCACCATGCTTCGCACTGGATTTATAGTCAACTTGTTTGCATTTAGAGGCAGGAAACTGGGATATCAGCCTCCTCTAATATTCTACAAAGAGTGCTGGTTACTGCTACTCACCCTGAACCTGAATGTCAATGCCTGGATACTTAACGGATTTTAAATATGCTGAAGTGGATTCCCTACCTCTGGGAACTTAAAGACGGTGTTAAGCTTTTCAATGTCTGCAAAGACATGAGGCATGCCTGGCCTAGATGGATACAGAGTATAACCTCTTCTAAAAGTCACCGCCTGATTCCACGCTCAACTGTCATATTCCAGAGGCTCATGGATAAGTCTGGAATTCACCATCATTTACCAGTATGGATTTACCAACTGATTTTGTGAACTCCCAGCTTCCTTTGAATCTTCTCATCCATCATATCCCAGACATGGATAATCAAGCACATTACCAACTCCCGTCAATCAAGTCGTATATTCAGCTGAAGAAAGAATAACCTACATCTTAACCCAGAGAAAGGGGCTGGAATATTCATGCCCCATTCAAGTTAGTTCTGTCAGGAAATTCTAATGGATTATGTGATGTCACTCCTCATCCAAAGAGATACTGAAAGTGTTTGTGCCTGATCCTGATCGAATCAATCACATGGACTCCTGTGTGTCACGCCACGCCAGAATGCTTCAGACTTATTTATACCTGTCTGTTATATCATCCTGGAACGCTCCTAGCCCAATGACTTAGCAACTGTGACTTGAGAGATTACAGTATATCCACATTGGATTCATATGGATTACTCCTACATGTTTTTCGCGATGGATATATGACCCAGAAGTGAAAGTTCTGTGTGTGTGGGTGTGTGCAATCCCCAATTTTCTAAATAGGTGGATATATGCAAAGCAGCTGTTTTCCTGGATTATAGAGAGGGTGATTATGGCCAGACTTTTTCTAGTGGATAATGAAGGAGAGGAAGTCATCATCAGACCCATAGGATATTTCTAGAGACAGATTAGATAGATTTTCTTTATCTATTTCTTTGTATGGATTATTTACTTTGTTTTGTGTTTGACACATGTATTTGATGTGAACCTTTTTTGGGGAAATAATGTTGGGGACTTCTGTTTGGTTGTATACTTTGTGTGCATTGCCTGAAATATGATAATTTTTCATTTCCATGTCACCATATTGTAGCCAACAGGGTTTTCCAGAACCCAAATGTTTCCACAATACAATTGTTTGTTTGTTTGGTTTAACAAAGCCTTGCAGTTACTTCATTGTTAACCTGTTGTTCCAAAATTGATGTTTATAGTCCAGTTATTGTTACTGTTATGTGATACAGTGAGTCATTGTACTGTTTTATCTAACAGTGGCTGTTTTTCCTCTGTCAATGTAATCCAGTTGTTGCGTCTAACATGGGTTGTTGTCCCTCTGTTGTATAATACTGTGGATGTGCATGACAGTGGATACGTGTCATTGTTTATATATATGTGGGAGATTAAATGTGGGGCGGGGCACTTACACATAGACACACCCTCTGGGTAGAGTGATTAGTACTCGGGTGTCTGTGGTAGAACTTCCCGGATCTCCCAGCCTTCTATGGGAAACATTTCTTTTATGTTAGTGTTGAACTTGCACCCTTTTCTGCCTTGTTCAATACTTGGGGGTTACGAGCCAATATATTAATTCCTATAGAGGGCGTGTTTGGGTTTTAGACCCCATTCATACTGAATACCCCTAGCGAAACCTGTCCGTATTCTAATTTATTATATTTACCACCACACAAGTGGGCGCTCGTCGCGGAATTTTGAACCCTTACCCCATGCCATGAGTGTGGGCGTTGCCCAGAAAATTTGTACCCATGTCTACCTCTCAAGTTGAGACTTTACAACTAATTGGTGGCTGGTGTTCACAAGTATGGGCTTAGACACAAGTTTTATGAACTTATGGTGTCTTAATCACAAGTATTGTTTATTGTGTTTCAACTAATGTTCACAGGTGATGTCTTTATTCTAGAAATTGAAACCTGTGTTATTGTTTGTATATGAGAATGGTTAACTCATGTATTTTGTATCCTTTTGGTGGGAGACCTTTTCCTTGTATAGGACCTCATAAAATAAGGTCTCTGGGATGGTTAACCCATATAGGATTATTTCTGGTAGGATGTCAGGAATTCTTGATTGATTTTGTGTGATGTTGATGTTAGATGTTATTGTTACTCTGGGATGTTCTTGATTAGTATATTTTGGTAGTATGATAAATATATTACTGTACTATGTGTCCTCATTTTTGCATAGACCCACATATGAATCCTGGGCTGTTTAACTATGTTGTCATATATTGCCATTTTATTTTGTGCATGCTCTGTTTGTTGGGGTCATGTACTATTGAAACTTACCCAAAGCAACAGAGAAATCCAAAAAAAATTTTAATGGCTGAGACAGATAGGATATAGCACCCCAAAATTTTTTTAAAAAGAATTCAGTAAAGATATCTTTAATTAAGTGGGACACTACATGCATAAATGAGATTTTAGAACATCAGGGGAAAATAACAATAACCAATTAAGTTGACTTAATGTTAGGGCCAATACTCCACCTGCAATTTTATCCGACATGTATAATGGAAGGAGTATGAATATTGTGTAAATTGCAGTATTCGTAGCCGCCAAGCGGGAAACCGTGGATTTTATATTTCACCCCATACGCATATACATGTTCGGAAATACTGAAAGTAGATAGATTGACACTGATGATTCCTATAAGGACATAAAGACGCCTATTCAACGCTTTCAGTTTAAGGGTCTGGTATTCATAACAGATCTTTTATTGTCCATGTGTCAGAAATGGCACTGGTCAATTTTATTATTCGGTTGTTGTAACTCTGTAGTGAACAAAGATCCATTTACTATGTGAGTGAAAGCAATTGAATTACAGGGCCCCTTTTACAAGCTAGTCCCTCTGGCATTACCAGTGACAGAGAAGCATACGTCGTTGTGTGACTGGCGAACGAAGGATATGGTTTCGACCGTAAATTTACCCTGTTGTTTTTTATTGGGATGTCATAGGAAGTTAAGAGCTACCGAAAAAAACCTGCCAGTATCTCGAAAAATTTTTGATGTCAGAAAACAGGAAATATGGTCCTCATCTGCGACATTCCCAATTTTATTCTCATCAGAGAATTAGTAACAGGCTCGGGCAGCGTTAGCTCCCATTTTACATGTTGCTTGTACTGACTTGAAAGACTAGGGACAGCTTGCTAGTTGTCACATTATGTTCTTAAAGTCAGGATTTTTCTCCAAAACATCAAACTATTTTGGTGCTCTAGGAGATAGCCCTATTTATACAACTATTAAATTATGGTTGTTGTTGATGTACCTCTCGACAGATGAAGAGTAGGACGCCTTATTCTTATTTTTATTCATAGACCATGCTAGATTGGGCTATAGCAAGGACTATACTTTTCAAGCACTTGGAAGCCATTGGCTGAGAGTTGCTTGACTTTTTACTAGTTTAGTATTTCTTCTAGGGAGTCTAACTAGTAATATATTTCAGTTCAGAAGGAAAAGTTTTCAAACTCTTCCAGTTTCAACAGATTCATTGTTCTCCGTATTGATCGGTTACGAACAAACCTGGAGAGAAACTTAAAGGTGCCCTGATTTTTTTATCTTGAGGAGGTTAACTCAGGAAACACCAGAAAAGAGGGCTATATTTATACCTGTGGCTTTCATTGCTTACAAGTAAGGTAACCCATCAGTAAACTGGGAGTGTACCGACAACTCGGTTGTTCGGATGACTATTACAGGGACCACCTACGGCTTTAAATTTATCTATGAACTGAATATAATGTGGGTGGTGATACAGCTATGTGCAATGTTATTACATCTACTTAACGATGCTTGGGTGGAAATTGTCTACAACATATTTGGAGGCAGATGACGATCAATCTACGACAATCGACGCAGAATTGCTCGCTATTTTCACCAGGAAAGCAACGTATACGTGTTGGAGGGGAGAGAATAAATGCCGGTAACTCATTCTAGTCAGTATAAAGAGCGGATGGACTTATAAACGAGCCAGGACTTTTCGTAGATTTGGCCTCAAAGCAAATGAACCTACACCTGTGCTAGTTATACTTACCCAGTTCAGTATGCCACTATGACTGATTTGAAGGAGGAGATCCTGCTGTTAGCATATTTTAAGGATGATATTCTTATTGCTAATGAAACGGTTGTCGAAGCTTTATATCTTCGTTCAAACGTCGAGAAATTGGTTCGATTGCAGTGGAACCAATACCTCATATAGAGATCTCAACGTCCACTCATATTTCAATGGAATGCTGACAACAGTGGAGAGAGTTACACTTCTTCAAGCGAAGTTAGATGAATCTTCAATGTTATGTCCAGTTGTCTTGGCAAGTAGAAACATGAATGTGGCACTGAGAGATTATTCTACAATAGTGATTAAATGTAAAGCATAATTGGAGGACCTGGAAGACCAAATGCATCAGATTAAGAAGGTGGAAGACTGTGGATGAATGTAGCAGCTCTTCCTAGGTGGATAGACCTGTCTAGGTGGGAGACTTGTGACATATATGTCATCATCTCGCAGTCTTTTCCAGCAGACGTTGCTAGGATGCGCTACCTGCAGGCACGAGGCTATTAAAAATTCGACGGGAAAATTAACAAAACGAAATTTCGTTTCGTTTTAAGTTAAATGATTGGCCGCGCCCCGGAAACACAGGCTTAATCTAGACAAAGGCTTGGTAGACAAAGCGGTCTGGTCAATCGCCATGTTTCTCCAATGGTAGCGGGTGACCCATTGTTAATGGGTTAATTATTAGCTACGTATTCTCTGCGTTTTAGGTGAGCATTATATTATATACAACATATCATGTTATGTATTAGGAAATGCTTTGTGGCAACTAATATCATGATTGAAGTTGTGTGTGTGAAAATTAGGAGAATCGCTTTCATTGAAATGTTGGTTTACGTCACGCAGCCTGGACATAGCCATTTTGTCCAGTCAGCCTTCATAAAGCTTACAAGATAATCTTGCAATGAGTCAATCTTCTGAGATGATTTTGTGAACTTACTTTATTCCTAAATGCTTATTTTTCACAACTGGTCTCTGTGTTTTAAAGTGTTTTTGCCTGAGTGCATATTTTGTATTTCTGCCCTTATGAGGGAGAAATATTACTATTTCACATCTGTGTACAACTTTAATAGTTTGTTAGATAGAGAGAGATATTCTTGCTTGACTTTTTCATGCACTTAGGAGTTAATCTTTTGTTTACCTGGTTGTAAATACACAGAGATTGTCTTGTAGTCTTTTATTTTCATAAATGATGTTATGGGATTTTCATGTGGTATGATATACATAATCTCAAAGGTATGGGAAAAGATTCCCATGATTTCTCTTTTATGAGTATTTTACCTTTTATGCTCATGATTGTTACTGCTTGATGCTGTAATAAATGATGTTATAAGATTGTCATTTGGTATGATATATCTATATATCATCTCAAGGGAGTGGGAAATGACACATGCTCTTGTGTTTTTACTTTGAGATGTTGTAATACCCACTAGAGAGTTCATACCATGTTTAGTAAAAGTCTAACAAGTTTTTCTGTTATTCATCATATATATCATATGTATATTCTATTCATGATGTTACTGCTGAAGTAGATCTTTTAACTTCACCCCCATTGGGGACAAACACATGATGATGATGATGATGATGATGGTGATGATGGTGAGGATGATGCAAGAAGAGATGACTGATGGGTAGCTAGCCTTTTTGCCATTTGTCAGTGGTAGTCACATAATGCTGTTTGTAACTATGGAAAGGAGATTTATGAATTGTGTACATGAGGACATTGTCTCAGGAACTTTTTCCATGATGTGACAGCGGTACTATCAAAAGATGTTTGCATATTTAGGAGGTGAAGAAAACCTCCCAGGAAGCTCCAGTATCAGCCAAGAAGAGATGTACCTATTGAGTAGATACCTTACTCATTTTTGGAGTGGGTCAAAACTCTACAGTAGGCGACAAGTGCTAGGGAACTAGCTACACCTTTTTTTTTCTTCTTCCCTCTTGTTCCCTCTATTTTTAATTATGATACACTGTTATTCATCATATAAATGTATATTTTATTATGATACACTTATCAATGTTTGGGTTGTATTACTAATCTATATCGACCCTGTTCTTCTTCACTCTACATAGGCGCTAGAGATGGCGGTGGAGTATTGGCACTAGTCACCATGCTTCGCACTGGATTTATAGTCAACTTGTTTGCATTTAGAGGCAGGAAACTGGGATATCAGCCTCCTCTAATATTCTACAAAGAGTGCTGGTTACTGCTACTCACCCTGAACCTGAATGTCAATGCCTGGATACTTAACGGATTTTAAATATGCTGAAGTGGATTCCCTACCTCTGGGAACTTAAAGACGGTGTTAAGCTTTTCAATGTCTGCAAAGACATGAGGCATGCCTGGCCTAGATGGATACAGAGTATAACCTCTTCTAAAAGTCACCGCCTGATTCCACGCTCAACTGTCATATTCCAGAGGCTCATGGATAAGTCTGGAATTCACCATCATTTACCAGTATGGATTTACCAACTGATTTTGTGAACTCCCAGCTTCCTTTGAATCTTCTCATCCATCATATCCCAGACATGGATAATCAAGCACATTACCAACTCCCGTCAATCAAGTCGTATATTCAGCTGAAGAAAGAATAACCTACATCTTAACCCAGAGAAAGGGGCTGGAATATTCATGCCCCATTCAAGTTAGTTCTGTCAGGAAATTCTAATGGATTATGTGATGTCACTCCTCATCCAAAGAGATACTGAAAGTGTTTGTGCCTGATCCTGATCGAATCAATCACATGGACTCCTGTGTGTCACGCCACGCCAGAATGCTTCAGACTTATTTATACCTGTCTGTTATATCATCCTGGAACGCTCCTAGCCCAATGACTTAGCAACTGTGACTTGAGAGATTACAGTATATCCACATTGGATTCATATGGATTACTCCTACATGTTTTTCGCGATGGATATATGACCCAGAAGTGAAAGTTCTGTGTGTGTGGGTGTGTGCAATCCCCAATTTTCTAAATAGGTGGATATATGCAAAGCAGCTGTTTTCCTGGATTATAGAGAGGGTGATTATGGCCAGACTTTTTCTAGTGGATAATGAAGGAGAGGAAGTCATCATCAGACCCATAGGATATTTCTAGAGACAGATTAGATAGATTTTCTTTATCTATTTCTTTGTATGGATTATTTACTTTGTTTTGTGTTTGACACATGTATTTGATGTGAACCTTTTTTGGGGAAATAATGTTGGGGACTTCTGTTTGGTTGTATACTTTGTGTGCATTGCCTGAAATATGATAATTTTTCATTTCCATGTCACCATATTGTAGCCAACAGGGTTTTCCAGAACCCAAATGTTTCCACAATACAATTGTTTGTTTGTTTGGTTTAACAAAGCCTTGCAGTTACTTCATTGTTAACCTGTTGTTCCAAAATTGATGTTTATAGTCCAGTTATTGTTACTGTTATGTGATACAGTGAGTCATTGTACTGTTTTATCTAACAGTGGCTGTTTTTCCTCTGTCAATGTAATCCAGTTGTTGCGTCTAACATGGGTTGTTGTCCCTCTGTTGTATAATACTGTGGATGTGCATGACAGTGGATACGTGTCATTGTTTATATATATGTGGGAGATTAAATGTGGGGCGGGGCACTTACACATAGACACACCCTCTGGGTAGAGTGATTAGTACTCGGGTGTCTGTGGTAGAACTTCCCGGATCTCCCAGCCTTCTATGGGAAACATTTCTTTTATGTTAGTGTTGAACTTGCACCCTTTTCTGCCTTGTTCAATACTTGGGGGTTACGAGCCAATATATTAATTCCTATAGAGGGCGTGTTTGGGTTTTAGACCCCATTCATACTGAATACCCCTAGCGAAACCTGTCCGTATTCTAATTTATTATATTTACCACCACACAAGTGGGCGCTCGTCGCGGAATTTTGAACCCTTACCCCATGCCATGAGTGTGGGCGTTGCCCAGAAAATTTGTACCCATGTCTACCTCTCAAGTTGAGACTTTACAACTAATTGGTGGCTGGTGTTCACAAGTATGGGCTTAGACACAAGTTTTATGAACTTATGGTGTCTTAATCACAAGTATTGTTTATTGTGTTTCAACTAATGTTCACAGGTGATGTCTTTATTCTAGAAATTGAAACCTGTGTTATTGTTTGTATATGAGAATGGTTAACTCATGTATTTTGTATCCTTTTGGTGGGAGACCTTTTCCTTGTATAGGACCTCATAAAATAAGGTCTCTGGGATGGTTAACCCATATAGGATTATTTCTGGTAGGATGTCAGGAATTCTTGATTGATTTTGTGTGATGTTGATGTTAGATGTTATTGTTACTCTGGGATGTTCTTGATTAGTATATTTTGGTAGTATGATAAATATATTACTGTACTATGTGTCCTCATTTTTGCATAGACCCACATATGAATCCTGGGCTGTTTAACTATGTTGTCATATATTGCCATTTTATTTTGTGCATGCTCTGTTTGTTGGGGTCATGTACTATTGAAACTTACCCAAAGCAACAGAGAAATCCAAAAAAAATTTTAATGGCTGAGACAGATAGGATATAGCACCCCAAAATTTTTTTTAAAAGAATTCAGTAAAGATATCTTTAATTAAGTGGGACACTACATGCATAAATGAGATTTTAGAACATCAGGGGAAAATAACAATAACCAATTAAGTTGACTTAATGTTAGGGCCAATACTCCACCTGCAATTTTATCCGACATGTATAATGGAAGGAGTATGAATATTGTGTAAATTGCAGTATTCGTAGCCGCCAAGCGGGAAACCGTGGATTTTATATTTCACCCCATACGCATATACATGTTCGGAAATACTGAAAGTAGATAGATTGACACTGATGATTCCTATAAGGACATAAAGACGCCTATTCAACGCTTTCAGTTTAAGGGTCTGGTATTCATAACAGATCTTTTATTGTCCATGTGTCAGAAATGGCACTGGTCAATTTTATTATTCGGTTGTTGTAACTCTGTAGTGAACAAAGATCCATTTACTATGTGAGTGAAAGCAATTGAATTACAGGGCCCCTTTTACAAGCTAGTCCCTCTGGCATTACCAGTGACAGAGAAGCATACGTCGTTGTGTGACTGGCGAACGAAGGATATGGTTTCGACCGTAAATTTACCCTGTTGTTTTTTATTGGGATGTCATAGGAAGTTAAGAGCTACCGAAAAAAACCTGCCAGTATCTCGAAAAATTTTTGATGTCAGAAAACAGGAAATATGGTCCTCATCTGCGACATTCCCAATTTTATTCTCATCAGAGAATTAGTAACAGGCTCGGGCAGCGTTAGCTCCCATTTTACATGTTGCTTGTACTGACTTGAAAGACTAGGGACAGCTTGCTAGTTGTCACATTATGTTCTTAAAGTCAGGATTTTTCTCCAAAACATCAAACTATTTTGGTGCTCTAGGAGATAGCCCTATTTATACAACTATTAAATTATGGTTGTTGTTGATGTACCTCTCGACAGATGAAGAGTAGGACGCCTTATTCTTATTTTTATTCATAGACCATGCTAGATTGGGCTATAGCAAGGACTATACTTTTCAAGCACTTGGAAGCCATTGGCTGAGAGTTGCTTGACTTTTTACTAGTTTAGTATTTCTTCTAGGGAGTCTAACTAGTAATATATTTCAGTTCAGAAGGAAAAGTTTTCAAACTCTTCCAGTTTCAACAGATTCATTGTTCTCCGTATTGATCGGTTACGAACAAACCTGGAGAGAAACTTAAAGGTGCCCTGATTTTTTTATCTTGAGGAGGTTAACTCAGGAAACACCAGAAAAGAGGGCTATATTTATACCTGTGGCTTTCATTGCTTACAAGTAAGGTAACCCATCAGTAAACTGGGAGTGTACCGACAACTCGGTTGTTCGGATGACTATTACAGGGACCACCTACGGCTTTAAATTTATCTATGAACTGAATATAATGTGGGTGGTGATACAGCTATGTGCAATGTTATTACATCTACTTAACGATGCTTGGGTGGAAATTGTCTACAACATATTTGGAGGCAGATGACGATCAATCTACGACAATCGACGCAGAATTGCTCGCTATTTTCACCAGGAAAGCAACGTATACGTGTTGGAGGGGAGAGAATAAATGCCGGTAACTCATTCTAGTCAGTATAAAGAGCGGATGGACTTATAAACGAGCCAGGACTTTTCGTAGATTTGGCCTCAAAGCAAATGAACCTACACCTGTGCTAGTTATACTTACCCAGTTCAGTATGCCACTATGACTGATTTGAAGGAGGAGATCCTGCTGTTAGCATATTTTAAGGATGATATTCTTATTGCTAATGAAACGGTTGTCGAAGCTTTATATCTTCGTTCAAACGTCGAGAAATTGGTTCGATTGCAGTGGAACCAATACCTCATATAGAGATCTCAACGTCCACTCATATTTCAATGGAATGCTGACAACAGTGGAGAGAGTTACACTTCTTCAAGCGAAGTTAGATGAATCTTCAATGTTATGTCCAGTTGTCTTGGCAAGTAGAAACATGAATGTGGCACTGAGAGATTATTCTACAATAGTGATTAAATGTAAAGCATAATTGGAGGACCTGGAAGACCAAATGCATCAGATTAAGAAGGTGGAAGACTGTGGATGAATGTAGCAGCTCTTCCTAGGTGGATAGACCTGTCTAGGTGGGAGACTTGTGACATATATGTCATCATCTCGCAGTCTTTTCCAGCAGACGTTGCTAGGATGCGCTACCTGCAGGCACGAGGCTATTAAAAATTCGACGGGAAAATTAACAAAACGAAATTTCGTTTCGTTTTAAGTTAAATGATTGGCCGCGCCCCGGAAACACAGGCTTAATCTAGACAAAGGCTTGGTAGACAAAGCGGTCTGGTCAATCGCCATGTTTCTCCAATGGTAGCGGGTGACCCATTGTTAATGGGTTAATTATTAGCTACGTATTCTCTGCGTTTTAGGTGAGCATTATATTATATACAACATATCATGTTATGTATTAGGAAATGCTTTGTGGCAACTAATATCATGATTGAAGTTGTGTGTGTGAAAATTAGGAGAATCGCTTTCATTGAAATGTTGGTTTACGTCACGCAGCCTGGACATAGCCATTTTGTCCAGTCAGCCTTCATAAAGCTTACAAGATAATCTTGCAATGAGTCAATCTTCTGAGATGATTTTGTGAACTTACTTTATTCCTAAATGCTTATTTTTCACAACTGGTCTCTGTGTTTTAAAGTGTTTTTGCCTGAGTGCATATTTTGTATTTCTGCCCTTATGAGGGAGAAATATTACTATTTCACATCTGTGTACAACTTTAATAGTTTGTTAGATAGAGAGAGATATTCTTGCTTGACTTTTTCATGCACTTAGGAGTTAATCTTTTGTTTACCTGGTTGTAAATACACAGAGATTGTCTTGTAGTCTTTTATTTTCATAAATGATGTTATGGGATTTTCATGTGGTATGATATACATAATCTCAAAGGTATGGGAAAAGATTCCCATGATTTCTCTTTTATGAGTATTTTACCTTTTATGCTCATGATTGTTACTGCTTGATGCTGTAATAAATGATGTTATAAGATTGTCATTTGGTATGATATATCTATATATCATCTCAAGGGAGTGGGAAATGACACATGCTCTTGTGTTTTTACTTTGAGATGTTGTAATACCCACTAGAGAGTTCATACCATGTTTAGTAAAAGTCTAACAAGTTTTTCTGTTATTCATCATATATATCATATGTATATTCTATTCATGATGTTACTGCTGAAGTAGATCTTTTAACTTCACCCCCATTGGGGACAAACACATGATGATGATGATGATGATGATGATGGTGATGATGGTGAGGATGATGCAAGAAGAGATGACTGATGGGTAGCTAGCCTTTTTGCCATTTGTCAGTGGTAGTCACATAATGCTGTTTGTAACTATGGAAAGGAGATTTATGAATTGTGTACATGAGGACATTGTCTCAGGAACTTTTTCCATGATGTGACAGCGGTACTATCAAAAGATGTTTGCATATTTAGGAGGTGAAGAAAACCTCCCAGGAAGCTCCAGTATCAGCCAAGAAGAGATGTACCTATTGAGTAGATACCTTACTCATTTTTGGAGTGGGTCAAAACTCTACAGTAGGCGACAAGTGCTAGGGAACTAGCTACACCTTTTTTTTTCTTCTTCCCTCTTGTTCCCTCTATTTTTAATTATGATACACTGTTATTCATCATATAAATGTATATTTTATTATGATACACTTATCAATGTTTGGGTTGTATTACTAATCTATATCGACCCTGTTCTTCTTCACTCTACATAGGCGCTAGAGATGGCGGTGGAGTATTGGCACTAGTCACCATGCTTCGCACTGGATTTATAGTCAACTTGTTTGCATTTAGAGGCAGGAAACTGGGATATCAGCCTCCTCTAATATTCTACAAAGAGTGCTGGTTACTGCTACTCACCCTGAACCTGAATGTCAATGCCTGGATACTTAACGGATTTTAAATATGCTGAAGTGGATTCCCTACCTCTGGGAACTTAAAGACGGTGTTAAGCTTTTCAATGTCTGCAAAGACATGAGGCATGCCTGGCCTAGATGGATACAGAGTATAACCTCTTCTAAAAGTCACCGCCTGATTCCACGCTCAACTGTCATATTCCAGAGGCTCATGGATAAGTCTGGAATTCACCATCATTTACCAGTATGGATTTACCAACTGATTTTGTGAACTCCCAGCTTCCTTTGAATCTTCTCATCCATCATATCCCAGACATGGATAATCAAGCACATTACCAACTCCCGTCAATCAAGTCGTATATTCAGCTGAAGAAAGAATAACCTACATCTTAACCCAGAGAAAGGGGCTGGAATATTCATGCCCCATTCAAGTTAGTTCTGTCAGGAAATTCTAATGGATTATGTGATGTCACTCCTCATCCAAAGAGATACTGAAAGTGTTTGTGCCTGATCCTGATCGAATCAATCACATGGACTCCTGTGTGTCACGCCACGCCAGAATGCTTCAGACTTATTTATACCTGTCTGTTATATCATCCTGGAACGCTCCTAGCCCAATGACTTAGCAACTGTGACTTGAGAGATTACAGTATATCCACATTGGATTCATATGGATTACTCCTACATGTTTTTCGCGATGGATATATGACCCAGAAGTGAAAGTTCTGTGTGTGTGGGTGTGTGCAATCCCCAATTTTCTAAATAGGTGGATATATGCAAAGCAGCTGTTTTCCTGGATTATAGAGAGGGTGATTATGGCCAGACTTTTTCTAGTGGATAATGAAGGAGAGGAAGTCATCATCAGACCCATAGGATATTTCTAGAGACAGATTAGATAGATTTTCTTTATCTATTTCTTTGTATGGATTATTTACTTTGTTTTGTGTTTGACACATGTATTTGATGTGAACCTTTTTTGGGGAAATAATGTTGGGGACTTCTGTTTGGTTGTATACTTTGTGTGCATTGCCTGAAATATGATAATTTTTCATTTCCATGTCACCATATTGTAGCCAACAGGGTTTTCCAGAACCCAAATGTTTCCACAATACAATTGTTTGTTTGTTTGGTTTAACAAAGCCTTGCAGTTACTTCATTGTTAACCTGTTGTTCCAAAATTGATGTTTATAGTCCAGTTATTGTTACTGTTATGTGATACAGTGAGTCATTGTACTGTTTTATCTAACAGTGGCTGTTTTTCCTCTGTCAATGTAATCCAGTTGTTGCGTCTAACATGGGTTGTTGTCCCTCTGTTGTATAATACTGTGGATGTGCATGACAGTGGATACGTGTCATTGTTTATATATATGTGGGAGATTAAATGTGGGGCGGGGCACTTACACATAGACACACCCTCTGGGTAGAGTGATTAGTACTCGGGTGTCTGTGGTAGAACTTCCCGGATCTCCCAGCCTTCTATGGGAAACATTTCTTTTATGTTAGTGTTGAACTTGCACCCTTTTCTGCCTTGTTCAATACTTGGGGGTTACGAGCCAATATATTAATTCCTATAGAGGGCGTGTTTGGGTTTTAGACCCCATTCATACTGAATACCCCTAGCGAAACCTGTCCGTATTCTAATTTATTATATTTACCACCACACAAGTGGGCGCTCGTCGCGGAATTTTGAACCCTTACCCCATGCCATGAGTGTGGGCGTTGCCCAGAAAATTTGTACCCATGTCTACCTCTCAAGTTGAGACTTTACAACTAATTGGTGGCTGGTGTTCACAAGTATGGGCTTAGACACAAGTTTTATGAACTTATGGTGTCTTAATCACAAGTATTGTTTATTGTGTTTCAACTAATGTTCACAGGTGATGTCTTTATTCTAGAAATTGAAACCTGTGTTATTGTTTGTATATGAGAATGGTTAACTCATGTATTTTGTATCCTTTTGGTGGGAGACCTTTTCCTTGTATAGGACCTCATAAAATAAGGTCTCTGGGATGGTTAACCCATATAGGATTATTTCTGGTAGGATGTCAGGAATTCTTGATTGATTTTGTGTGATGTTGATGTTAGATGTTATTGTTACTCTGGGATGTTCTTGATTAGTATATTTTGGTAGTATGATAAATATATTACTGTACTATGTGTCCTCATTTTTGCATAGACCCACATATGAATCCTGGGCTGTTTAACTATGTTGTCATATATTGCCATTTTATTTTGTGCATGCTCTGTTTGTTGGGGTCATGTACTATTGAAACTTACCCAAAGCAACAGAGAAATCCAAAAAAAATTTTAATGGCTGAGACAGATAGGATATAGCACCCCAAAATTTTTTTTAAAAGAATTCAGTAAAGATATCTTTAATTAAGTGGGACACTACATGCATAAATGAGATTTTAGAACATCAGGGGAAAATAACAATAACCAATTAAGTTGACTTAATGTTAGGGCCAATACTCCACCTGCAATTTTATCCGACATGTATAATGGAAGGAGTATGAATATTGTGTAAATTGCAGTATTCGTAGCCGCCAAGCGGGAAACCGTGGATTTTATATTTCACCCCATACGCATATACATGTTCGGAAATACTGAAAGTAGATAGATTGACACTGATGATTCCTATAAGGACATAAAGACGCCTATTCAACGCTTTCAGTTTAAGGGTCTGGTATTCATAACAGATCTTTTATTGTCCATGTGTCAGAAATGGCACTGGTCAATTTTATTATTCGGTTGTTGTAACTCTGTAGTGAACAAAGATCCATTTACTATGTGAGTGAAAGCAATTGAATTACAGGGCCCCTTTTACAAGCTAGTCCCTCTGGCATTACCAGTGACAGAGAAGCATACGTCGTTGTGTGACTGGCGAACGAAGGATATGGTTTCGACCGTAAATTTACCCTGTTGTTTTTTATTGGGATGTCATAGGAAGTTAAGAGCTACCGAAAAAAACCTGCCAGTATCTCGAAAAATTTTTGATGTCAGAAAACAGGAAATATGGTCCTCATCTGCGACATTCCCAATTTTATTCTCATCAGAGAATTAGTAACAGGCTCGGGCAGCGTTAGCTCCCATTTTACATGTTGCTTGTACTGACTTGAAAGACTAGGGACAGCTTGCTAGTTGTCACATTATGTTCTTAAAGTCAGGATTTTTCTCCAAAACATCAAACTATTTTGGTGCTCTAGGAGATAGCCCTATTTATACAACTATTAAATTATGGTTGTTGTTGATGTACCTCTCGACAGATGAAGAGTAGGACGCCTTATTCTTATTTTTATTCATAGACCATGCTAGATTGGGCTATAGCAAGGACTATACTTTTCAAGCACTTGGAAGCCATTGGCTGAGAGTTGCTTGACTTTTTACTAGTTTAGTATTTCTTCTAGGGAGTCTAACTAGTAATATATTTCAGTTCAGAAGGAAAAGTTTTCAAACTCTTCCAGTTTCAACAGATTCATTGTTCTCCGTATTGATCGGTTACGAACAAACCTGGAGAGAAACTTAAAGGTGCCCTGATTTTTTTATCTTGAGGAGGTTAACTCAGGAAACACCAGAAAAGAGGGCTATATTTATACCTGTGGCTTTCATTGCTTACAAGTAAGGTAACCCATCAGTAAACTGGGAGTGTACCGACAACTCGGTTGTTCGGATGACTATTACAGGGACCACCTACGGCTTTAAATTTATCTATGAACTGAATATAATGTGGGTGGTGATACAGCTATGTGCAATGTTATTACATCTACTTAACGATGCTTGGGTGGAAATTGTCTACAACATATTTGGAGGCAGATGACGATCAATCTACGACAATCGACGCAGAATTGCTCGCTATTTTCACCAGGAAAGCAACGTATACGTGTTGGAGGGGAGAGAATAAATGCCGGTAACTCATTCTAGTCAGTATAAAGAGCGGATGGACTTATAAACGAGCCAGGACTTTTCGTAGATTTGGC
The DNA here is from genome assembly GCA_963921405.1 of Cepaea hortensis. Lineage (NCBI taxonomy): Eukaryota > Metazoa > Mollusca > Gastropoda > Stylommatophora > Helicidae > Cepaea > Cepaea hortensis. Next base: position 54,260,075 of record OY992894.1, read on the forward strand.
CTCAAAGCAAATGAACCTACACCTGTGCTAGTTATACTTACCCAGTTCAGTATGCCACTATGACTGATTTGAAGGAGGAGATCCTGCTGTTAGCATATTTTAAGGATGATATTCTTATTGCTAATGAAACGGTTGTCGAAGCTTTATATCTTCGTTCAAACGTCGAGAAATTGGTTCGATTGCAGTGGAACCAATACCTCATATAGAGATCTCAACGTCCACTCATATTTCAATGGAATGCTGACAACAGTGGAGAGAGTTACACTTCTTCAAGCGAAGTTAGATGAATCTTCAATGTTATGTCCAGTTGTCTTGGCAAGTAGAAACATGAATGTGGCACTGAGAGATTATTCTACAATAGTGATTAAATGTAAAGCATAATTGGAGGACCTGGAAGACCAAATGCATCAGATTAAGAAGGTGGAAGACTGTGGATGAATGTAGCAGCTCTTCCTAGGTGGATAGACCTGTCTAGGTGGGAGACTTGTGACATATATGTCATCATCTCGCAGTCTTTTCCAGCAGACGTTGCTAGGATGCGCTACCTGCAGGCACGAGGCTATTAAAAATTCGACGGGAAAATTAACAAAACGAAATTTCGTTTCGTTTTAAGTTAAATGATTGGCCGCGCCCCGGAAACACAGGCTTAATCTAGACAAAGGCTTGGTAGACAAAGCGGTCTGGTCAATCGCCATGTTTCTCCAATGGTAGCGGGTGACCCATTGTTAATGGGTTAATTATTAGCTACGTATTCTCTGCGTTTTAGGTGAGCATTATATTATATACAACATATCATGTTATGTATTAGGAAATGCTTTGTGGCAACTAATATCATGATTGAAGTTGTGTGTGTGAAAATTAGGAGAATCGCTTTCATTGAAATGTTGGTTTACGTCACGCAGCCTGGACATAGCCATTTTGTCCAGTCAGCCTTCATAAAGCTTACAAGATAATCTTGCAATGAGTCAATCTTCTGAGATGATTTTGTGAACTTACTTTATTCCTAAATGCTTATTTTTCACAACTGGTCTCTGTGTTTTAAAGTGTTTTTGCCTGAGTGCATATTTTGTATTTCTGCCCTTATGAGGGAGAAATATTACTATTTCACATCTGTGTACAACTTTAATAGTTTGTTAGATAGAGAGAGATATTCTTGCTTGACTTTTTCATGCACTTAGGAGTTAATCTTTTGTTTACCTGGTTGTAAATACACAGAGATTGTCTTGTAGTCTTTTATTTTCATAAATGATGTTATGGGATTTTCATGTGGTATGATATACATAATCTCAAAGGTATGGGAAAAGATTCCCATGATTTCTCTTTTATGAGTATTTTACCTTTTATGCTCATGATTGTTACTGCTTGATGCTGTAATAAATGATGTTATAAGATTGTCATTTGGTATGATATATCTATATATCATCTCAAGGGAGTGGGAAATGACACATGCTCTTGTGTTTTTACTTTGAGATGTTGTAATACCCACTAGAGAGTTCATACCATGTTTAGTAAAAGTCTAACAAGTTTTTCTGTTATTCATCATATATATCATATGTATATTCTATTCATGATGTTACTGCTGAAGTAGATCTTTTAACTTCACCCCCATTGGGGACAAACACATGATGATGATGATGATGATGATGGTGATGATGGTGAGGATGATGCAAGAAGAGATGACTGATGGGTAGCTAGCCTTTTTGCCATTTGTCAGTGGTAGTCACATAATGCTGTTTGTAACTATGGAAAGGAGATTTATGAATTGTGTACATGAGGACATTGTCTCAGGAACTTTTTCCATGATGTGACAGCGGTACTATCAAAAGATGTTTGCATATTTAGGAGGTGAAGAAAACCTCCCAGGAAGCTCCAGTATCAGCCAAGAAGAGATGTACCTATTGAGTAGATACCTTACTCATTTTTGGAGTGGGTCAAAACTCTACAGTAGGCGACAAGTGCTAGGGAACTAGCTACACCTTTTTTTTTTTCTTCCCTCTTGTTCCCTCTATTTTTAATTATGATACACTGTTATTCATCATATAAATGTATATTTTATTATGATACACTTATCAATGTTTGGGTTGTATTACTAATCTATATCGACCCTGTTCTTCTTCACTCTACATAGGCGCTAGAGATGGCGGTGGAGTATTGGCACTAGTCACCATGCTTCGCACTGGATTTATAGTCAACTTGTTTGCATTTAGAGGCAGGAAACTGGGATATCAGCCTCCTCTAATATTCTACAAAGAGTGCTGGTTACTGCTACTCACCCTGAACCTGAATGTCAATGCCTGGATACTTAACGGATTTTAAATATGCTGAAGTGGATTCCCTACCTCTGGGAACTTAAAGACGGTGTTAAGCTTTTCAATGTCTGCAAAGACATGAGGCATGCCTGGCCTAGATGGATACAGAGTATAACCTCTTCTAAAAGTCACCGCCTGATTCCACGCTCAACTGTCATATTCCAGAGGCTCATGGATAAGTCTGGAATTCACCATCATTTACCAGTATGGATTTACCAACTGATTTTGTGAACTCCCAGCTTCCTTTGAATCTTCTCATCCATCATATCCCAGACATGGATAATCAAGCACATTACCAACTCCCGTCAATCAAGTCGTATATTCAGCTGAAGAAAGAATAACCTACATCTTAACCCAGAGAAAGGGGCTGGAATATTCATGCCCCATTCAAGTTAGTTCTGTCAGGAAATTCTAATGGATTATGTGATGTCACTCCTCATCCAAAGAGATACTGAAAGTGTTTGTGCCTGATCCTGATCGAATCAATCACATGGACTCCTGTGTGTCACGCCACGCCAGAATGCTTCAGACTTATTTATACCTGTCTGTTATATCATCCTGGAACGCTCCTAGCCCAATGACTTAGCAACTGTGACTTGAGAGATTACAGTATATCCACATTGGATTCATATGGATTACTCCTACATGTTTTTCGCGATGGATATATGACCCAGAAGTGAAAGTTCTGTGTGTGTGGGTGTGTGCAATCCCCAATTTTCTAAATAGGTGGATATATGCAAAGCAGCTGTTTTCCTGGATTATAGAGAGGGTGATTATGGCCAGACTTTTTCTAGTGGATAATGAAGGAGAGGAAGTCATCATCAGACCCATAGGATATTTCTAGAGACAGATTAGATAGATTTTCTTTATCTATTTCTTTGTATGGATTATTTACTTTGTTTTGTGTTTGACACATGTATTTGATGTGAACCTTTTTTGGGGAAATAATGTTGGGGACTTCTGTTTGGTTGTATACTTTGTGTGCATTGCCTGAAATATGATAATTTTTCATTTCCATGTCACCATATTGTAGCCAACAGGGTTTTCCAGAACCCAAATGTTTCCACAATACAATTGTTTGTTTGTTTGGTTTAACAAAGCCTTGCAGTTACTTCATTGTTAACCTGTTGTTCCAAAATTGATGTTTATAGTCCAGTTATTGTTACTGTTATGTGATACAGTGAGTCATTGTACTGTTTTATCTAACAGTGGCTGTTTTTCCTCTGTCAATGTAATCCAGTTGTTGCGTCTAACATGGGTTGTTGTCCCTCTGTTGTATAATACTGTGGATGTGCATGACAGTGGATACGTGTCATTGTTTATATATATGTGGGAGATTAAATGTGGGGCGGGGCACTTACACATAGACACACCCTCTGGGTAGAGTGATTAGTACTCGGGTGTCTGTGGTAGAACTTCCCGGATCTCCCAGCCTTCTATGGGAAACATTTCTTTTATGTTAGTGTTGAACTTGCACCCTTTTCTGCCTTGTTCAATACTTGGGGGTTACGAGCCAATATATTAATTCCTATAGAGGGCGTGTTTGGGTTTTAGACCCCATTCATACTGAATACCCCTAGCGAAACCTGTCCGTATTCTAATTTATTATATTTACCACCTCACAATCATAAACTATAAGTATGTGGTCATATCACGAGCAGTAATGTTTATCATAAACTATAAGTATGTGGTCATATCACGAGCAGTAATATTTATCATAAACTATAAGTATGTGGTCAGACCAAGTTCAGTAATGTTTATCATAAACTATAAGTATGTGGTCAGATCACGAGCAGTAATGTTTATCATAAACTATAAGTATGTGGTCATATCACGAGCAGTAATGTTTATCATAAACTATAAGTATGTGGTCATATCACGAGCAGTAATGTTTATCATAAACTATAAGTATGTGGTCAGATCACGAGCAGTAATGTTTATCATAAACTATAAGTATGTGGTCATATCACGAGCAGTAATGTTTATCATAAACTATAAGTATGTGGTCATATCACGAGCAGTAATATTTATCATAAACTATAAGTATGTGGTCATATCACGAGCAGTAATGTTTATCATAAACTATAAGTATGTGGTCATATCACGAGCAGTAATGTTTATCATAAACTATAAGTATGTGGTCATATCACGAGCAGTGATGTTTATCATAAACTATAAGTATGTGGTCATATCACGAGCAGTAATGTTTATCATAAACTATAAGTATGTGGTCATATCACGAGATGTGATGTTTATCATAAACTATAAGTATGTGGTCATATCACGAGCAGTAATGTTTATCATAAACTATAAGTATGTGGTCAGATCACGAGCAGTAATGTTTATCATAAACTATAAGTATGTGGTCATATCACGAGCAGTAATGTTTATCATAAACTATAAGTATGTGGTCACACCAAGTTCAGTAATGTTTATCATAAACTATAAGTATGTGGTCACAACAAGTTCAGTCATGTTTATCATAAACTATAAGTATGTGGTCATATCACGAGCAGTAATGTTTATCATAAACTATAAGTATGTGGTCATATCACGAGCAGTAATGTTTATCATAAACTATAAGTATGTGGTCAGATCACGAGCTGTGATGTTTATCATAAACTATAAGTATGTGGTCACAACAAGTTCAGTCATGTTTATCATAAACTATAAGTATGTGGTCATATCACGAGCAGTAATGTTTATCATAAACTATAAGTATGTGGTCATATCACGAGCAGTAATGTTTATCATAAACTATAAGTATGTGGTCAGATCACGAGCAGTAATGTTTATCATAAACTATAAGTATGTGGTCATATCACGAGCAGTAATGTTTATCATAAACTATAAGTATGTGGTCAGATCACGAGCAGTAATGTTTATCATAAACTATAAGTATGTGGTCATATCACGAGCAGTAATGTTTATCATAAACTATTAGTATGTGGTCATATCACGAGCAGTAATATTTATCAGAAACTATAAGTATGTGGTCATATCACGAGCAGTAATGTTTATCATAAACTATAAGTATGTGGTCATATCACGAGCAGTAATGTTTATCATAAACTATAAGTATGTGGTCATATCACGAGCAGTAATGTTTATCATAAACTATAAGTATGTGGTCAGATCACGAGCAGTAATGTTTATCATAAACTATAAGTATGTGGTCATATCACGAGCAGTAATGTTTATCATAAACTATTAGTATGTGGTCATATCACGAGCAGTAATATTTATCATAAACTATAAGTATGTGGTCATATCACGAGCAGTAATGTTTATCATAAACTATAAGTATGTGGTCATATCACGAGCAGTAATGTTTATCATAAACTATAAGTATGTGGTCATATCACGAGCAGTAATGTTTATCATAAACTATTAGTATGTGGTCATATCACGAGCAGTAATGTTTATCATAAACTATAAGTATTTGGTCATATCACGAGCAGTAATGTTTATCATAAACTATAAGTATGTAGTCATATCACGAGCAGTAATGTTTATCATAAACTATAAGTATGTGGTCATATCACGAGCAGTAATGTTTATCATAAACTATAAGTATGTGGTCATATCACGAGCAGTGATGTTTATCATAAACTATTAGTATGTGGTCATATCACGAGCAGTAATATTTATCATAAACTATAAGTATGTGGTCATATCACGAGCAGTAATATTTATCATAAACTATAAGTATGTGGTCATATCACGAGCAGTAATGTTTATCATAAACTATAAGTATGTGGTCATATCACGAGCAGTGATGTTTATCATAAACTATAAGTATGTGGTCATATCACGAGCAGTAATATTTATCATAAACTATAAGTATGTGGTCATATCACGAGCAGTAATGTTTATCATAAACTATAAGTATGTGGTCATATCACGAGCAGTGATGTTTATCATAAACTATAAGTATGTGGTCATATCACGAGCAGTAATATTTATCATAAACTATAAGTATGTGGTCATATCACGAGCAGTGATGTTTATCATAAACTATAAGTATGTGGTCATATCACGAGCAGTAATATTTATCATAAACTATAAGTATGTGGTCAGACCAAGTTCAGTAATGTTTATCATAAACTATAAGTATGTGGTCACACCAAGTTCAGTAATGTTTATCATAAACTATAAGTATGTGGTCATATCACGAGCAGTAATGTTTATCATAAACTATAAGTATGTGGTCATATCACGAGCAGTAATGTTTATCATAAACTATAAGTATGTGGTCAGACCAAGTTCAGTAATGTTTATCATAAACTATAAGTATGTGGTCACACCAAGTTCAGTAATGTTTATCATAAACTATAAGTATGTGGTCATATCACGAGCAGTAATGTTTATCATAAACTATAAGTATGTGGTCATATCACGAGCAGTAATGTTTATCATAAACTATAAGTATGTGGTCATATCACGAGCAGTAATGTTTATCATAAACTATAAGTATGTGGTCAGATCACGAGCAGTAATGTTTATCATAAACTATAAGTATGTGGTCACACCAAGTTCAGTAATGTTTATCATAAACTATAAGTATGTGGTCACACCAAGTTCAGTAATGTTTATCATAAACTATAAGTATATGGTCATATCACGAGCAGTAATGTTTATCATAAACTATAAGTATGTGGTCATATCACGAGCAGTAATGTTTATCATAAACTATAAGTATGTGGTCAGATCACGAGCAGTAATGTTTATCATAAACTATAAGTATGTGGTCATATCACGAGCAGTAATGTTTATCATAAACTATAAGTATGTGGTCATATCACGAGCAGTAATATTTATCATAAACTATAAGTATGTGGTCAGACGAAGTTCAGTAATGTTTATCATAAACTATAAGTATGTGGTCAGATCACGAGCAGTAATGTTTATCATAAACTATAAGTATGTGGTCATATCACGAGCAGTAATGTTTATCATAAACTATAAGTATGTGGTCATATCACGAGCAGTAATGTTTATCATAAACTATAAGTATGTGGTCAGATCACGAGCAGTAATGTTTATCATAAACTATAAGTATGTGGTCATATCACGAGCAGTAATGTTTATCATAAACTATAAGTATGTGGTCATATCACGAGCAGTAATATTTATCATAAACTATAAGTATGTGGTCATATCACGAGCAGTAATGTTTATCATAAACTATAAGTATGTGGTCATATCACGAGCAGTAATGTTTATCATAAACTATAAGTATGTGGTCATATCACGAGCAGTGATGTTTATCATAAACTATAAGTATGTGGTCATATCACGAGCAGTAATGTTTATCATAAACTATAAGTATGTGGTCATATCATGAGATGTGATGTTTATCATAAACTATAAGTATGTGGTCATATCACGAGCAGTAATGTTTATCATAAACTATAAGTATGTGGTCAGATCACGAGCAGTAATGTTTATCATAAACTATAAGTATGTGGTCATATCACGAGCAGTAATGTTTATCATAAACTATAAGTATGTGGTCACACCAAGTTCAGTAATGTTTATCATAAACTATAAGTATGTGGTCAGATCACGAGCAGTAATGTTTATCATAAACTATAAGTATGTGGTCATATCACGAGCAGTAATGTTTATCATAAACTATAAGTATGTGGTCAGATCACGAGCAGTAATGTTTATCATAAACTATAAGTATGTGGTCATATCACGAGCAGTAATGTTTATCATAAACTATAAGTATGTGGTCATATCACGAGCAGTAATATTTATCATAAACTATAAGTATGTGGTCAGACCAAGTTCAGTAATGTTTATCATAAACTATAAGTATGTGGTCAGATCACGAGCAGTAATGTTTATCATAAACTATAAGTATGTGGTCATATCACGAGCAGTAATGTTTATCATAAACTATAAGTATGTGGTCATATCACGAGCAGTAATGTTTATCATAAACTATAAGTATGTGGTCAGATCACGAGCAGTAATGTTTATCATAAACTATAAGTATGTGGTCATATCACGAGCAGTAATGTTTATCATAAACTATAAGTATGTGGTCATATCACGAGCAGTAATATTTATCATAAACTATAAGTATGTGGTCATATCACGAGCAGTAATGTTTATCATAAACTATAAGTATGTGGTCATATCACGAGCAGTAATGTTTATCATAAACTATAAGTATGTGGTCATATCACGAGCAGTGATGTTTATCATAAACTATAAGTATGTGGTCATATCACGAGCAGTAATGTTTATCATAAACTATAAGTATGTGGTCATATCACGAGATGTGATGTTTATCATAAACTATAAGTATGTGGTCATATCACGAGCAGTAATGTTTATCATAAACTATAAGTATGTGGTCAGATCACGAGCAGTAATGTTTATCATAAACTATAAGTATGTGGTCATATCACGAGCAGTAATGTTTATCATAAACTATAAGTATGTGGTCACACCAAGTTCAGTAATGTTTATCATAAACTATAAGTATGTGGTCACAACAAGTTCAGTCATGTTTATCATAAACTATAAGTATGTGGTCATATCACGAGCAGTAATGTTTATCATAAACTATAAGTATGTGGTCATATCACGAGCAGTAATGTTTATCATAAACTATAAGTATGTGGTCAGATCACGAGCTGTGATGTTTATCATAAACTATAAGTATGTGGTCAAACAAGTTCAGTCATGTTTATCATAAACTATAAGTATGTGGTCATATCACGAGCAGTAATGTTTATCATAAACTATAAGTATGTGGTCATATCACGAGCAGTAATGTTTATCATAAACTATAAGTATGTGGTCAGATCACGAGCAGTAATGTTTATCATAAACTATAAGTATGTGGTCATATCACGAGCAGTAATGTTTATCATAAACTATAAGTATGTGGTCAGATCACGAGCAGTAATGTTTATCATAAACTATAAGTATGTGGTCATATCACGAGCAGTAATGTTTATCATAAACTATTAGTATGTGGTCATATCACGAGCAGTAATATTTATCAGAAACTATAAGTATGTGGTCATATCACGAGCAGTAATGTTTATCATAAACTATAAGTATGTGGTCATATCACGAGCAGTAATGTTTATCATAAACTATAAGTATGTGGTCATATCACGAGCAGTAATGTTTATCATAAACTATAAGTATGTGGTCAGATCACGAGCAGTAATGTTTATCATAAACTATAAGTATGTGGTCATATCACGAGCAGTAATGTTTATCATAAACTATTAGTATGTGGTCATATCACGAGCAGTAATATTTATCATAAACTATAAGTATGTGGTCATATCACGAGCAGTAATGTTTATCATAAACTATAAGTATGTGGTCATATCACGAGCAGTAATGTTTATCATAAACTATAAGTATGTGGTCATATCACGAGCAGTAATGTTTATCATAAACTATTAGTATGTGGTCATATCACGAGCAGTAATGTTTATCATAAACTATAAGTATGTGGTCATATCACGAGCAGTAATGTTTATCATAAACTATAAGTATGTAGTCATATCACGAGCAGTAATGTTTATCATAAACTATAAGTATGTGGTCATATCACGAGCAGTAATGTTTATCATAAACTATAAGTATGTGGTCATATCACGAGCAGTGATGTTTATCATAAACTATTAGTATGTGGTCATATCACGAGCAGTAATATTTATCATAAACTATAAGTATGTGGTCATATCACGAGCAGTAATATTTATCATAAACTATAAGTATGTGGTCATATCACGAGCAGTAATGTTTATCATAAACTATAAGTATGTGGTCATATCACGAGCAGTGATGTTTATCATAAACTATAAGTATGTGGTCATATCACGAGCAGTAATATTTATCATAAACTATAAGTATGTGGTCATATCACGAGCAGTAATGTTTATCATAAACTATAAGTATGTGGTCATATCACGAGCAGTGATGTTTATCATAAACTATAAGTATGTGGTCATATCACGAGCAGTAATATTTATCATAAACTATAAGTATGTGGTCATATCACGAGCAGTGATGTTTATCATAAACTATAAGTATGTGGTCATATCACGAGCAGTAATATTTATCATAAACTATAAGTATGTGGTCAGACCAAGTTCAGTAATGTTTATCATAAACTATAAGTATGTGGTCACACCAAGTTCAGTAATGTTTATCATAAACTATAAGTATGTGGTCATATCACGAGCAGTAATGTTTATCATAAACTATAAGTATGTGGTCATATCACGAGCAGTAATGTTTATCATAAACTATAAGTATGTGGTCAGACCAAGTTCAGTAATGTTTATCATAAACTATAAGTATGTGGTCACACCAAGTTCAGTAATGTTTATCATAAACTATAAGTATGTGGTCATATCACGAGCAGTAATGTTTATCATAAACTATAAGTATGTGGTCATATCACGAGCAGTAATGTTTATCATAAACTATAAGTATGTGGTCATATCACGAGCAGTAATGTTTATCATAAACTATAAGTATGTGGTCAGATCACGAGCAGTAATGTTTATCATAAACTATAAGTATGTGGTCACACCAAGTTCAGTAATGTTTATCATAAAATATAAGTATGTGGTCACACCAAGTTCAGTAATGTTTATCATAAACTATAAGTATATGGTCATATCACGAGCAGTAATGTTTATCATAAACTATAAGTATGTGGTCATATCACGAGCAGTAATGTTTATCATAAACTATAAGTATGTGGTCAGATCACGAGCAGTAATGTTTATCATAAACTATAAGTATGTGGTCATATCACGAGCAGTAATGTTTATCATAAACTATAAGTATGTGGTCATATCACGAGCAGTAATATTTATCATAAACTATAAGTATGTGGTCAGACGAAGTTCAGTAATGTTTATCATAAACTATAAGTATGTGGTCAGATCACGAGCAGTAATGTTTATCATAAACTATAAGTATGTGGTCATATCACGAGCAGTAATGTTTATCATAAACTATAAGTATGTGGTCATATCACGAGCAGTAATGTTTATCATAAACTATAAGTATGTGGTCAGATCACGAGCAGTAATGTTTATCATAAACTATAAGTATGTGGTCATATCACGAGCAGTAATGTTTATCATAAACTATAAGTATGTGGTCATATCACGAGCAGTAATATTTATCATAAACTATAAGTATGTGGTCATATCACGAGCAGTAATATTTATCATAAACTATAAGTATGTGGTCATATCACGAGCAGTGATGTTTATCATAAACTATAAGTATGTGGTCATATCACGAGCAGTAATATTTATCATAAACTATAAGTATGTGGTCAGACCAAGTTCAGTAATGTTTATCATAAACTATAAGTATGTGGTCACACCAAGTTCAGTAATGTTTATCATAAACTATAAGTATGTGGTCATATCACGAGCAGTAATGTTTATCATAAACTATAAGTATGTGGTCATATCACGAGCAGTAATGTTTATCATAAACTATAAGTATGTGGTCAGACCAAGTTCAGTAATGTTTATCATAAACTATAAGTATGTGGTCACACCAAGTTCAGTAATGTTTATCATAAACTATAAGTATGTGGTCATATCACGAGCAGTAATGTTTATCATAAACTATAAGTATGTGGTCATATCACGAGCAGTAATGTTTATCATAAACTATAAGTATGTGGTCATATCACGAGCAGTAATGTTTATCATAAACTATAAGTATGTGGTCAGATCACGAGCAGTAATGTTTATCATAAACTATAAGTACGTGGTCACACCAAGTTCAGTAATGTTTATCATAAACTATAAGTATGTGGTCACACCAAGTTCAGTAATGTTTATCATAAACTATAAGTATATGGTCATATCACGAGCAGTAATGTTTATCATAAACTATAAGTATGTGGTCATATCACGAGCAGTAATGTTTATCATAAACTATAAGTATGTGGTCAGATCACGAGCAGTAATGTTTATCATAAACTATAAGTATGTGGTCATATCACGAGCAGTAATGTTTATCATAAACTATAAGTATGTGGTCATATCACGAGCAGTAATATTTATCATAAACTATAAGTATGTGGTCAGACGAAGTTCAGTAATGTTTATCATAAACTATAAGTATGTGGTCAGATCACGAGCAGTAATGTTTATCATAAACTATAAGTATGTGGTCATATCACGAGCAGTAATGTTTATCATAAACTATAAGTATGTGGTCATATCACGAGCAGTAATGTTTATCATAAACTATAAGTATGTGGTCAGATCACGAGCAGTAATGTTTATCATAAACTATAAGTATGTGGTCATATCACGAGCAGTAATGTTTATCATAAACTATAAGTATGTGGTCATATCACGAGCAGTAATATTTATCATAAACTATAAGTATGTGGTCATATCACGAGCAGTAATGTTTATCATAAACTATAAGTATGTGGTCATATCACGAGCAGTAATGTTTATCATAAACTATAAGTATGTGGTCATATCACGAGCAGTGATGTTTATCATAAACTATAAGTATGTGGTCATATCACGAGCAGTAATGTTTATCATAAACTATAAGTATGTGGTCATATCACGAGATGTGATGTTTATCATAAACTATAAGTATGTGGTCATATCACGAGCAGTAATGTTTATCATAAACTATAAGTATGTGGTCAGATCACGAGCAGTAATGTTTATCATAAACTATAAGTATGTGGTCATATCACGAGCAGTAATGTTTATCATAAACTATAAGTATGTGGTCACACCAAGTTCAGTAATGTTTATCATAAACTATAAGTATGTGGTCAGATCACGAGCAGTAATGTTTATCATAAACTATAAGTATGTGGTCATATCACGAGCAGTAATGTTTATCATAAACTATAAGTATGTGGTCAGATCACGAGCAGTAATGTTTATCATAAACTATAAGTATGTGGTCATATCACGAGCAGTAATGTTTATCATAAACTATAAGTATGTGGTCATATCACGAGCAGTAATATTTATCATAAACTATAAGTATGTGGTCAGACCAAGTTCAGTAATGTTTATCATAAACTATAAGTATGTGGTCAGATCACGAGCAGTAATGTTTATCATAAACTATAAGTATGTGGTCATATCACGAGCAGTAATGTTTATCATAAACTATAAGTATGTGGTCATATCACGAGCAGTAATGTTTATCATAAACTATAAGTATGTGGTCAGATCACGAGCAGTAATATTTATCATAAACTATAAGTATGTGGTCATATCACGAGCAGTAATGTTTATCATAAACTATAAGTATGTGGTCATATCACGAGCAGTAATATTTATCATAAACTATAAGTATGTGGTCATATCACGAGCAGTAATGTTTATCATAAACTATAAGTATGTGGTCATATCACGAGCAGTAATGTTTATCATAAACTATAAGTATGTGGTCATATCACGAGCAGTGATGTTTATCATAAACTATAAGTATGTGGTCATATCACGAGCAGTAATGTTTATCATAAACTATAAGTATGTGGTCATATCACGAGATGTGATGTTTATCATAAACTATAAGTATGTGGTCATATCACGAGCAGTAATGTTTATCATAAACTATAAGTATGTGGTCAGATCACGAGCAGTAATGTTTATCATAAACTATAAGTATGTGGTCATATCACGAGCAGTAATGTTTATCATAAACTATAAGTATGTGGTCACACCAAGTTCAGTAATGTTTATCATAAACTATAAGTATGTGGTCACAACAAGTTCAGTCATGTTTATCATAAACTATAAGTATGTGGTCATATCACGAGCAGTAATGTTTATCATAAACTATAAGTATGTGGTCATATCACGAGCAGTAATGTTTATCATAAACTATAAGTATGTGGTCAGATCACGAGCTGTGATGTTTATCATAAACTATAAGTATGTGGTCAAACAAGTTCAGTCATGTTTATCATAAACTATAAGTATGTGGTCATATCACGAGCAGTAATGTTTATCATAAACTATAAGTATGTGGTCATATCACGAGCAGTAATGTTTATCATAAACTATAAGTATGTGGTCAGATCACGAGCAGTAATGTTTATCATAAACTATAAGTATGTGGTCATATCACGAGCAGTAATGTTTATCATAAACTATAAGTATGTGGTCAGATCACGAGCAGTAATGTTTATCATAAACTATAAGTATGTGGTCATATCACGAGCAGTAATGTTTATCATAAACTATTAGTATGTGGTCATATCACGAGCAGTAATATTTATCAGAAACTATAAGTATGTGGTCATATCACGAGCAGTAATGTTTATCATAAACTATAAGTATGTGGTCATATCACGAGCAGTAATGTTTATCATAAACTATAAGTATGTGGTCATATCACGAGCAGTAATGTTTATCATAAACTATAAGTATGTGGTCAGATCACGAGCAGTAATGTTTATCATAAACTATAAGTATGTGGTCATATCACGAGCAGTAATGTTTATCATAAACTATTAGTATGTGGTCATATCACGAGCAGTAATATTTATCATAAACTATAAGTATGTGGTCATATCACGAGCAGTAATGTTTATCATAAACTATAAGTATGTGGTCATATCACGAGCAGTAATGTTTATCATAAACTATAAGTATGTGGTCATATCACGAGCAGTAATGTTTATCATAAACTATTAGTATGTGGTCATATCACGAGCAGTAATGTTTATCATAAACTATAAGTATGTGGTCATATCACGAGCAGTAATGTTTATCATAAACTATAAGTATGTAGTCATATCACGAGCAGTAATGTTTATCATAAACTATAAGTATGTGGTCATATCACGAGCAGTAATGTTTATCATAAACTATAAGTATGTGGTCATATCACGAGCAGTGATGTTTATCATAAACTATTAGTATGTGGTCATATCACGAGCAGTAATATTTATCATAAACTATAAGTATGTGGTCATATCACGAGCAGTAATATTTATCATAAACTATAAGTATGTGGTCATATCACGAGCAGTAATGTTTATCATAAACTATAAGTATGTGGTCATATCACGAGCAGTGATGTTTATCATAAACTATAAGTATGTGGTCATATCACGAGCAGTAATATTTATCATAAACTATAAGTATGTGGTCATATCACGAGCAGTAATGTTTATCATAAACTATAAGTATGTGGTCATATCACGAGCAGTGATGTTTATCATAAACTATAAGTATGTGGTCATATCACGAGCAGTAATATTTATCATAAACTATAAGTATGTGGTCATATCACGAGCAGTGATGTTTATCATAAACTATAAGTATGTGGTCATATCACGAGCAGTAATATTTATCATAAACTATAAGTATGTGGTCAGACCAAGTTCAGTAATGTTTATCATAAACTATAAGTATGTGGTCACACCAAGTTCAGTAATGTTTATCATAAACTATAAGTATGTGGTCATATCACGAGCAGTAATGTTTATCATAAACTATAAGTATGTGGTCATATCACGAGCAGTAATGTTTATCATAAACTATAAGTATGTGGTCAGACCAAGTTCAGTAATGTTTATCATAAACTATAAGTATGTGGTCACACCAAGTTCAGTAATGTTTATCATAAACTATAAGTATGTGGTCATATCACGAGCAGTAATGTTTATCATAAACTATAAGTATGTGGTCATATCACGAGCAGTAATGTTTATCATAAACTATAAGTATGTGGTCATATCACGAGCAGTAATGTTTATCATAAACTATAAGTATGTGGTCAGATCACGAGCAGTAATGTTTATCATAAACTATAAGTATGTGGTCACACCAAGTTCAGTAATGTTTATCATAAACTATAAGTATGTGGTCACACCAAGTTCAGTAATGTTTATCATAAACTATAAGTATATGGTCATATCACGAGCAGTAATGTTTATCATAAACTATAAGTATGTGGTCATATCACGAGCAGTAATGTTTATCATAAACTATAAGTATGTGGTCAGATCACGAGCAGTAATGTTTATCATAAACTATAAGTATGTGGTCATATCACGAGCAGTAATGTTTATCATAAACTATAAGTATGTGGTCATATCACGAGCAGTAATATTTATCATAAACTATAAGTATGTGGTCAGACGAAGTTCAGTAATGTTTATCATAAACTATAAGTATGTGGTCAGATCACGAGCAGTAATGTTTATCATAAACTATAAGTATGTGGTCATATCACGAGCAGTAATGTTTATCATAAACTATAAGTATGTGGTCATATCACGAGCAGTAATGTTTATCATAAACTATAAGTATGTGGTCAGATCACGAGCAGTAATGTTTATCATAAACTATAAGTATGTGGTCATATCACGAGCAGTAATGTTTATCATAAACTATAAGTATGTGGTCATATCACGAGCAGTAATATTTATCATAAACTATAAGTATGTGGTCATATCACGAGCAGTAATGTTTATCATAAACTATAAGTATGTGGTCATATCACGAGCAGTAATGTTTATCATAAACTATAAGTATGTGGTCATATCACGAGCAGTGATGTTTATCATAAACTATAAGTATGTGGTCATATCACGAGCAGTAATGTTTATCATAAACTATAAGTATGTGGTCATATCACGAGATGTGATGTTTATCATAAACTATAAGTATGTGGTCATATCACGAGCAGTAATGTTTATCATAAACTATAAGTATGTGGTCAGATCACGAGCAGTAATGTTTATCATAAACTATAAGTATGTGGTCATATCACGAGCAGTAATGTTTATCATAAACTATAAGTATGTGGTCACACCAAGTTCAGTAATGTTTATCATAAACTATAAGTATGTGGTCACAACAAGTTCAGTCATGTTTATCATAAACTATAAGTATGTGGTCATATCACGAGCAGTAATGTTTATCATAAACTATAAGTATGTGGTCATATCACGAGCAGTAATGTTTATCATAAACTATAAGTATGTGGTCAGATCACGAGCAGTGATGTTTATCATAAACTATAAGTATGTGGTCACAACAAGTTCAGTCATGTTTATCATAAACTATAAGTATGTGGTCATATCACGAGCAGTAATGTTTATCATAAACTATAAGTATGTGGTCATATCACGAGCAGTAATGTTTATCATAAACTATAAGTATGTGGTCAGATCACGAGCAGTAATGTTTATCATAAACTATAAGTATGTGGTCATATCACGAGCAGTAATGTTTATCATAAACTATAAGTATGTGGTCATATCACGAGCAGTAATGTTTATCATAAACTATAAGTATGTGGTCAGATCACGAGCAGTAATGTTTATCATAAACTATAAGTATGTGGTCATATCACGAGCAGTAATGTTTATCATAAACTATTAGTATGTGGTCATATCACGAGCAGTAATATTTATCATAAACTATAAGTATGTGGTCATATCACGAGCAGTAATGTTTATCATAAACTATAAGTATGTGGTCATATCACGAGCAGTAATGTTTATCATAAACTATAAGTATGTGGTCATATCACGAGCAGTAATGTTTATCATAAACTATTAGTATGTGGTCATATCACGAGCAGTAATGTTTATCATAAACTATAAGTATGTGGTCATATCACGAGCAGTAATGTTTATCATAAACTATAAGTATGTAGTCATATCACGAGCAGTAATGTTTATCATAAACTATAAGTATGTGGTCATATCACGAGCAGTAATGTTTATCATAAACTATAAGTATGTGGTCATATCACGAGCAGTGATGTTTATCATAAACTATTAGTATGTGGTCATATCACGAGCAGTAATATTTATCATAAACTATAAGTATGTGGTCATATCACGAGCAGTAATATTTATCATAAACTATAAGTATGTGGTCATATCACGAGCAGTAATGTTTATCATAAACTATAAGTATGTGGTCATATCACGAGCAGTGATGTTTATCATAAACTATAAGTATGTGGTCATATCACGAGCAGTAATATTTATCATAAACTATAAGTATGTGGTCATATCACGAGCAGTAATGTTTATCATAAACTATAAGTATGTGGTCATATCACGAGCAGTGATGTTTATCATAAACTATAAGTATGTGGTCATATCACGAGCAGTAATATTTATCATAAACTATAAGTATGTGGTCATATCACGAGCAGTGATGTTTATCATAAACTATAAGTATGTGGTCATATCACGAGCAGTAATATTTATCATAAACTATAAGTATGTGGTCAGATCACGAGCAGTGATGTTTATCATAAACTATTAGTATGTGGTATGCATACTTCTACCATGTTGAAGTGTGTTGACTTATACTAATCTGCGTATTATTTATAATGTCACCGTGTTAACATATTGGTTTGTATAATGATCTGTGAAATGTTTGTAATTGTTTTATGTGCCGAAGCAAGAACCTGCCACGGGTTTGTGATGTGACAAGATCACCACATTTTCTAGGCCTGAATGCACGGAGGATCACCACATTTTCTAGGCCTGAATGCACGGAGGAACACCACATTTTCTAGACCTGAATGCACGGAGGAACACCACATTTTCTAGGCCTGAATGCACGGAGGATCACATTTTCTAGGCCTGAATTCACGGAGGAACACCACATTTTCTAGGCCTGAATGCACGGAGGAACACCACATTTTCTAGGCCTGAATGCGCGGAGCAACACCACATTTTCTAGACCTGAATGCACGGAGGAACACCACATTTTCTAGGCCTGAATGCACGGAGGATCACATTTTCTAGGTCTGAATGCACGGAGGAACACCACATTTTCTAGGCCTGAATGCACGGAGCAACACCGCATTTTCTAGGCCTGAATGCACGGAGGAACGAACGAACGAACGAACGAACTTTATTTTAAAAGGGTAACAAATAGGAACAGGAGGCCTGGCCTCCAAGCATAACAAGGAAATTGATAGGAACATATAATCAACCACTTGTCCAAAATAGTAATTGAAAAATTCTCACTAACATTAAAGAGCAGATGAGCAAAAGGGTTGAATACCTTAAAAACCTTCTGAATAGGCCAGTTATAAATGACCCTTTTGATATCCAGCCAGTAGAAGTGGAACTAGATTTCAAATGTGAAAAACTATCTAAAAGATAAATTAGAAAAGCTGTCAAACTATTAAAGATGGAAAATCTGCTGCTTCAGATAGTACCCCAGCAGAAGCTGTTATATCCAATATAGACACTTCAAATGAAGTCTGTACAAATTATTTGGCATAGGCTGGGAGACCGAAGAAATACCAACAGACTGAAGAGAAGGATATCGGTGATGTCGTCTAAGAAAGGGGACCTGTAGGAATGTGAAAACTATAGAGAAATAATGCTTACTATCAGTGTCCTGGAAAATATTAAGCAAGATACTTCTTTGGAGTTCAAGAGATGTCATTTACAATAATAAATAAATAAATAAAATAAACAACTAAGGAAGGCTTCAGACCAAACATATCCCGCACTGACCAGACAGTCGCATTACGCATAGTAATAGAGCAAAGCACTGAACTGCATTCACCACTGTGTATTGGATTTGTGGATTATGAATAGGCTTGTGACAACATTGATAGGGAATCCCCATTGCAGGAATCCAACAGAAAATCATGAACACAATAAGGGCAACATATGAAGATATGAAATATAGAGTTCTTCATGAGTAAAAACTGACATATAATTTGAAATAAAAACAGGAGTACGATTGTGATGCCTTTTGTCACCATTATTATTTTTGCTGACTATAGACTGGGTCATAAAGACAATAATTACCACCAGAAATGGAATTCAATGAACTCTGACCAAGCAAATTAATCATGTGCATTTCACTGACGACATTAAACCCCTGACACACACACACACACACGCACGCACGCACACACACACACACACGCACGCACGCACGCGCGCGCGCACACACACACACACACGTCATAAAATGCAGGATAAGCTATTCACGTCAGGTGTGAGGGTTAGATGGCACGGAGCGCGGTATGTGTGAATTAGATTACCCCCTTGGGCGCCAGATGTCCGTGCCGGGCAGCATGCGATTGGTTGCAAGGGGATGTCAGATGTATAGATTAGGTTGCATGGATGTGACCTAGAAATCTTGAAATCTTGGCGATGTGATCTAGGTGGCAAGGGGTGACAACCCAGATCTGTTTGGGAATCATAAGTGTAAGTTACCAGTTTATCTGCTACCTGTATACTTGGCTTATACTGTGGTAGGATGTGGGTCTGGAACTTAAAGAGTACCGGATTCGAATGAAGTTCAGGAAAAGTTTGTCACACATGTAGTATGATGCCATACTGCCATCTGATCTCTTGGCAGTTGGTTAGTTGTCTAGGCTTTTCTGACCAGGACGAAATCAACGGATCAACCAATGTATCGTTGTAGCATTGCAGGTGTATGTTGGGGGTATTTTTTTCATGAGTGCTCACGCTTTTCTTACCAGAACAGGTTTTGAGTACTATATAAAATGGCAGACACTGAATGAATACCACTGCCCTCTAGGGTTTTCTTTCCTTTTCTACGTCATCACGCTTTTCCCCGCCCCTCAATCATCTGCATCTGTCACTTATTTTTTCTCTTCTGTTTTTATTACCTCTCACTTTCCCTCCACCATTTCTCTCCCTTCCACGCCATCCTCTCTCACTCCTCTGCCTCCTCACATTCCCGTCATTCGATTTTCCTTTCTCCATTTTCCCTCAATAATCTTTCACTCTCTCCCTGCTCCTCCATCCTCACTTTCTCCCATTCCCTTCCTCGCCCCCCCCCCCCTCTCTCTCTCCCTCCCTCTCTTCCTGTTTGTATCAGATTATAAATAGAAATGAAAGAAACGGGAAGACTTCTCACCTTATCCAAGACTTATCTCCGTGTATAAACAGAAATAAAAGACTCCACAACTTACCCAAGACTTATCTCCGTGTATAAACAGAAATAACAGACTTCACAACTTACACAAGACTTATCTCCGTGTATAAACAGAAATAAAAGACTCCACAACTTACACAAGACTTATCTCCGTGTATAAACAGAAATAAAAGACTCCACAACTTACACAAGACTTATCTCCGTGTATAAACAGAAATAACAGACTTCACAACTTACCCAAGACTTATCTCCGTGTATAAACAGAAATAAAAGACTTCACAACTTACACAAGACTTATCTCCGTGTATAAACACAAATAAAAGACTTCACAACTTACCCAAGACTTATCTCCGTGTATAAACAGAAATAAAAGACTTCACAACTTACCCAAGACTTATCTCCGTGTATAAACAGAAATAAAAGATTTCACAACTTACCCAAGACTTATCTCCATGTATAAACAGAAATAACAGACTTCACAACATATTCAAGACTTATCTCCGTGTATAAACAGAAATAACAGACTTCACAACTTACCCAAGACTTACCTCCATGTATAAACAGAAATAACAGACTTCACAACTTACCCAAGACTTATCTCCATGTATAAACAGAAATAACAGACTTCACAACATATTCAAGACTTATCTCCGTGTATAAACAGAAATAACAGACTTCACAACTTACCCAAGACTTATCTCCGTGTATAAACAGAAATAACAGACTTCACAACTTACCCAAGACTTACCTCCATGTATAAACAGAAATAAAAGACTTCACAACTTACCCAAGACTTATCTCCATGTATAAACAGAAATAACAGACTTCACAACATATTCAAGACTTATATCCATGTATAAAGAGAAATAAAAGACTTCACAACTTACCCAAGACTTATCTCCATGTAAAAACAGAAATAAAAGACTTCACAACTTACCCAAGACTTATCTCCATGTATAAACAGAAATAACAGATTTCACAACATATCCAAGACTTATCTCCGTGTATAAACAGAAATAACAGACTTCACAACTTATCCAAGACTTATCTCCATGTATAAACAGAAATAACAGACTTCACAACTTACCCAAGACTTATCTCCATGTATAAACAGAAATAACAGACTTCACAACTTACCCAAGACTTATCTCCATGTATAAACAGAAATAACAGACTTCACAACTTACCCAAGACTTATCTCCATGTATAAACAGAAATAACAGACTTCACAACTTACCCAAGACTTATCTCCATGTATAAACAGAAATACCAGACTTCACAACTTACCCAAGACTTATCTCCATGTATAAACAGAAATAACAGGCTTCACAACTTACCCAAGACTTATCTCCATGTATAAACAGAAATAACAGACTTCACAACTTACCCAAGACTTATCTCCATAGTTTAGTTTAGTCGACGGATCAACATCATGGCACACGGGTGTAACCCATAAGTGCTCCGTTCTTCTCCTAACTCAAGCCTGAGTCTGGAGAAACTCAGCTCAGTGCACGAATTCCGTACCACTGGCGAGGATCCTGAAATACTTTGGGTAGATTTTTAACTAGAAATTTTGCCCGGGCAGCGCCGTTAGGCTACTCTTTTTCGATTTCCAACTGCCAGGGGATTTTTTACGTGCGCAACAATACACACGGAAGTCCGATCTCACTACCCAGAGACCAGGGGAAATTTTATTACTAGAAGTCCACGTGAAAAAATCCCGGTCCTCACCGGGGGTTGAACCCGGGACCTCCAGCACTCGAGGCGGACACCATACCTCGAGACCACTCAGCCCCCCCCCCCCTCCCGCTAACTTATCTCCATTTAAATAAAAGGCTTCACAACTTACCCAAGACTTATCTCCATGTATAAACATAAATAAAAGGCTTCACAACTTACCCAAGACTTATCTCCATGTATAAACATAAATAAAAGGCTTCACAACTTACCCAAGATGTATCCCCATGTATAAACATAAATAAAAGGCTTCACAACTTACCCAAGACTTGTACTTGTCGTGACCCGCGTAAACCACACACTGTTTCTCCTTGTTCTGCTCATGGACGTAATTGGGAAACTCTAAGCCCATGATGAGGCCAACTGCCAGGACTAGAACTCCAACCAGCACAATGCCAATGCCAAGAATGCGAGTGGACACTGTCCGCCCCCTGGTTCCGGTGTTTCCTACAGAGTCAGTCCTGTCTTTCAAGGACCATGGCCCCGAGGAATGGTGATCGTGAGAAGCCCGCACCATGAGCGAGTCAATGGATTTGAGATCTCGTAGAGACAAACGTGGCCTTCTGATGATCTAATATGTCCCTGCTTGCTAGCCGTTACAGACGCGCTTTCTTGTCATCGCTTGGAATTGACAGATCACCGCATTTGATGTGAGAACATGTAATCATTCTTGCCACCTCTTGGAGAAGACAAATGAGGGTGTTTGATGTGAGTACATTCCTTCATTCTTGTCATCTCTTGTAGGCAATAGATCAAGGCATTTGGTGTGAGTACATGTAGTCATTATTGTAATCTCTTGGTAGTCCTAGATCACATTTGAAATGAGTGATTCCAGTCAAAACAGCGTCTGTACACATCGCAAGATACCTATATAGAGCTATGTACACATCTAAAGCACCTAGCATTAAGTTATATACACATCACACGCTCCAAAGATAGTGTCGTCTACATGTGACAAGCGTCACAGAACTATATTTCTACAGTTCAAAACCCCGGAGGTAGATCCCCTGCAACTCAACCGGTCTCTCTGTGGTGAATGTTATGTTAGGCTGTGCTGGTCTCCCTTGCAGTTCTCAATACACAGAACAGAGCCAGATAATACATCATCCGATTTCCTTGCCAAATTATCAGTCTGAAAGAAAGAAAAAAGAATATACGCATATATAAATGCAGCGAATAAAACAGCCACATTGTGTATTGCATTTCTACAAATTGTTTCTTGCTGCTGAGCGATTCAGTAAATATACTTCAAGTAATTGCTACTGGCCGGCTTCATGGCCTAGAGGTTAGCGACTTTTCTCCGTAATCTCGTATACTCTCGTAAGTAACGTGACGACGGTGAGAATCAGCAGTGGTTCGAATCGCGTCGGTAACTTACGGGGTATGTGAGCTGGCCGCTCAGAAAGCAATGGCAAACTACTGAGCGTAATCTTGCCAAGAAATCAACAATCAGCTGAAAGATGCTGATGTTCACAGCAATGTCCTCTAAAGGATATGCAAACAACAACAATTGCTAATGAAATAAACGTCGCCATCTCTGAAGTCCATGGGAGACATTTTCTTGGGGCATTCTTCTGCAGCACAAGTCAGTCAATGTAAAATTAAATGGAAACCTGATCTTCAAACACAGGCAGGCGCTCGCCCGACCACTCATATATATATATATATATATATATATATATATATATATATATATATATATATATATATATATATATATATATATATATATATATAATTGGCCTGGACATGTAGGTTAACCAAGCCTAGAACAGGTACCAGAAAATGGACTAAAAGTCAAGGCGACCGGCATGATATGAACCAAATCTATCGGCTGCAGATTGGTCTATAAAACACGAGGCTAGCACCATATAGCCACCAGGCCTCAAGGCGAGGACTAGGTTCTTTACTCTGACGATTTTCTGATTGTCTGTTTGTGTGTGGACTAGTTGTAAGACCCACAATAACTACATGCGTTCTCTCTACGTACAATGACACGATTGATCGACAAGCGTGTTCCGTGCTTCTATGAGCAATTGTTTACATTTGCTGCCTCTTGAACAGATTGTGTTTACTGTAGTAAACCAGAAATGGCTCGTAACACTCCCTAGTACTGGAACAGACACATATGGCAAGATTCCACTAAGGCAGAGGTCACCAAACTTTTCACGGCGGGCCGGATAGCTGACAAAATGACGAGTGCGGGCCGCATACTCATTATGTACAATACTTGCGCCGGTCTCCTTGGCGATTCGTATTCCCGTATACCTGCGTTCGAAACACAGCTGCACGCGATTTGGCAGCAGACCGCGTTGCGTTGGTATTTTCGTTATGGTATGGGTGCCAGTCGTTCTGAAAGCAATGGCAAACTACTGAACATAAACTTGCCAAGACATCAATAACAGCAAAAAATGCAGGTGTTGACTGCAAACGTCCTGTAAAAGATATGCAACTAACTTTAACAATTTTTACAAGCCAGAACGAAAGCTCTGGGGAAAAAAAGACGAAAAACTAAGTTAATCATGGGTGAGTGGCGTGAAATGCACAAAAAACCAAAAAAAACAAAACAAAAAAACAAAGACAACCAACATATTTATTTACTAAAAATATGTTATCAAAGAAGGCGACGTTAGCAAAAAGATGGTTACATTAGACCAAGTGTGCATATATCCAAATCTCACAAACTAAGTAACAAAAAAAGTTAGTGAAATTTGTGAAACTGATATTTGGCTTTCAAGATATCATCAATGTTTGGTTTGGAATTGCTGCATCCAATCAAGAGAATTGCTTTCAAATGTCCATCAGTCAAAAAGTCGCTTAAAAGTCGACAGGGTCGACTTCATTGCACCGGGTTTTATCCCATATGGCTCGGTCTCTTTCCGCAGCGCGGAAAGCGTCGCACAAAGCACGAACTCCGTAGCTCTATCTTCGACCCACAGGAGTCTACGAAAAATTTAACTCGTGAACCGAAGGCCACGGCAGTAGTAAAGTGAGGGGGTTAGACACACATTTTCACTCGCGAGGGGCGTGGCTGAACGAGGCAGGTAATAGGTCTATGAATTTTTGGCGGGGAGGGGGTGTCACGGACGAGGTCTGTGAATTTTTGTTGAGTCTGAAAGTGTGGGAATATCTGGAAGTTATATTTTTTTTTGGTTGGTCGGGGCGGGGGGGGGGGGGGGGAGGGGGGGGGGGTTACAATGCGAATATATTTAAGAATGGAAACGTAAAAGTCGGAGAGTTGTGGGCGGCTGGGGTATATTATTTGTGTGAAAAAAGAGGGAAACGCGGGGGTGTTGAAATCTGTGAGGGTTTTAGTGTAATGTTAGACAACTACGCGTGCTGAGGGAGAGATGTATAGACTAGTGAAAACGTGGTGTTTAAACGTCCAAGGGCGGGGTGTGACAGAACGGAGTAGTCTGTAAAAGTAATTAGTCGAAAGTAGAAAGAGGGGCATAACAAGTTGGTTATGTGTATTCGTGTGAATGGTCGGCACTTTTCAACTGTGTGAGTGGAATGTTCATAAATGTGTGATGATAAGAGGTGGTGTGTAGTGAGTGTGGGACGATAGTAGTGGCTTAGTGAAATTAGTTGAAAAGGGCGGTATGTTCATAGTAGCTTATTCACTACCATCATTAGAAATGAAAGCTTATAAAGTAGTTGTAATGGATATGGTGTAGTGTCATTTGGTGGTAAGGGGTGGGTACCAGGTATTAGTGGTCAAGTAGGAGTGGTCGATGGCGATATAGGGGTGGTCATAAACATAATGGGTATTGATAAGAGGTGTTACGTAGAGGGTCGCAGTTACACACTGGTCATCCAGTGGTCAAGCAGTGGTCAAGTAGTGGTCAAGTAGTCAAGTGAGGAAATTTTAGAGGAAAGTAGTTGTAATGATATGGTGATGATTACAGGGTGGTAAATTAGTGGTCAAGCAGTAGTCAAGTGAGGAAAATTTTACGGGAAAGTAGTTGTAATGATATGGTGATGCTTAAAGGGTGGTAAATTAGTGGTCAAGCAGTGGTCAAGTGAGGAAATTTTAGGGAAAAGTAGCTGTAATAATATAGTGGTGGTTAAAGGGTGGTAAATTTGTGGTCAAGCAGTGGTCAAGTGATCAACTGAGGAAATTTTAGCGGAAAGTAATTGTAGCGACATGGTTATGATTAAAGGGTGGTAAATTAGTGGTCAAGTAGTGGTCAAGTAGTGGTCAAGTGGTCGAGTGACCACTTAAACTGTAGAGGACGATGTGCCCAAGACTATGGTAGAGGTTAAAGTGATCGATGACGTGGTCAAGCAGTGGTCAAGTGGTCGAGTGACCACTTAAATTGTAGGGGAAAGTACTATAGTGCAATGGTGGTGGGTAAAGTGAGGAGGAATCAGTAGTAATGACAATAGTACTACCAATATTAGTTGTAGCGACAACAATATTAGCTGGTGCGTTGTTAGAGATACAAGTCTCTTTTTTGGGTTGTGTAAAAAATCATACAAAGAGGGTCACACAACCACAAAGACAGACAAGTACACACAGGTACACACGCACACACAACCACAAAGACAGACAAGTACAAGTACAGACAAGTATACACAGACATACAGACACAGAAGTACAGACAAACCATACAATTACTACTGTCATCACAACTATACACAAACACGTACAGACACAGAAGTACAGACAAACCATACCATACATACTGTAATCACAACTATACACAAGTACACACGTACAGACACACTCACCCATACACACTTGATACACATAAATACAAAGACAACCAAGCACACACACGTACACACATACAGACACAGAAGTACAGACAACCATACCTTTACTACTGTCACAACAACACCTATACACAAGTACACACGTACAGACACACTTACCCATACACACTTGACACACACAAACACAAAGACAACCACACACCTATATACACTTCCATACATACTGTCATCACAACTATACACAAGAACACACGTACATACACATTCACCCATACACACTTGATACACACAAATACAAAGACAACCATACACACCCATCTTCTACAATTACTACTGTCAACATCAGCTATACACAAGTACAGACACACTCACCCATAAACAAATACACAAAGAGGGTCCCACACATACAAACACAAGACAACCATACACAGACAACCCATACCATTACTACTGTCACATCAACAGCTATACACATGTGCAGAGACACACACAAAGACAGACACACATTCATAAAACAACCACTCACGTACAGATACAACGACACGCCCACAAAACACAAGTACACACAGACATCAACTACACCCATACACACTTGATACACTTGTACATACAGACATTACGAGTGCAGACACACACACACACTCACCCAAAAGACACACACATACAGACAAGTACAGACCTACAAGCGTACAGACACAAAAGACAGACAAAACCATACCATTACTACTGTCAACATCAGGTATACACAAGTACAGACACACTCACCCATCGCAAATACACAAGTATAGCCTCTTCCTGGCCCCACAAGAATATCACAAAAATACACAAACCACATACCCCTTTTTTGGTAACGAACGCGGATGTCTTTGTGGTTGTGTGACCCTCTTTGTATTATTTTTTACACAACCCAAAAAAAAGAGACTTGTATCTCTAACGACGCACCAGCTAATATTGTTGTCGCTACAACTAATATTGGTAGTACTATTATCACTACTACTGATTCCTACTGATCACTTTAACCTCTACCATAGTCTTAGGCACATCGTTCTCTACAATTTAAGTGGTCACTCGACCACTTGACCACTACTTGACCATTACTTGACCACTAATTTACCACCCTTTAATCATAACCATGTCGCTACAACTACTTTCCGCTAAAATTTCCTCAGTTGACCACTTGACCACTGCTTGACCACTAATTTACCACCCTTTAACCACCACCATATTATTACAGATACTTTTCCCTAAAATTTCCTCACTTGACCACTACTTGACCACTGCTTGACCACTAATTTACCACCCTGTAATCATCACCATATCATTACAACTACTTTTCCCTAAAATTTCCTCACTTTACTACTTGACCACTACTTGACCACTGCTTGACCACTGGATGACCAGTGTGTAACTGCGACCCTCTACATAACACCTCTTGTCAATACCCATTATGTTTATGACCACCCCTATATCGCCATCGACCACTCCTACTTGACCACTAATACCTGGTACCCACCCCTTACCACCAAATGACTACACCATATCCATTACAACTACTTTATAAGCTTTCATTTCTAATGATGGTAGTGAATAAGCTACTATGAACATACCGCCCTTTTCAACTAATTTCACTAAGCCATTACTATCGTCCCACACTCACTACACACCACCTCTTATCATCACACATTTATGAACATTCCACTCACACAGTTGAAAGGTACCGACCATTCACACGAATACACATAACCAACTTTTTACGCCCCTCTTTTTACTTTCGACTAATTACTTTTACAGACTACTCTGTTCCGTCACACCCCGCCCTTGGACGTTTATACACCACGTTTTCACTAGTCTATACATCTCTCCGTCAGCAAGCATAGTTGTCTAACATTACACTAAAACCCTCACAGATTTCAACACCCCCGCGTTTCCCTCTTTTTTCACACAAATAATATACCCCAGCCGCCCACAACTCTCCGACTTTTACGTTTCCATTCTTAAATATATTCGCATTGTACCCGCCCCCGCCCCGACCAACCAAAAAAATATAACTTCCAGATATTCCCACACTTTCAGACTCAACAAAAATTCATAGACCTTGTCCGTGACACCCCCTCCCCGCCAAAAATTCATAGACCTATTACCTGCCTCGTTCAGCCACGCCCCTCGCGAGTGAAAATGTGTGTCTAACCCCCTCACTCTACTACTCACGGCCAGGAATCGAACCCACAACCTTCGGAGCCCGAGTTAAAAGGCTTGACCACTTCGCCACGAAGACTCCTCCACGATGACTTCGCCATCGGTCAATCTCGTTCGATGTGTTGACTTCACATACTTCATTTTTGAAAATGTTTGCTTACAGACATAAGTTGTTACAAACACTGATGCCATACCAACGGCAAATTTCTTCAGTTTCGGAAACTCAGCATCAGGTAAGCAGCGGTAACATTCAACAAGTTTTCCTTCTCCGTGGTTATCTTTCAACAAGTCATTTGCTTGCAAATCAATGAGCTCCAACTTTAGCTCAACTGGCATATCATCAAGGTTACAATCAAACGGATTCTGGAACAGAAGAATGTCACTCTCAATTCTGTCAAGATCTGAAAATCTCTCCAAAAATGCTTCTTCAAGTCAGGAATAATTTTTATCGGAAAATCGAAGTTTTCTCCTTCCAGTTGTGCTTCAAACAACGACAGCTTTCTCCGAAATCCTTTGATGATTCTGTAGAGATCACAAACGAGGTTATCCTTTTTCTGAAGTTTCAAATTCACTTCATTCATGTGGGATGTGATGTCGACCAAAAATGAAACATGACTTTACCGCAGCTGAGCCACCTCACTGATGTGTGATAAGGCAAGCCACAGATTTCACAATCAATTTCTTCAAGAAAAGCCTGGAACTGACGGTGATTGAGTGCGTGTCCCCGAATGAAGTTCACAGTAAAAACAACTGGTGTCAGTAAACAAGAAATATCTAAGTCTTTCCCACAGAGTGCTTGCTGATGTATGATGCAGTGTATTAACAGACAACCCGGAATGTGCAAATCTTCCAACTGAGTCCTGATCTGCCCCATCACACTCTTTCTCACTCCAGCCATGTTTTTTCCTCCATCAACTGTAACACCTCGAAGCTGATTTTACTGATGGTTATAGTCTTGCAAAACGTTTTGCACTTTCATGAAAATGTCTTTTCCAGTTGTTATTTCATGCATGCTGCAAACGGATGCCAACTCTTCAGTTATCTGAAAGTCCAAATTGACACAATAAATGAACACGATAAGTTGTGACGTACTCGAGATATCAGTAGACTCATCCAGCGCCAGAGAATACCACAAGTTCCTAGTTTTCTCGAGTATTTGTAACACTATGTTCTCTCTAAGTTCTTCTGTTCTTTGCATAACTGAACTTGCATAAAGGCTGATAGTTCCAAAACAAATAAGCTTTCTCAGGACACAAGTCATTTACTGCTTCCATCATACACTTTTTGATGAAGCTGTCATTAGTAAACGGTTTTCCTCGTTCTGCCATCTTATGCACTATTTTGTAACTTGTACGAGTGACAGATTCATTTTCAGCAAAACTTTCTCGTGAAGATATTTCTTTGTGCTTCTAAACCACGTTTCAGGGACTCATATTTCTCAGAGCGTAACTTTCCAGAAAACTGTAAATATGTTGATAGGTGTTTTGTTTCGTAGTGACGCCGAAGATTGTACTCTTTCAAAGCTTTGTTTCCACAAAGAAGTACTTTACTCCCCATTCTTAGTTGAAAACGCGACACTCGGTGTCCACATTTCTTTTCTTGGTAGCCACAATGAAGGGTGAAGTACACGGGATCTGAAAATGAAAAAAAAAGACATTGAATTAGAAACATAATTTAAATCCTATTGAAACACAAGAAAATCTGAGGACTATTGGGTCGCTGGTGAAGCTACGGCTCACCAAAGGTACATATAAAGTTTATAGGTACTTTTGGTAATATAATATATCTCATCATAAGGTTTGCAAACTATATAAATAGGGCCGGTCTAAATAAACAGCATAGAGTATAGTTTTTCAATCTGGGTTCCGAGAGTTGCAGCCAGGTGTTCCGCCGAAACAGACCGAAATCGCCTAAATGCAACATTTCTACCCATCTGGTTTATTACATAAAGTAGGACGGACACTTGGACACCGCACAGAGTTCCTTGAGCAACGTAAACATTTGCGTAAGTATCTGCTCCAACAGAAAGGTTGAAAAACACTGGTATAGAGGCCAGCTCGATTAACACCTTGATCGGGGAATTCTTCTGAGCTGGGGATAATATTTTCGTAATAACACGAGACTTCTATGACATTGTTATGCCATGTTTGCTACTTTATTGCCTCTATTCACACCTGTAGTTCACTTACCTATCACTGTCATACAAAGAAATCCTTGTTAGATACCTATAAAATGGTTGACTGGCAAATAGAAGTGACTATTTCTGGAGCATAGGACCTGTGTTGACAGGTGGACACATCTGGGAAAGGGAAAGATGTGTGTGTGTGTTGCCATGGAAACCATAATAACATCAGAGCATAGGCGGCGCTACCTCGAGCCGGGGAAGGACTTGGGATGGTGCGAAATAAGCAAAGATTACACTAAACAAGAAAATCTAGATACAACACTTTATAATTGAAAATTGTAAATTTAAGACATATAGCTGCTAGGAGGTCTCCGCACGTGTGAAGATCTCCTATTATTCTAAACATAATATTTACATTTAAATTGTATCACGTCTCGTAGTCCATATGTTATATCAAGCAAATTTTTATACAGTCGGCGGGACGGATGAAATGACGCCGCGGGCCGTAGTTTGGTGACCTCTGCACTAAGATATCAAGTAGGCTTTCCAGTAGAAGGCCAAGAGAGCACAGTGAATTTTCTGCCCTCAGAAGAGGAGAATGCTCACTCTGGTTAGAACTCTGGTTTGTCTGAAAGCGAGTTTTATCCCTGCCACCTGCTCTCTGGCTTTTGTTGTCAAATGGAGTAGCACTCTCACACAATTATTAACCACCGAGCATACACAGCTCTGATTAAAAACTGAATAACATAGGGTAGTAAGATTATAATGTTCTAATGATTAAGTGGGGGGGGGGGGATGCACCATGGGCATTACAATGTTACGTAACAAAAACTATACACAAAATACCTGTATTCATAACTATCTAAGATGTGATATCTCTGAAAACTCCGGAATACCAGGCAAAGTTCTAGGACAATAAACCAAGGATGATTGTCCTTGTGTCCTCGGCTAAATTATGTACTGATAGTACTGTTCATATCCTGGGTTGATATTGTAAATATTGGTTAATCTTGGTACTGCTGATTCGCGTTTTCTAAACTTTTGTTCATGTTCCTTTATGGAAGGGTAACTGTATATATTAGCGTATCTAGGTTTTATAGCACTGAAGCCATAGAGCGAATATGCCTCATAATGCGCTGGAGAGCCACTCTGTCGCTCTTATTAATTACCAACAATAATGACATTTGAGCGTCCGTGATTATGACTCGTTTGCAGTTCTTAGACGTGGTGTTTACCAGCCGCATATTCTGGCTCACTTAAACTGGTTAACTGTGGTTTCTATACTACACACACTCTATAACGGGCTTAACGCAACTATAGAACAACAAGACTCCGACAGCTTTTTCACAATTATATTCAGCACGATACATTTCAGTTATTCAGCAATTCATCGACACCAAGAACTACTTTTACATAATAAAAGAGTGGCACAATTTTGGCCGCAACTCTAGAACTTGACATGGTCCGCACTGGACGAAACCACATCGTAGACTGCCTTGTCCGGACCTCACTTCCTGTTGACTTGGGAAGTGAGTCCCAACGTTTTCACGTTGTGTGAGCAGTACCCACTTTTCACGATCCAGGTGTCCACTTACTGAGCACTGTCATAACCTCTAACATCTGACATCTAACATCTAACATCGTAACCTGGGTTATAACTGGACTATGCCATGACGTCACCAAGGTCATGGCACTACACACATGAAATATATTTGTTACACACATAAAAATATATTTGTAAATCACACATAAATATATTTGTTACACTCACATAAATATATTTGTTACACACACACACATAAATATATATTTACACACACATAAATATATATTTACACACACATAAATATATGTTTACACGCACATAAATATATTAGTTACACACACATAAAGATGTATTTACACTCATATAACATAAATATATTTGTTACACATATAAATATACCATAAGGGGCGGGGGGGGGGGGGAGGGAACTGATCACATTAATTTTACAAAATAAGAAAAGCTTGCAGTTTACATGTTTCACAATATGAACGCACAATGTGAACGCACATAAGATATACAAAACCATAACAAGATCTCCATCATCCATCCATCCATCCATCCATCCATCCATCCATCCATACATCCATCATGTGCCATGGCGATAAGCATGGACGATCACGTCTTGCCATCTCACTCGATCACTAGCGTCGAGGATCAGTTCTATGTTTCTGTCTCGACCATGCCACCTGGCCAAGCCATCCAGGTATTTACTTCTCGGTCTTCCCCTTGGTCTCTTCTCTTCAATCTTGCATGTCGTTCTTCTCATAACATGCTCAAAAAATTTTGACTGTATATGTCTAATGACTCTAATCAGTTTACAATCTCCATTTGTTTCTTGAAGGATTTGCTCATTGGTTTTTCTGTCTGTCCATGGTATTCTTTGCATTTTCCTCAGAAACCACATGTCCACAGCCATCAGATATTTTTCAGCTTGTCTGCTCATTGTCCACACTTCACATCCATACAATAGTACAGGTTCTATGTAGCACTTCAACAATCTTTTTCTCGTTTCAATTGATATCTTTTTATTGGTCAATATGTTTTTCATCTTGCAAAAGGCTACCTTCGCAATGGCAATTCTTGTTCTAATTTCTTCGAGGCATCTCCCATCAGATGTTATGACTGTTCCGAGATATCTGTACCGATTTACTTGGTTAAGAATATGCCAATTTACGTGTATATTGCATCGTGGTATTTCCTTCTTCCAAGTGACGACCATAATCTGTGTCTTCTTATAATTCCTAATCCTAGTTGTTCACTGTGTGTAACAACCGCATCTACTAAATGTTGCAGATCCTGTTCATTGTCTGCAATCAAGACTGTATTATCTGCATATCTAATGTTATTGATGCATCTTCTCCCAATGTTGATTCCTTCCATATCTATATATATATATAAAATGCAATGTCTGATTGTATGTTATTTATGCGTTCGCGAACGGTCCATCCGATTGAGATGAAATTTTCTACACGTCTTCTTCTCATTCCGGTGCTGCCAACTGTCATAGTTTGTTAGTGTACAAACAGTTATTTACTTAATATTATTTAATATTAATTTACATTAATTCTATGTTAAAATTATCTTGTATTTCTTTGTCAGTTTTCAATTTGCAAAAATCATATTTAGGGTTTCCTGTTGTATATTTGACTTTCTTTAACGTTACTCTCAATGTGCCTGTAATTTGTGATCACTGTAATAATCTGCATTGGGGACTGTTTTTACGACTGTTAACGCATCCCGAAACCTTCTGCTAATTAGGATGGAATCAATCTAGTTTTTAATCCTACTGTCTGGACTCCTCTATGTCCATAATCTTATAGGATGCTGTTGAAACCAGGTGTTTCCTACAATCAATTCTTGTTATTTTGCCCATTCTACAAGTCTGCATCCTCTTTCGTTTCGCTCTCCCAAACCATGGTTGCCTACACTGCATCCATCACCTTGATTTCCTACTTTTGCGTTGAAATCACCCATTATAATATTTATTTCTGATATTTTACAGTTCTTTAAAGCAGACTCCTGGTCATTGTAAAATTCTTCTATACTTTCTTCACTGCATTTATTTGTTGGAGCATATACTTAAATAAATTTATTTTAAAAGGTTTTCCGTTTAATTTTACTAATAGAACTGTCTGACATGGCCGAATATCCTTTAACAGAATTTGGTGTCTGCCGATCAAATATAATGGCTATACCTAGTTGCCGTTCTTCTCCTCCAGAATAAATAATCTTACAATCCTCTCCTGTCTTGATCCCTGCCCCTTTCCATCTCGTTTCGCACATTCCTAATATGTCTCTCTTTCCATTTCTTGTTTGATGTTTTCTAATTTTCCATCTGCACTCATTGTTCTAACATTCCAAGTTCCTACTTTCAATGATATTAATCTTTTGCACCTAGTAACTTGTTGACGGTCTGGAGTCACCTGGTGCGCATGACTACCCGTAACGGGTGAGGTTGCTCCTATGGAGCACCCATTTACGCCGTTTCTCTTATTATCAATGAGACTGTAATACATGATATTCCTGGCGTCTGCAAAGAAAGTAGTTTGCCATTGCTTTCCTTCCTAGCAATGACCATACTGGTCGATGACCGTAGCCATTGTCTCCCAAAAGGAGATCCTCTGCCTACCGTCGTGATGTTTGAGACCATGACCTACAACTATCAGTTGGCTGCTCTTTAACTTCATTCACCACCTGCACAAATGGCTTCAAGTAACAGTGGGGGGGGGGGGGGCGCTAAACGGGTACTTCACCTTGCTCAAGGGTGTCCCGTAGGCTAGCGGAGGGAAAGAGGCACCTTACCTCTCCTTTGATAAGGGATACCCCTACCCCGCCACCTCTCCATCGTTCACAAGATCGCTTGGCTCGAGCATTTCCACAGCGATGATGTCTTTAATGTCATGCGCCCACTGCTGTCCTGGTCGACCCCAACCTCTATTTACAGGAACCACGCCTTCATGTATTATTCTGCATACACCACCGTGAATGGTTGCCGATGTGGCAACTTACTTAAAGCACCGAGTATATGCGTCAGATTTTTTCCATGCTCAAATCTTTTAGAATGTTCATATTTCTCATCTTCTTGATCCACAATATTCTGAAACATGTTCTGTAACATTTAAGTTCCAAAGCCTCGATTTTCATCTCTCATGAAAAGATAGAAATTTAAAACTTACGTAACAAATCTGCTGACTATAAATCTATATATGCTGTCCTGTAAGAGTTTAACGAATACAATATTCAGTAATGATTCATGCTCATGAAAAAAAAAAAAAAAAAAAAAAAAAAGAAACAGGTTAGGCAATAGAAAAACTAGATATAGGTACAAGTGTTTTAAACTTCTTTCTCTGCAATACACATTCTTTCATTGAAAAGATATTGAGGTTCACAGTATAAACTACTTTTCTGTGAAGATTTTCATAATCAGTTGACAAAGATAACTGACGAAGCACGGAATCAGTGTTTTCGTGGCTTGTTCCTAGGTAACGAAAATACATCGTGTTGGGGCGTTGCCAACGTGGCCATCTAAAATATGCATGGAGAAATTGGCAGTCAAGTGTGTCACCAAGTTCTGGACGTAATCGTCTGCTGTGTTTTCCCCCACTGACTCGCTGAGAAAGCCATAATTGACCCCAAAATAAAGAATGGGTTTTATTAATTTCACTAACAATCATGGGTTTTATGGAATGGCTAAAGAAGTGTTGGGTGAGTGGTTGCGACATTTGCCAGTTGTATGCTGTTTGATGACGTATGACATCAGCGGACTTAACGAAATCGGAGTGGCTAGATGGTTGCGGAACAAATCCCATTGTCATGTTTTCCCTGTTGTTTGTGTAAGGGTTTTAGTAGAAATAACCATTTAGGCACCCACAAACATAAAAGCTGCTTTCAGAGCATGCTGCACTTTACATAATGGAAGACTGGTCTGATACGAATCATGTACATCAGGGGTGGGCAAACTACGGCCGGCGGGCCGCATGCGGCCCGCCACCTGATTTTATGCGGCCCGCGAGGGCATTTAGGAATAATTTTTACTTCGTTTTTAAGTTATTTTGTTGAATTTTAAATAATTTCATGTCCCGTTATGATTATTTCAACATTTTTGATAAGATTTCTTTCTAATTATCAACTTTTGTAAACAGTCCTTGGCCTTCGTAATGTAATGTTTCTTCTTCTTCTTCTTCTTCTTCTTCTTCTTCTTCTTCTTCTTCTTCTTCTTCTTCTTCTTCTTCTTCTTCTTCTTCTTCTTCTTCTTCTTCTTTCGTTCGCCTTAAATACTATAACTGCAATGTTGCCTCTTGTGTGAATTTAACTGTCCCTTTTAGTTCACTCAGCAGTCCATAGAGTTTATCTTCCACTGCCGTCTCTCTTGGCCAGAAGGTTAGCCTAGACATGTTGTAATTTGGGCAGTCTTTGAGTATGTGCTCTGCTGTCTGCGACGATAATCCACATGTGAACATGGCTGATTCACCAATCTTGAATCTTGTATACACGTGGGTGCGTAATCTATTGTGTCCTGTTTTGAGGAGCAGAATAACGACTTGTTCTGGTCTGTCCATAATGTGGTAGTCGTCTTGAGCAGGTTTTGGTGGCTTTCTGACTGATTTGATCATTCTTTTCTTTTGGTGGTAACGGGCACATGAGGCTGTTCTTCTTTTGCTCCTTCCTTAGCCAATCGATCAGTTCTGTCGTTTCCGGGTACTCCACAGTGGGTTGGTATCCACTGTATGGGGACCTTATGCTGGCTGCTAAGTTCAGAAAGTAGTGTCCTTAATACTGGCAATTTCCAAGACATCATTTCGTTTTCGATGAGGTGAGTTTCTTGCAAGCAACACACGCTTACCTTTTCTTGGTCCAAGATGTTTTCTAGTTCTATTGTTTTGTTGCTGAATCCCTCCGCATTCCAGTGCATTAGTTTTAGTCTTTGTTTGGTATGGCCAGACGATCTATTCTCAGGTCCCCTGGCTCAACAGGACATCTGAGAAGGACCTTCAGTAGTTGTGGTTGGACTCTTTCGAGGCATATGGCCCGGCAATGCACCTGCCTGGGGGTCCAAAGTAGGGCGAGCACCGTAACATTTAGCCGTAGTCGACATATTTCATTGCGCCTGATTGGTGGCATCCTGATTTCTGTGGTGCGCCTCCTGGCTGGTTGCCTCTTTATTCAGCACCTTTCCTTTTCTAGAGCAGACTGTGGTCTTACTCGAGTTTAGGTGTGTAGGCACGCACACACATGTCTGCGCATGCACGTACGAGCATACACATCTAGAGAGTTCTGTATATTTCTCGGCGCCAGTGACTCGCCGCCGACCCTTCTCCTGTTAGTTAAAAGAGTTCCGCCACGAGAAGGCCAGAAGCTGGACTCCTGCTGCATTGGTGATGAATGCACGGGCCAATAGGGTATTTATGCAAGGTTGGGCGCTCACCCCAACCCGGCCCCTGGCTACATACAGCAACATTTGGAACAATGTTATGCTAAAATGCGAATTTATCGATTGTTATATAGAGAAATATTTATCGACATGAAAAATTTAATAAGGATGATTTTATGAAAAACAGATATTTCTCCGGTGAATAAAATGATTTGTGTTGCAAGAAAATATTAAATTTAAAAGTCTTTTGCTGTTTTAAATTATTTCCACATTTACAATGTTCAAATTAATTTATTTGTTGTAGTAGTCGTGATATATTTCTGAAATTTATTCTGAGTTTACTACTTGTTTTCCGAATATTTTATTTTCACACACAGCCGGGAGTAGGTTTTGTTTCATTTCAGTTTTAAAGTTTTGTACAGTTCTAACTGTTCGAATTTTATTTAAAAAATGAGTGTCAATAACAAACGTAAGATTGAAGATGAATGCCGTGTTTTTAATTATGAATGGACAACTAAGTACTGTTTTATAAAAGTTGGTAGCAAATCAGTTTGCTTGCTGTGTCGTGAGTCAGTGGCTGTCTTCAAGGAGTACAATTTAAAAAGACATTATCAAACAAAATATTCCAATTTCGGGTACAATTTAACAACCGAAGGGAGGGAAAGTAAATGCCTTGAGTTGGTGAAAATCTTTCGAGAAACAGCAAACTGTTTTCACTAAACAGTCTTGAATTCAAGATGCTGCAACTGAAGCTAGTCTTGTACTGCCATACAGAATTGTAAAACAGAACAAGCCATTTTCTGATGGCGAGTTCATCAAGGAATGTTTGCTAGATGCAGAAAACATTATGTGCCCAGAACAAACAAACAAACAAAAAACAGATATGACAACATTACTTTATCCAGGAGAACTTTGGTCAGATGTGTTGATAAGATAAGTGACAATGTTATGCATAAACTTCAAGATGCAAGTAAACAATTTTTGTGGTTGTCTCTTGCATTGGATGAGAGTACCGATGTACCAATTATTGATATTTATACGTTGAATAAATACTTCTTTCAAACTCATAGAAGAGTTATTGAGTGTTGAGTCACTCAAAGACACAACCACAGGCCATGATATATTCAGTGCTTTTACTAACTGTATTGAAAGAACTGGGTTAGTTCGAAACAAGATGGCAAGTGTTACAACTGACGGAGCTCGTGCTTTGACTGGAAAAAATGTAGGTCTGGTAAATTTGATAAGTGATAAGATTAAAGCAGAATATCCAGGCCACACATTATTACCACTTCACTGTGTGATTCATCAAGAAAGTCTGTGAAAAACTGTTTTGAATATCAAGTATGTTATTGACCCAGTTGTCAGTGTCATCAACCTCATCAGATCAAGAGGACTTAATCACATACAGTTCAAGGCATTACTTTACGATTTGGAAACTGAACAATCCGATGTCCTGTACCACACCAGTGTTCGATGGCTGAGTCTCGGCAAGGTGTTGAGGCGAGTGTGGGAACTCAGAGAAGAAATAGTGATGTTCCTAGAGATGAAGGGCATTGCATGTGACTTCAATACTAATATTGTCAATAAAGAGTGGAAGTTAGACTTTATGTTTGCCATTGAAATTATGGAAATGTTAAATGAACTGAATTGACAAACTTCGGGGCAATGGTGTGTTAGCACATGAATTGTATGTACATGTAAAATCATTTCAGGCAAAACTCTCACGGTACTCCAGACAAGCAAGTGAAAAAGATTTTGTCACTTCCCTTTGCTGAAACAAGAAACCATTTCTGGTGAAATGACTGAAAAGTACAAAGCCCAATTAAATGCACTGGTTGAAGAATTTGGAAGGAGATTCCAAGATTTCAAGAACGTAGAGCCACAGTTCAATATTCTCAGTTCCCCTTTTAGTGCAGAAGCTGATACAGCCACAGAGGATATACAGTTGCTCCAAGCAGCTCCTGCTTGACTTAGAAGCAGATCATGACCTGAATGAGAAATTCAAGTCAGATGGTTTGCTGGATTTCTATGGATCTTTATCACAAGAATCATTTCCCAACTTGAAAAACTTTGCAGCTATATTTTTATCATTGTTTGGATCAACATACATTTGCGAACAAGCATTCTCTTCCTTGAAGATCAACAAATGTAAGAGTAGGTCTTTATTGTCGGACTGCAACTTGCATCCTGTCATGGGAATTTCAACAAGTAAACTTGCTCCAGATTTCAAGAATATTGTCAAAAAGTGCAAGCAGTTACATACATCTCATTAGAAATCAACAATTATAGTGACAGTGTAATCGGTTTGTGTCTAAATTAAAGCCATTGATAGATAATAAAGAATATTTGTTATAATAACAAGTTGTAAAATCGTGTTAACAAATTAGTAAAAGTTTTTGTCTGTATTGTCAAATATAATGTATAAGTATATAAGTAAAATAACATTGCAATCATTATTTATTTATACTGCTTAATAACCTATAAATAATTAATAATTACTTATTGTGATAGGTTGCTGTAAGCAAAATGGACATTTTATACAATATATATATATACATACATACATACATGCGGCCCGCCAATAGCTTTAAATTTG
Organism: Cepaea hortensis; assembly: GCA_963921405.1. Taxonomy (NCBI): domain Eukaryota; kingdom Metazoa; phylum Mollusca; class Gastropoda; order Stylommatophora; family Helicidae; genus Cepaea; species Cepaea hortensis. The sequence goes on from OY992894.1 coordinate 54,301,594, forward strand.
TCAATGCGGTCCTACGCACAAAAAGTTTGCCCACCCCTGCCCTATTCCATACTTGCCCAGTATGCATCCGTCCTGTTGAATTCCAACTTTGGCATTCAAGTCACCCATTATGATAGTTACTTTAGAATTCTTGCATTTTTTGAAGGCTTTCTCTAAATCACTATAAAATTCATCAATGCTGTCATCACTACTGTCTGCTGTTGGTGCATAAACTTGTATGACGTTGACACCAAAAGGTCTTCCACTCAACTTCACCAGTAACACTCTGTCTGATACAGTCCTATATCCTTTGATCAATTTTGCTCTCTCTGTATCCATTATAATTGCTACTCCTCACTGTTGTTTCTCTCCACCAGAATAGATTATTCTATATTCCTCAGATGTCATAATGCTCATTCCTGTCCATCTGGACTCACATACACCTAACAGGTTAATATTTAATCTTCTCATTTCCTTCTTAATGTTATCAAATTTCCCATCCCCACTCATAGTTCTTACATTCCAAGTTCCTACTTTCAATGTTGATATTCTTTTGCACCCAATCGCCTGATGACGGTCTGGAATCACCTGGTGCACATGACTACCCCTACCGAGCGAGGCTGCTCCTATGGAGCACCCATTTACGCCGTTTCTCTGATTATCGATAAGACTGCAGTACATAATATTATTGGCATCTGTAAAGAAGGTAGTTTGCCATTGCTTTCCTTCCTAGCAGTGACCATACTGGTCGATGACAGTAGCCAATGTCTCCCAAACAAGAGATCCTCTGCCTACCGTCGTGAAACTGGAGATCATAACCTACAACTATCTGTCGGCTGCTCCTCGACTTCATCCACCACCTGCACCCATGGCTTCACGTAACCCTGATCGGGGGGCTAAACGGGTACTCACCTTGCCCAAGGGTGTCCCCTAGGCTAGTGGAGGGAAGGAGGCACCCATCAAGGCATTACTATCATGCTATTAATTATATTTTAAATATTCTCTAAGCAAACGTAATTGCACCAGCATTTGAGAGAGAGAGAGAGAGAGAGAGAGAGAGAGAGAGAGAGAGAGAGAGAGAGAGAGAGAGAGAGAGAGAGAGAGAGAGCTGATTGTTCAAATTGAATGAAATTTACAAACATAAATTACATTTCCACTAAACATATTTATCACCATAAACCCCATAGACTTCCAAGGTCTTTCGCCGTGAATGTAAATAAATTGTCTTTAAATTGCGGGTGGCCTTAAGAGGCCAGTAAAAAAATGTTGTTTGCCCACAGAGGGGACACAATATCATAACTAAAAATTGCACTTATCATTGAAAGTACAGTTTTAAAAATTAAACATAAAAATAGAATTTAAAAAGTGGATCATAAAATGTAAGTAAATAAAGACTAAACAAATTTTGTATAAAAATTGTAATAGCTTTCTTCTCACAATTGCAAAAATGATGACTGCGATATTGATTGTTTGATTCGCCAAAGAAAAATGAAAGATTTTAATGTTAGCTGTTGTATTTTACCTAGGAATACCATTTTCATTTTAAAATTCTAGTAATTTCCCTTGTATCAATATTAGATATTTATGTCCCCCTACTAAGCGTAGACTGCTATTGCAACCATAGATTGATCTTAGGCAATTTACATATAAGATAGACCAAGAAGACGGTGGAGAGATTATATATATATATATATATATATATATATATATATATATATATATATATATACACACACACACACACACACACACACACACACACACACACACACACACACAGACCTACAAGCACTTGGAATCAACGACTGGCAAGAGAAGGTCAACCAGAGAGACGAATGGAGACGGATTGTGTCTGCAGCAAAGAACCTCAATGGCTCGGAACGCTGAAGAAGAAGAAGAAGAATTTACATATAAACTTAAAGAAAGTCAAATATACAAATATAAACGCAAAATTTGATCTGCAGGCACTGAAGAGTGAGGAGATAAAAGATAAATTCAACGTAGAGGTAAAGAACAGATTCGATGCATTGTCCGATATGGAAATATTATTTCAAGACGTCAGTGACCAATTGGAAATATAAAAGAAAATCAGTCAAGAAGCTGCACTAACAACAATGATAATCCCAAAAATAAAGATAATAGGACGCAAGAAATGGATGGTGGAAGACATCTTAAAACTCATGGAAATAAGAAGAAATAACAAAAATAACAAGGAAATATACGAAAATTCACAGGAAAATTATAAGCTATGCAAAGAGGCAAAAGAATCATGGCTTGAGGAAAATTGCAAGGAAATTGAAAACCAACACAACACCCAGAATACCAAATTAATGCACACAAGAATTAATGACATCACTAACAAAAAAACACACACACATCAACAGGTTGCCTAAAAACCAAAGATGGCAAAATCATAATAGAAAAAGATCAGATTTTACATGCGTGGTCAGATTATGTGAAAGACCTTTATGATGATACAAGAGAAGAACAATATGATCATCAGAATAATAATGAAGGACCATCAATTTTGTTTGTCGGGGTGTTTTTCTTTTAGATATCTAGCAATTCCGCAGAGCCGGCTCCCTGGCGAAGGTGTTAACGATTTTCTCCGTAATCCCGTATATCCACGTGTGGGGAAACAGCTGCGCTAGATTCGGTAGGGAATCGGGTTGCGTTGGTTACTTACAGGGGTATCTGTACGTTGGTTACTTACAGGGGTATCTGAGATTGTCGCTCGGTAAGCAATGCAAAATACTCTGCGTAATCTTGCAAAGACATCAACAACAGCGGTAAAATGCTGTTGTTGACAGCGATGTAAATAGATATGCTAAAAAAAATTCCGCTGAATGCTTGAACATAAGTGTAGTGATCAATCAAGGCATTACTATCATGTTATTATGATTTATTTAGCAGAGAGAGAGAGAGAGAGAGAGAGAGAGAGAGAGAGAGAGAGAGAGAGAGAGAGAGAGAGAGAGAGAGAGAGAGAGAGAGAGAACAAACGAACGAACGAACGAACAGACTTTATTTTCAAAGGGTAACAAATTGGGCACGCAGGCCCGTCTTACATTCGGCCCTTCTAATCACGCATCTTTCTTTCATCAACAGTGCATAGGAAAAATCATTGTCAAATGAATTTTGTAAACATAAACAATGCATACTACTATGTTATGAGACACATCCACCACCCACACACACACATCCCCCATTCACTCCATCTCCCCCACCCAACCACACACATAACCCACACACACATACATTCCCCCACCCATCCACCACATCCCTACACCTACACATGTCCCCACCCACACACACCTCTCACCCACCACACATCCCATCCACCCACACCCCAAGCACACATACATTCCCCAACCCACACATCCCCCACCCACACACATCCACCCACCTATACACATCTCCCAACCCACTCACATATCCCGCACTTACCCACACACAAATTCCGCACCCATCCACATAATCTCCCATCTCCCCCAGCCCACTCACAGATCCCGAGCCCACCTCTACAAACATCCCCCACCATCTCCTAACCTACGCACACTCACCCACCCACATATCCTCTACCCACACACACATCCTCTACCCACCCATCCCCCAACCAAGCATCCCTTAACCACACACCCTTATTCATATACAATCACCCACCCACACATCCTCTACCCAACCACACATCCTCCACCCACCCATCCCCCAGCCACACATCCCTTAACTACACACCCCTACCCATATACACACATCCCCACCCACACACAATCCCCCCACCCATACACACATCCTTCACACACATCCCCACCCACCAACACATCCCCCATTCACAAACACACACCTCCCATCCACGCACACACAACCCACACACACATCCCCAACCCATACACTCATCCCCAGACACACGTACTTATCCCTCAACCACTAACACCCACACATCCCTCACCCACTCATAAACACATACATTTCCTATCTACCCACCCACACTCACACACCCCAACCACCCATCTAAACACACATCCCCCACCCTCACACACATCCTTCACCCACCCGCACACCCACCCACACCCCCACCCACACACACATCCTTTATCCACACCCAGCTCCCCTCCCACACAACACAAACCCACACACAACCCAAAGACACATCCCTCACCTACACACACATCTCCTCACACATCTCCTACCCATCCACACATCCCCCAACTACAAATACCCTCACTACCCACACATACATCCTCCATCCAGCCACCCCCCCCCCCACGCAGCCAGACATATCCCCCACCCACACACATCCCAAATCCATCACACACACCCATCACGCACACCTTCCCCAACCCACACACATCCCTCACACCCCCATACACATTCACCCACACATCTATCACCCACACACCCACACACACACTCCCCATCAATCCACCCAAACATCCCACACCCATACACATCACTCACCCAC